>JAHRHZ010000217.1:5230183-5242641 GCA_024137785.1 Ginglymostoma cirratum
AGCAGGCCAAGCAGCATCATAGGAGCAAGAAAGCTTGACGTTTCGGACCTAGACCCTTCATCATCTAGGGCCGAAACATCAAGCTTTCCTGCTCCTATGATGCTGCTTGGCCTGCTGTGTTCATCCAGCTCCACACCTTGTTATCTCGGATTCTCCAGTATCTGCAGTACCTATTATCTCTGAAAGTATCTGGAGATGGGAGACCAAGGAGCAGTGTTTGGTTCAGTTGAGGAATTATCTCAGAGGTCCCTGTGGACAAGAACCACAGAACTGTCTTCCCAGTCTCTCAGTCTATCCATAACATCCATGTTGTTTTTCATTTTATTCATGCTTGTGTTTTTATCTGTCTGTATATATAGAGAAACAGTTTAGAAGGGAGTTGGAGTTTTAACTGACAGTGCACAATTGTTTACCTGTAACTATAGCCTATTTACTTGTGTTAAATAATAATTATTAAGTACTAAAACTTGGTCCATGCCTTCTATAAACCATAGGTCTGAAAATCAGGTAAATTGGGAAATTCTGTGTACTTTAAAAACGCTTTTAAATTTTGTGACAACTCTGGGAATTGTGAGGCTCGACTTGCAGCATGATATCCAAGGAAGGCACAGCAATATAATGGTCCAAATGGTCTTTTTGTCCCTAATGCAACCATTCTATAATTCAGCCATATCGCAAAGGTTTGAAAGTCACTAGAGAAAGAACATTAAAGAAGCATATACCCCTCCAGAAGCAGAGCACTTTTGTTAGCTGTGCTGGGCACCATTCTGCTTCTGAGTCAAAAAGTTGTGGTTTCAAGTCCTAACCCAATAAAATGAAATCTAGGTTTACATACCAATGCAACACTGAGGGATTGCTGCACTGTCAGATGTGACAGTTTTCTAATAACTTTGGATCTGTTTGTTCTATTCAACTGGACATAAAACAAATCCTTTAACATTATTTAGAAAAAGATCGGGGAGTTATCCTTGATATCCTAGCCATTTTTATCTCACAAACAATGTCATAATAACAGATTATCTGGTCTTTTTAACATTGCTGCTGTTGGGTGTTTGCTTAATGTAAGGTTGATTTATCTCAGTTGGCTGGATGGTTGGTTTGCAAAGCATTGTAATACCACCGGTGTGCCTTCAATCCCTGCACTATTGATATTGAGATGAAGGACTCTCCTTCTCGGCGTCTTACCTGAGGTGAGATGGCTCTCAGGCTAAATCACCACTAATCATCTCTCTCATATGAGATAGCAGCCCTACTGACCTGGTCTGATAAGACTATAGTGAGTTCCCTTGACTGACTGATTCAGAGTAGTGCCAACAACATGGAATTATTTCCCACACCGTCTGAGGTTGTCACAAAGGCCTTTCTTTTTCAACCTCTCTCCTTATGTGAGGCGTGGTAATCTTCAGATTAAATCACTGCTGGTCATTTCTCTCTGATGAGACAACAACCCTATAGTCAGTTTAGACTGTGGCAACTTCACCTTTGATTGCGCTGTAAATATTGTCTGCCATGGCTCTCTAAATTACAAATGTGACTTTGCTGTGTGAAACGTACATCATTGGCTGTAGGTTGCTTTGGATAGCATAGTGATGTTACATACATGCAAGTATTTCCACTCTATAAATGTCTCCACAGGTCATTCTGTGAAACAAGTTATTTGGGGAGAAGGATGATTAGAAAAAACTAGTTTAGCACTGGTTTAGGATGTAAATTACATTCTGAATTAACAGTTTAGAACAAAAATTGTGATCATCATTCACTCTGACTGATATGAGCACTGACAATGCTTGTAAATGACACTAACTTAGCCATTCAATCCATTTTCATGAAATGACGCACTACTGACAGCTGAATAGCAACCATTTACTAAAAGCTGTTCTTCACAGACTAAAATAAATTGCAATCTATCTGCTACTCCTATGGCTCAGTTTTATGAATCTGGTATGGATCTGAGTTATAAAGATAAGAAAGGTCCCCTGTTCGATTGTTGACCGCTGTTTCATTTGGCCAAGGGTTCGCTTGGAAAGCCAGAAATCAGCTCCATCAGGGAAGGAAACGTTTTGCATAGTAGGCAAATCATCACCATCTGTCTGATCCACGCAGTTTGACTCACTCCCTTTTAAGCAAATCATGAGTGTCAAACCAGAATCTGCAGCATAATGAGAAAAAATTCTTTCAGAAAGCACAGGGAGAATAAAAGAAAGTTGAATTTATATTTAATTTATTTGATTTTATTTATTATCGCATATATTTTGTTACAAAAAGCAGTGAAAAGTATTGTATAATGTTGCTACTCTCTGGCGCCTTCTTAAGACATAGAAAATAAACAAAGACATAGAATATAAAGGCAGAAGAATGAAGAAATAAGAAAACATGTTCACCTTTACAGCGCTTCCTGTTAAGTTCTCCATCATGGGCCATCAGCCTGGTGGCCAGGCATGAGTTCCCTTTGCCTCATCACCACTACTGGAATGGGAAGTCGCTACTCTTCAGCGCTATCTCGCCTCCACTGACACCCTCATTCCTATGAGTACTCGCTGGACCTCGCTAATGCAGATGCCACCGCTGTAACCGGGTACCGCACCAGCCTAAATTTGATGCCACCACTGCCAGGAGAGTCAACTTTGGGCCCATCTCATCGACACAGCCGCGACCAGTGCCGCAGGGTCTGGTAATGGGACCATACCCACCACTGCTGCTACCACCATGAGTCTGCACTGTACGCGGATACTGCCGGGAACCCCAACTTGCCTCTGACGCAGCCGCCCAAGAGTTGGGACTAGGACCACCTTGTCAATGCAGAAATTGCTGGGAACCCAAAGTCTCCCCAATGTCGCCACCACGTGTCACCACTCGCTGACTGCCATAAGTCCGCGCTAGGCCTACTTGCCAACACCGATTTCATAACCACAACTGAACTCTTCAAAAAGAGGTAAGCAATATAAAAGAGAAAAGAAGAAGAGAAAAAGAAGAAAATAAAAGCAGAAACAGCAGCCGAACTGACTTAAATAATTAATTGTCAGACTAATTAAATGACCATATCTCCACAACATTTCCAGTGGTGGTTGCTGTCTAATGAGCATGTTTAAATCTTTAAGAATTACAACACGCTGTGGAGAACCTCCCAATGTATTTATAGTTGAGCCAAAATAACACAGAAAAAGAAAACCACACATGTTCTATACTCTCACGGAGGAATCATAATTCATCCTGCCTGTGATAGTGGGATAGGGGTGTAGATGAAATAGCCACACAATGAATTGTATCCTGTTCTCGCTTATTAATCATCTGCCAGCATCCTAACTGGTCCATTTTCTTAAGCAGCATAGATGTGAATAATACATGTAAATTGGGATCCTATGATTTCAGTGGAACATTGATGGCATTTGATCAATCTGCCTAGTCCCATTCCCCCGCTAATGACAGGGATCAGGGATCGGCATTTCTTTTCTCAGATCTGGAGATTTGAAATTTAGCTGATAAGAGGATTTGAAGAGGGCTTTTTTGGTTGATGAGAGTTTCAGCTAAGTGCTTGACTTTTTAAAAAAATTTTAAAAGTTTAATTGTTCTTTTTCTTTTCTCTTCTGCATCCTGAAGTTTAAAATCTGTGGGTAAGAAAGGTTTGTTTTTAATGCTTAAGGTTCTTTTAAGAGCTTCTTCTTTTTAGGTTTAGTGTGACTGAGGAGATCGGAGTATAATGGTTAGTAGATTTTGAGAGACGGTTACAAAGCAGTATCAGTCAGAAAGATGGGTTACTGTCAGGAATGGTGAGAAGGTTGACCAGAAATCTCCTTTGGCTATTCCTCCCTCAAACAGATATTCCATTTGGGGATAATCCATCAGAGGGAAACCAGAAGTGGCAGTCAGATATCGAGCACTACAAATGAATCTTATGTTAAACGGGGTTTGTCAAGATTTAGAAGAATAATTGTTATAGGTAATTCTTCTGTCAGGGGCACAGAAAGGAGATTCTGCAGCCGTAACCATGAACCCAGGATATTATGGTGCCTTCCTGGTGCCAGAGCCAAGGACGTCTCAAAATGGTTGAAGCATAGTGTGAATAGGGAGAGTAGGAAGCCAGAAGTTGTTGTACATATGAGTAAGAATGACACAGTTAGGGAAAGAGTGACGAAGTCCAGAACCAGCAGGTATATTTTTCAAGTGAGAGGAGAAAGTTTTAAAAAGGACATGAGCACCGTTTTTACATAGAAAGTGGTTTGTATGTGGAAGCAACTGCCAGAGGGTATGGTAGATGCAAGAACAGTCATAACGTTTAAAAGATATTTGAACAGGCACATGAATATAAAAGATTTGGAGGGATATGTTTGTAGGAATAACAGCAAAATGGACTATGTTTTAAATGGTAAAAAATTGCAGCACGCTGCTATGCAGAGGGACTTGGGTGTCCTTGGGCATGAATCACTAAAAGTAGGGTTGCAGGTGCAGCAGGTGATTAAAAAGGCAAATGGAATTTTGTCTGCCATTGCTAGAGGGATGGAGTTTAAAAAACAGAGAGGCGATGCTGCAGCTGTATTGGGTCCTGGTGAGGCCACCCCTGGAGTACTGTGTGCAGTTTTGGTCTCCTTACTTGAGAAGAGATATACTAGCACTGGAGGGGGTGCAGAGGAGGTTCACTCGGTTGATTCCAGAGTTGAGAGGGTTGGGTTATGAGGAGAGACTGAGTAGACTGGGATTATACTCATTGGAATTCAGAAGAATGAGGGGAGATCTTATAGAAACATATAAGATTATGAAGGGAATAGATAAGGTGGCAGCAGGGAGGTCGTTTCTGCTAGCAGGTGAAACTAGGACTAGAGGGCATCGCCTCAAAATAAAAGGAAGCTGATGTAGGACTGAGGTCAGGAGGAACTTCTTCACCCAAAAGGTTGTGAATCTGTGGAATTCCCTGCCCAGTGAAGTGGTTGAAGCTGCCTCGCTGAATGTTTTTAAAGCAAGGCTAGATAAATTTTTGAACACTAAAGGAATTAAGGGTTATGGTGAGCGGGCAGGTAAGTGGAGCTGAGTCTCAAAAAGATCAGCCATGATCTTATTGAATGGCGGGGCAGGCTCCAGGGGCCGGATGGCCTACTCCTGCTCCTAGTTCTTATGTTCTTATGATATGGGCCAAGTGCAGGCAGGTGGGACTAGTTTGGTTTGGGAACATGGTTGATATGGACTAGATGCATTGTAGAATCTGTTCCCATGCTGTATAACTCTATGAATCTGTGCCTCTGACTCAATGACTCATAGCTATAGCAAACTTGATGGGGAGTCAGCGGAAGACTTTTAAGGTAAACTGTAATAAGGCCAGGAAGAGAAAAAGTTTTCCTTTCGGTTCCAATTGGAACACTGGCCAAATTTACTGCTGACCTTCCCACCTATGAAGTTGTCCCATTTCTTCCTCATTAATTATTTGGGTGTCAAAGTATAGACTGCATGCTCCATGCTTGTGATCGGACAGAAGTTTGCCAATGGACTCTATCTACCAGTTTTGGGCAGCTAGCTGGCTAGCAGCATGGAGAATGATTGTAAAATAGCATGCAGCTCATTTAACCTGATAGTATCAGGTAACTTTGAGAAGTACACTGTCCTCTACAATTCCAAAATTTGATCACATTCAAATCCCTCTACATTCGCATGTTAACTATTGCATTTACATTACAATTTCAGCAATACTGCATTCCACAAAGTAGCTCATTAAAAAATTTGAATGCAGGTCAAAACAACAATTTGGGAGCAATTGTATATTCTCTAATTAAAAAGGCTTTGTACACAAAAGTGCTTTACAGAAAAGCAATGTTGATTATTCTCTTTCATTGTTCATAACCTAAGGAGCATATTCAAATGCAAGGCAAGATGACACATTTATTACCAAGATCTAATCATTATGTTTTATATGCAGAAATATATGTGCGAACTGTAAAATGCATTTGACTTTAGTTGTGTTATCCTGATTTGAATTGGGGTTCCAAGACGTAAAAAATATTTACAAGATACATGCATGTATATTTTATTGGCAAAAAATGGTAAAATACTGAAGGTGAGATTTTGCACACTCCAAGGAGAAATTCCTATAAACTCTTGAATTTAAGCCTTCCTCCTGCTGGGTTTTTTTTTTCTGATATTTGCATAAAGATGGACATTACATTCTGATTTATTCAAGCTCTTCACTTTTAATAGCTAAGTACCTTTGCCATGTAATTTGACCGACTTACAGAATGAGAAATCTTCATTCTTATAATCATATTCTGTATTTACAGATTCCTTTTTTTGTAAATGATGCTTCTTCAGTCCTTATAATGACTGATTGCAAGTCACAACATCTGATGGCTCCCCTGTGTGCAATGAGTATACAGATTCAGCAGCCTAAAAATTTTAAGTTTCTAAAGAGCTGATGTTGACAACACTCATCACTATTATTGGATCTGCAAAACCGTGCTCTTTCATGACATTTTTAAAGTCAAGCAGACCTATTTTCTCCAGAAGAAACAAATTAGCTTTAATGCATTATCGCTGTAGAAGCACAAAGTCCCTAAGGCAAATAAGCATACGCTTCGGGATGAATTTTATTCCATGCATATTGCTGTGACATAATAGTGAATTTTAAACAAGTCAGATGTTTTACCTCTTTTAGCTTTTTCTTTAAACCATGCATCTTGATCTGTTAAATTAAACATTGCCACTGTAAGTATAAATAATGGATCAGGACATGTGTATAAACTGATCAGCTATGCTCCCGCTGGAGCCTTGGAAACTTTGTACTGACAGAAAACAGAACCTTTCACAGACAAGGGAAGAAAGCATTCATTTGAAGTCTGTGGTAAACTATTTTGCAGTACACAACACTGAAACATATTTGTTCAAGGTTGGAACAATAGGATTTTGTTTCTTTACCTCCTGGGTGCGCTCACCAAGAACATATTTTAGAAGTTGTGGAGATCTCCAAAGAATTCTTCAATGGCAACTTTCTTCTGGATCAAACAGAAAGCATTCTCTGAATGCCTCAAAATGCTTCTCTGTGCCTTAATGCGTGATAGCTAGGTTTTCGTGCTACTTTTCAGCACACTGGATAAAGTTGTAACTTATCAATTTTAAGGGAACAGGGTTGGGGTGGGAGTAAGCATCTGTTCTTATCAGTGATCTACACAGACAGTATCATTAGAGAGCTACTGAGTTGTCAGTACATATAACTTTATTTCATAATCTCCTAAAATATGCTTTTCATTTCAATTATATAAGTGATTAATGTTTTAGAAGTGTGCTTTTCAGATTAGCAAGAAGTGCTTAAAAAGAATGTACAAAGGAATTAAAAGTCCAAATACATCTATTCCCAATTTGATTATTGGGACAGGCAAGTGTATGCATGTATTCTTTCAGAGGAAGGATAATGCTTGCTCTTAGTAACCACCCGCATGAGTCTTTTAACATAGGGTGGCAATTGTACTACCGTATAATTCTACTGTTCAAGAAATTCTCCCATTCTTACTGCCTGCTATAGGCATATCAAGAGGATTCACAGCTTGGTAATTAGCGTATTTGGTCACATTATGACACAATTTCAAAGGTCACCAAGTCCTAAAGTACAACTTGAACATTAAAACTTCTGGCTCAAAGGTGAGATGCTACCATTGCATGACAACCAGGAAGTGTGTCCCACCTATTAATGTGAAATTCTCGCCTGTAATTATTTTTTTTAAGTGGGCTATGGGTTTTACTGTAAAGGCCAATCCTTAATTGTCCTTGAACTATACCACTCACTGAACCAAGCTAAGAAAAGTTAAGTGCCAACTTTGTGTTTTTGCTCATACTCCATTTCTCAGTGTACCTTTAAGAAATATGCTCATTATATCATTGCTGTATCATAGCATGTGATTGGAGGGTATAAAAGTCTCAGGTTCCATCTTAACTGGGATCATTTAAAATATGACAAACTATTAAAAGCATGCCATCCTGTGAAAAAAACAAAAATTTAGCATTGACACAGTTTTTTAATGAATATAACATTTGCACATAATAGTAGCTTTAACTAATTGGATTTTTAATGTCAGTGATATCTATGTCTTGTTTCTTTATGTTATGAACGATTACAGAAGCATTTCTGCATCACGTTAAGACACATTGATGAAAGCAAAACTCTCATCATGTTTGGCAGCAGTGACATTCATATGTGCCAATGTGAAACGATGCATATCTGTTTGGGCTAAGTTTTTAATTTTGAAAAAGGGGCAAGTTGTGTTATGGCTCACAATTTACCTTTAAGAGACATGCTCACGGTATCATCACTGGATCATAGCATGTGACTTGAGGGTATAAAGATCTCAGATTCCTTCTTACCTGATCTGAGGTTTCTTACACTGGCAGGTGAGACTAGAATTAGGGGGACAAAAACAGGAATTGCTGAAAAGCAAGTCTGGCTGCATCCGTGGAGAGAAATCATAGTTAAGTTTTGGGCCCAGCGACCTTTTCTCACGTGCTGCCAGACCTGCTGAGCTTTTACAGCAATTTCTGATTTTGTTTCTGATTTACAGTATCCACAGTTCTTTCATTTATTTTAATCTAGAAATGGGGGTTGGGGGGGTGATGTGTGGCACATCCTCAAAATAAGGGGAAGCTGATTTAGGACTGAGTTGAAGAGGAACTTTTTCATCTAAAGGATTGTGAGTATGTAGAGTTCCCTGTCTACTGAATCAGTTGAGGCTACCTCATTACCCCCTTCTTTTTAAGGCAATGATAGATAGGTTTTTGAACTGTAAACAAATCAAGGGTTATGGTGAACAGGCAGGTAAGTGGAGCTGAGTCCACAAAAAGGTTAGCCGTGATCTTATTGAATGGCGGAGCAGGCTTGATGGGTCAGATGACCTACTCCTGCTCTTGGGCCTGTGGAATTCACTGCCGCGGAGCGCAGTGGAGGCCGGGACATTGAATGTCATCAAGGCAGAGATTGATAAATTCTTGATCTCGCAAGGAATCAAGGGCTACGGGGAGAGTGCGGGTAAGTGGAGTTGAAATGCCCATCAGCTATGATTAAATGGCGGAGTGGACTCGATGGGCCGAATGGCCTTACTTCCTGTCTTATGGTCTTATGGTCTTATTTCTTATATTCTTAACTGGCATCATTTGAAGCATGACATGCTATTAAATGCATGCAGCTCTATTGTCACCTATTAATGTTACATTAAATGAGGTGCTATGCTATGGAGCTTGTATAACCATAGCTGTGATGAACGTCCATTGGTTTCTTAATTGTCATTGTCAATGCCTGGTTTCCAATGTATACAAATAATAAAACATAGTTGTGTCAGGTAAGATGACATACAAGAGGCAAAAAAAATCATCGACTAAACTGCAGTGTTTTGGACTCACATATATGTTAGATTGCAGTGTAGGTTTCTCTTTCTAAATGGAACACTGAATCAGTCCTTTTTGAAATAATCATCTATTGTTTCATAGTCAGCAGCTTTAAGTGTTGATTTATAGAAAAGCATCAACTCCTACCATGGGATTTGAACCATGTACATCGAGCATTAACCTGCATTTTTAAATCAGCAACATATCCATTGTGGCACCATCTCACAGCAAGCCAGTATACCTGAATAAATTCACCAGAATAAGTATCCAAAATATAAAAAAGGACATAATTATGGTGGCAATTGAAAAAGAAGGCCCTCCTATTTCTGAGTTACCATTGTGGCAAAGCTTAAGAGAAATTTCCAGCAATAGACCCTTCACTCCTTACAGGATTTTTTAATGATGATCCAATAGAAACACTCAATAATTTTAGGTACAAGATGTACTTGGCTAACTCATTACAGATCTGGATCATTGATTCCCTGCTTTCCCCAAGCAACGATGGTAAATGTGTATAAATTTAATTCTGGTCTAACTGAACTGTCACATCCACCATTGCAATATGATAGTTGTAATTCAAACATAATACTTCACGACAAATCTATTTACAACATGTTTCACTGTACATTTTCCAGTTTCCGCAACATATGGCAGGGGAGATGCTAGCACTGATAAAATACCAGGAAATAAAATTACTCAGATTCATTTTAACAATTTACATGACAAACCACACATATCAATGAATTCCAAAATGAGATAGCCTTGCCCCCCAAAAAAGGTGCTTTTTTTAAAAAAAAAATTCTCTACCACAAGAATTTTGTATTCATCAAATAGAAGAGATGTTAGTGTTGGGAAAGCTAAGATTTTCCATTCTGGATTCCTAACATTCACATCAATCGTCCCCAGGGCAGCAGAGTTGAATGTAGAACACAACTTCCTTCATTTGGCTCCTTCAATGCATTTTAGGATTAATCACAGAAAATGTCAAATATAACAGGTTATTTTCTAATTGGCATTTTATGAAATCTTTGAATTCAAAAGTCCAATTTGAGTGTCTAATTGGGCACGTAAGCATTAATAATCTAGGATTGATCATGAAGATGTGCCTTTAAATAAAGGACAAGCTTAGATTATTTACAAATTCTGTTCAGTCATTTCCCTGAGCGATCACATGGCAGGCAACCTAAAAGACATCACTTACTGAGGTCCTTCTGAAGAACGGTGACTGATTATTTTTACATCAATACCTACAGTGTTAGAGCTAAGGCAGTTGCTACTCACGTATGTCTTGAAAAACACGAGACCTCACTGCCCTTAAAGAAGATATATTTATGTACAATCCACTCCCTCACAGAAAACTGAACAGTCACAATTACCAGAATAACACCGAAACTTGACACATGCATGTGCTCATTAATGTTCTCTGAGAATACAACATTCTGAGACAGTTCAGATGAGGGCAATTATTTGAAATAGAGACACAGTAATTACTGCTTTAATTTAAACATGCAGAGAAAAAAAAACTGCAAACAAGTAACCAGATCATCCCTGTTTTTTCAGGCAAACATGAGAATGTCCTTTCATTTCTCACAGAAAGAGTCTACCAAAAGCCAAAGAAATTTTGGCTAAATCAGGAGAACATCCATTTTGTACTGGAATCCTTTGCATCATCAGTACAATAACTCCTGAATTCTTAAACATTTCAAACCAGTTCTACAATTACAGTCAGTAAAAAAAGAGTATTTTGAAAATTCAAATGAAACGAACAAGGATCATAACCTGCACTTGGATCTGAACACCCACAACACAGTGATGATTTTAAGCACTTCTAACATTTAATATGTGTTGTCAACTGTGTTTAGACCTCATCCAAAAAAATGTTTTGCTTGTCTTATCTTTAAGCATGACCAATGCTCTTTTAAAATTCTATATAAGATTCTTTATCAGTACTCAGTGCGGGGTAATCTTGACTGCATAATTTTTCTACTAATATTATTAACGCTTCCTTATTTGAATCAAATGAGGGAAGATATTTCTGTTGCATGAGATGGCGCATGCATGCACTTTGTATCAATTCTTGCACTAACCTGAGAACTCATGCACTTATATGACCATTTTCCCCCAGTTCCTTGTGTATTTTCCATCTTTTACAGTATGTGGCACAAGGTAAGGATTTTTGTGGTAGCTCACTGCCGCCAATCCACCTTTGTCTATACTGTGCCTATGGCTTGTCTAATCTGAAGATGGATTGGCTTAATTAACAAGATGGTTTAGTGCTTTATAGCAATAAGTACAAATATATTGCAAGTCTGGCATAATTACTAGGACTTTTCGGAGTTGTATGGAATACATCTTCTCCAAGTGAAGGTTAATGTAGAACTCCCAGTTTCCACAGAATTCTTACCACATTTTGGCAAAGTGTCAGTTTGATTGCATTTAATTGAAGGTTTCTCTTTGCAACATCTAGTGAGTTTTCTTGCACTGTCATACAAAACCAGCCTTTCTAGCTACCTACAATGCCTCTATAGTACCCTTCTCATCTGCTACTAACCCAGTGTCCCACTCACCAGAGTTGGAAGTACTCGTCACATATCCCAGGATCCTAGCACCAGAGTCAACTAAAAGGCTACTGTGCATCCAGTCAAGTACTTTCAGTCCGGTGCTACCCTACATGGTTCTTTTGATGATCCATGTTTTCCTGTGTAGAACAGTGTGTAATCACCTGCATTTCCACTCTTCTGAAACTGTCTTACTAATGCACATCTCCTGGAAGTGACATACAGTCTAACATGTGTAGTGTTCATTTGACATGCCTGGATATTGTCTGTGCCAATGAGGTCTGGTTCTGTCACAGTACCGAAACTGGTTCCTAACATCTGGCATTTTGCATAATCTCTGTGTTGACTCGTCATGTGCCTCTTTAAAGTGCCCTTACCTGATAAAGTGAATAGAAATTTTGCTGTTTTTAGAGGTAGGATTGATTTTTTCTTCTTTAGATATATTTGTGAGTTTTTGTGATTTCTGCTTCCAGCATTATTTGAATAGCTTTCCATCGAGCTAAGTCATCTTTGCACTGTAAGAAACTTGGTGACATTTCATCAACAATTCCA
>JAHRHZ010000217.1:5243041-5290541 GCA_024137785.1 Ginglymostoma cirratum
GGCCTAAACCCTTCATCAGATTTCTGATGAAGGGTTTAGGCCTGAAACGTCAAGTTTTCAAGTTTTCCTGCTCCTATGATGCTGCTTGACCTGCTGTGTTCATCCAGCACCATGCTTGTTATCTCCATGGTGCTTGCTGGGTTTTCCTGCCTTCTTTCAGTTGGCTCCCCACCCCCAACTTTTAAACTATCAAAATGATGGCTTCTTGCTTTTTTCACAGCCTTCCCACCGTTTGGAGCTACTGTGGCATTTTCTCACTTCTTCATGGGCCAAATGGATATTTCTCCACCTTTCGTGCTCTATAACAGCAAACACTATCTTCTCTACAAATTTTAAAATAAAGCTCTGTAACTGCAACCTTTAAAAACAGTGCCAATAAGGTCATGATTTAATTAATGACTGTCAGTACTACACTAGAGGTTTTCCCGAATGTTGGCTGCGAGAGAAGCAACATTTTCCCACTATTGATGCTAACAAGAGGCCATCCTGATTGATAAAAGCAGCCTGGACAGAGGGTGTTGTAGAGGTCAACACCTGTCAGTCGCTCTAGAGACCTTGGTTCTGAAGTCACAAATGATCTGCTGCACTTGCCAGGGTGGGTACCACTGTTTTTCAGTGCTCCATGTCCCTATGAGTAGAAAGGAGGTGATCTCCCCGTGGTATATAATCTAAAGCTCGTGGCTAATGTTCACCATGGCAGATGTGGAATTTGAGTTCAATTTTTTAAAAAAATCTGAAATAGAAAAGCTGGCTTAGTGGATGCAGTTGACTTTTATTGTTTTTTTTTAAAAAAGCTACTTCACTGATGCCCTTTATTGAAGAAATTCTGCTACCTTGGCCTTCCCGACATGTGATTCCAGCAGCTGAAAATTAACTAGTATACAGCCTTCCCCTAAATTTACAGATCATTTGACTTGAAGATCTATCAGAAAAAGAGCTAAGTAAATTTGGTAAAGTGGCCTTTGCAGGCTCCTTTCCTCTGGTTGCAGCCAGTCATCTAAACCTTCTCTCAAGCTGTCAGTTCTATTTTCTATCCAGTTGAAAGCCGCCAGAACCCTCAAGTAGAATGTAATATTTTCTTTCAGAATGCTCCTGATGACTCCTGCAACATTACTCATTTTCCAAACTATTGCTATGACCTTCAACATATTGGTCTTTATCTTTTTTCTAGAGTACAGTACCATTGATAAACTTTGGAATATTAGTCCAGAAAGAATAGAAGAGTATTTTAAACCTTTATTTTCAAAACATTACCTGTGAATAACAGGTGTGGTGTATTATTTGATTCCTATTCGTTCTTTCAACTTTTGTAACTTTAATTTCAGCAGCATCTATTTACGTATGAAATTATTAAAGGCTTTTATTTGTCTTCTCTGCACTAGCTGAAAATGTATTTTCATATTGATCATGATTCTGTAAAACAAGATTTTTTTAATCTCAGTCCTACCCTGGCATTGATATAGGAACATGAGAGCAGGAATAGTTGATTCAGCTACCTAAGTCTGTTCCACCATTCCATTACATATTGTATTTGCACTGAACTCAATTTGCCCCTGCCTTTGCTTCATTCCTCTTGATACTTTTGTCTGACAAAATATGTTAATCTCTATCCTTAAAGTTTCAGTTGACACAATTTGAAGCTGTTTTCTTTAGTTCATCTTTGGTAAATTACTTTCAAGTAATGTGACAGATTTTGATGGAAACATAATAGCATTTTGGTAATGTGCCCTGTTACTCAAATGTAAATCCACCAATAATTTAATGGGATTGAGAAATACACAATTATAAATTACCAGGATTTACTGGTTAACTTGCAGTGATACATATTTGGCTTTGAACATGTGACTTTGCACCCTGACCTCCCCATTATGTTCTGGAGCTCATTAGTTTTGCACACTAATTGCCAATTAAACTCAGAGCAGAAAGTTAAGTCTAGCATTTAAGAACATAAGTACAGGTAGTTCGCCTATAACGCGATACTTGCATTCTTGGATAATCTTGTGCTATAGATGGACGCGCCATAGATAATTGCATTCTAGGGAAATTGCTATACCTGTACAGCAGAAAGTTCACATTATCCAAACAGTGTCCACTATTCACGAATGTTGTAACAGCCGATTTGCACTAACAAAACACGCATTCTAGTAGAACTACCTGTTCCTTTAAATTAATTATTGTCAGTGAAATGCCAGGCATTGTTCATGGAACAAAAGCCGGACAATTGATCCTGTAGAGTCTCATTTCTGGAAGTGATAACTTGCTTAAATTTAAAATTTAAATCCTTTAGGATTTAGATTTTTGGCTTTCTGTCTCTTTTTCCTCTTAATCTAATCTTTCTTTCTCACCTTTGATTTCGCTTCTTTTTAACGTAATTCAACTCTAATTCACCTACTCCAACTTACCCTTATGTGAATATTTTAGCCCTTTTGGTTAAAGAGATAAGGGGTTTTTATCCATTCATTTCATAGATACGCTATTGACCTGCACTGCACTATTAGTAACTATCAACTTAATTACATATTTTTAGAATTCAATGATATAGGAACAAATTTATGTCATGAGATACCCTGCTACAAGATCCTGTCCAATATTTAAATATAAAATTTTTCTGTGCCCATAACAATATTAAATCACTCACGACAATCACCTTCTCTCAGTCGTTGTCGGACTTTTCTCAAAGCATAAGCTTCTTCAGTATTTGGTTATTAATTTATCTGACTAATATTTCATTGTCTTCATTATTTTGTTCAATATTCTGGTTTTGAAGATTGCTGATTTACATAACTGGTACCATTAAACTACTAATTACAATAAAGTAATTGCTTCCCTTGAGATTCTCAATTTTCTTAGGCAGTCCTGCTTTCTCAGTCCCAACTTGTGATCTTCCAACCCTTTCTTTGTTATTTGCATGAGTTCCTTAAGTGTGCTGCAGCTATATGCATTTGCTTACTGTTCATCCTATTGAAAGGATGATAGAAACTTCAGTAGAAACTTCAGTCTCTAAAATTGCACTACCGTCCTCATGATGTTATACATAGCTGTTCATGTCAGCTCGCAATTGAATGTGTAGCAGTATATGTGTGGGTTTCTTTACTGACTGGAAGCAATAATGTGACTTGCTTTAATTGAATCCATTCTCAGTGAGATGTTTTTCCATCATGGCTGTGGATGAAAAGCTGCTAAGTCAAGAGTTTGTGGTCAAATCAAATCCATGGAAAAGTGGAGTTGACTCCTTTCTTCTGGAGTCTGATTGAACCCTGAAATTGAATTTACAGTTAGGTGTTCAAGGCCCACAAACATTCTCCTGGTTATCCACCCATAACTGTAGTAGAAAATTCACAAAAATACTGTAGGATTTGCATAGATAAAGGTTTATAGTGTTTTTTGGATTTTTGTGGTTCCTCTGTCAAAGGCACACAATCGGGAGAGCCTTCATGGACCTTAAACTCCTAAAACTTTATTACTGGAGCACAGTGGGACTGTTTCAAAGTGACAGTAAAATTGCAAGGAAGTGCTGACTTACTGACCTTAAATGGAACATTTCTGTCAAAATTACAAATTAATTTATATAATTACATAAACCTGTGTTGGAATGTGATAACCTCACTGATGCATATACTGCTACTGGACCTTATTCATCATGTCTGACCATCAGAAACCAAAACAATCATTGAGCCAATATGAACTTGCTAAACACCGAGAAGAAACAATATGAAATTAAATATTCTTATACAAATTGCCTTGAATAACTCGGACTACAGTGGCTCAAGAAGTCAGCTCACCACCACCTTCTCAAGGCCAACTAGGGACAGGCAATAAATGGCAATTAGCCAGCAACACCTTAACCCCATGAGTGAATAAATAAAAACTATAAATTATTTTTAACATCAATTTCATATTCATCAAATAGATAATATTCATGCAAAGAATGCAACATTTATTTAACTTTTTGAACGCAATTTCAGTACTAAACATTCCTAAGTTTCCAGATAAAGGATGAACAGGTACAATGTAAAGATGCCCATGTTCTCAAAATGCCATGGCCTCCCATTCCACCATCGCCTACGGCATCTTTGAGCTAAGTCTCGGGATGAATGGTCAATATTCTAAGACGTTGTACCATCTGATTACCTTGAGTTTTTGTGAATGCCTTTTGAGAGTCTAATTGACAAAATAAGTGAAAAATTAACAATTTCCAGTCGGTAGGACCACATCGAAAATTGAAGCAGATCTCCAATAATATGTAATGATTTGCAAAAAAAAAAGCAACTTATTTTGAGCCTAATCAATTGGTGACAAGGTATTAAACCTAGAAAGTTCAAGCATAGTTCCATCTCAGTAATTTGCCAAAACTCCATGCGGGTTGAATTCGATCAGTACTGCATTTGAACTACATTCTGTTGTCATGATCTCTTTAAATAAACCTGAAGATGTCCAGTCTGTACTGATATTGAAAAGAAAAGAGAGGCAGTTAAATTTCCAGAAAGCAGCATAAGAAATTACAAAATAAATCAATGGTCAATGTAGTGTGCAATAGAATGCCTGCTAGAATTCAGAAAGCTAACTGAGACAAAAAAGAAAATAGCCTGTCCAACACAATGAATGAGGTTTAATGTCCTGAATCCAAGACAAGGACAGTGTAAAATTAAAAAAGTAATTCAATGCAACTTCTGCACATTTCAGCAGCATACAGTAATATGTATCAATATTGTGCATGTGATGAATACAGCAGAATTTATTTATAAGCATAACTGTTTCTATAAAAACGTTATAACAAAATTCAAACTGCATCTTGGAATCTTTAAATTTCAACAATTTTCACTTTATTTTAAGCTTTTTTTCCCAGGATAATGCCTCTGTCAATAAAATGGACTGCAAGTTGGTTAAACGTACTGATGCTCTAATCTGCAAAGACCCATGTCTTCCGCAAAATCTATAGGGCAGGAGTTAGTTTAGATATAGCAACTGCTCTCCAACCTAGAGACTATTGAGCTCTTCAATATAAAATTTTGAAAATATCAATCCACATTGGAAGCTGATTCAGTGCGATTGTTGTCTGTAAAACGCAAAGGGGTTTGCTTAACACAGTTGGCAGAATGCTGGTTTACAGAATTGGCTTAATTCCTGTACTGCCTAAGGTTACCATGAAGGTCCTTCCTTCTCAACCCCTCCCCTCAACTGAGAGCAGCCCTATTGTCTGGTAGGACTGTGTGACTTTACCTTTACCTTTCGTGTATAAAGCTCTTCATCCCAATTGCCTTTCCCTGGCCTACCTCACTCCATGTTCCAAATTCATTGGACCACTTCCATACTTTTCAGATGCTCATTACTCCACTTTAATTAAAAGGAATCCTGGGTCAAAAATATCTGCCCCGTAACCATTTGCATTAAAGCCGATCCTTCTGATGGTTATTAAACTAAATTGACCAAGCTCTATTAATATCATCAAAATGTTATAGAATCAACACGTTCTCCATTAGGAATTTTGCAACAATTTATTGAGTTATTCATGCAAATCCACTTTGCTCAATTTCAAAAATTAAGTTGTCGTGTTAAGAGTGGCTCCAAAACAAAAGGCTGAACTCCTTGGAGCACTTGTCATCAAAGTGGAATGTTCTTGTTAAAAATGAACTTGGTTATCAGGATGACCTTGCATTTTAGCTAGAGAACAGGCATTCAACTAAGGATTAATAACAGAGCTGACAAAACAGCTTGTTCAGACCGACATGCAGAACACCAGAAACAATCCAAAGCATTACAGTAAATAGAATTAGTTTTGTAAAATAAAATAAAATAAAACTTATTTTCTTTGGTCTTCACTGTCAAACCCTGCCTTACAATTCCAGAATACTGGGGCAGCATCCTAATCCAAAATTTTGCAGGAATGGAATGGGGTATCATTTTGCCAGGTTAGATGAAGTAATATTGGACAGCATTATTCTAATATCTCAGCACTCCTTAGCCATCTCAGATGCTTATGGAATGGAACTGGTTAAATTAATCAAGTATTTTTATCACTGTTTTAAGACAAATGGTCAAAATAATTCGTGTCAGTTCCTGGTTTACTAATTCTGGAGTCTGCCTGAAATTGTTGGAGGAAACGATGAGGAAACAAGTGTGGGAGCTCTATTTACAAAGATGTTCATCTTCATCAAGGTGAATTGTTGGTTAATCAAATTTGGCTGCTCATAAGCCTTCTTTTGAGTTGTATTGACTGATCAGTTTCCTGAGCTGAACTGGAATGCACACCTCAAAAAAAAGTCCAATGAAGACATTCAGTTAGTGTGCAGATGGAGATTCAGCACATTTTGGTTGGGAGCATTAACTTGTACTGATCTAGAAGTCACATTTTGAGAGAAATGCAGCAGAATATTCTTGTTGGGGCTTTGAGTTTCATTACAATGAGTTTGTGTTTTAGTGAAAAGAGAGCATAATTACATTGTTAATGAATGGAGACATGAATATAGTTTCTCACTTCAATCAGAATTTGTCCAGAAGTGAATTGACCACAAACCAACACTTATTCCCCCTAAATTAATGAGATTTTACCTGTGTTTTTGAGAGTCCTGATAAATGACAGTTTCTTTAACATTGAAATTTGCCTGTCAAGGTATTTTTTTCATGAAGGTCCTGTTGAATATTGAATAAAATTGCTTAATGCTTTTGGTGAAGCTGATTAATTACTAGATACATAGGCATATATTATCTGTGTTTGAATTTAACTCTTACTGTTAAAAAATTGTTACTTTTCTGCTAAGTTAGAGGAAATTAATTCATTTTCTGATATTAAAAATGATATAAGGCAGAAATTAATGCAGTGCCCAATGGATGTCAAGGTAGGGGTAGCATTTACTTGGACGGGGAAGGCGTAGACCGGCGACTCCAAGACTGCCCACCTCTGCCCAATTAAGTCTGGGGCATGAAGGTCATGATTGAACTTCCCAGCTGTATACTAACTGAGCCCGTGAGTAGGCATTTAATCTGACACCACCCGTCGATGGCAGCAATGGAATAGCCAGCATCTAGGCTCCTGTGCCTGGGGCTTGTCCACTTTGTCCACTTTTCTTTTACTTTTTTTTTCTCTTTTCTTTTTCTTTCTTCTTTTCTCGTTTTTTGACAGAAGGCAGGAGGAAGGTGGCTTCATTGGAGTCCGGAACATGGCGGCAGCTAACGAGCAAGGAGTGGGATGCTGGCAGTGGCATTGAGTGGGCGGCTGGCAGAAGGGCGAGCATGAGGAACCGGTATCAGCTGTTACACTGGCAGAGATGACGTCAGCGAGGTGGAGGACGTATGTTTTGGGCGGCTGCTGGGGTGGTGATAGCAGTTCCTTCTGAGCTTTATGGCTGTGTCCGGTGGGCAGCTTCTGCAAAGTTTTGCATCCCGGCCTGGATGGCTTGTTTTAGCAACAGCTTCCGGCCCGGTATTCCAGCAACTCGGCATGGAGGTCTTTCCGGAACCCAAAAGCCGTGAAATGAACTAATTATAGATCACAGAATTCCTACAGTGTGGAAACAGGCCCTTCAGCCCAACAAGTCCCCACTGACCCTCAGAGCATCCCACCAAGACCCATCCCTCTATAACCCACCCAACCAACACATCCTTGAACATTATGGGCAAATTTAGCATGGCCAATCCACCTAACCCGCACATCTTTGGCCTGTGGGAGGAAACCAAAGCAACCAGAGGAAACCCACACAGACACAGGGAGAATGTGCAAGTTCCACACAGACAGTTGCCCGAAGGTGGAATTGAACCCGGGTCCCTGGTGCTGTGAGGCAGCAGTGCTAACCACTGAGCCACCGTGCCCCCCACAGATGGGCTTGCTGTTATTTTCAAAGAAAAATTTTATCCATCCCTTCTGTTAATATTCTAGAAACTGTTGTATGGTGACTCAAACACTTCTCATTACTTTTTTTGTGTAAAAAAAAGTGACAATAAACAATATTCTATTCTATTGTAGTCAGCCAGCAACAGGAGAAAGGATTACCGCCTGCAGTATTTGAAAATCGAATGCAAGGGGATACCACATCTAAAGTTACTCAGTGTCTTATGGAGGGGCACAACATCAAGAAAGGAGATGGGGGTGTGTGCGGATTGTTGCTGCTGAGATTCACACTCCAACCGCTTGCGTTTTCTTCCAACTTGCTTCCACCATACGCATTCCACTCTCACTCACCTAATGTCTCTGTCCCTCAGAGATATTTTGTCTTTGATGGTGTACGACAGACAACAGCTACCACTCCCAGTGGTACTGATGGGAATGGGGAACTTCTGGTCTTGACTGACTGGCAACTCTTAAGTAAAGTACTGAGGCAGCCCCCATGCTGGCCTATTAAGTGCTTGATAGTTCTTGATTCTGACCATCTTTCCTCCATGGAGATGTTAAGTGGCATGCACCAGTTATCCGGTTGATTGGTGACACTCCCATGGTGAAAATTAATTCCTGCACATTCTGTCTGAGGAAATCCCACCATAAAAAGTTTCTGGGAATTAAAATCATTTTAAGAAACTTCTAACAGAATTATTGTGCATTTTAACATAAGACTGACTGTCCCTCAGGCAGCTTTCTTTGCTTTGCTTTTCACTTTCCCACTACCAGCTGGCTGTTGTATGTTTCCATTCATTGAATGGTTCCAAATAGTCCTGATAGTATTTTAACTGAACATTTCTATACAGAATGTTGTTGGGACTGGCTTTAAATTTTGCATTGAATGTGAACAAAAAATTCTTCCTGTTTTCATATTCATTTTTTTCTTTGTGACATTGGAAGGAGAAATCAAGTTAATGTTGCTGTAAATAAAGCAAAATGAATTGAGCTGTAAATTTTGCATCCTATAACCTGTCATCTGCAAACATTGAGATGTGTGAGTCGAAAGAGTTGTAGCCCATTTACTTTGGAGCCAATTTCACTCAAAATTCAGTATCAGTAAGATGCTTTAAAAAAAACAGGAAAATTCAAATATAGATACTTTTAAAGAAGCCTGAAGATATTTATTCCATCTGAGTCTTGAACAACGATCTATACAAATGAATAGGGATAATCAATTCACAGGATAATTCTAGATTTGAAATTGAGTTTGTCAAGAAAAAGAAATTGGCCTAAATTATTAGAATAATCAGTCGGTACCACATTTCAATGAGGGCTAATAGCAATTTTGTGATAATTACTTACCTCTTAGACTATCTACGCTCAACTTCATGTTTCAGGCATTTTAACCATTAGGATAATTATTTTAATATACAGAAAGTTTGTGGTAGTCAGAATTATGGAATGGGGAAAGGATGACTGTGCTTGTCTGAATTTGTGATATGTGTTCTTCCCACCACTTTCCTCCCCAGTCATGGTTAAGAGCTTCCTGGAGCTCCCTCTCTAACAGCACAATAGATGTAATCTAATTCCAATGGAATGCTTTGGTCCCAGAAAGAAGCACTTCACAACCTTTTCAACGCAAACTGTCAACAAATGCTGGCCTAGCCAGCAGCACTAACATCGTATGAATTAATTAAAAAAGAAACTTCCAGACAATGAAACTCAGGCTGATTCTGTAACAGCTCAGTGATGCGCTCTACCAGATTATTACCTGACGAGAAAGTTAGAAAATGCAACCTTCGGGGACATTCACTACATTGATGCAAGCTGAGATATCTCCTGTTCATAATATTCACTTAGTTTATAGACTGCTAAAGGATACTTTCTTGGACTTCAACTTTATAAAAGCAATAACCACAATCCTGAGTGTAAACTGATTTAAGCCAGCTGGTTTCTAGATTTAATTATGTGATGGCCACTTCAATTCCAACTGCTGCAGAGGACATAGGGGTATTTTCTCCCTTTAAAATTCAATTAGCTCAGCCAAATGCCCACGAGGTGAACATGCCAGGTCTTGTAGTTCATTGTGCCTACCTGGAAGTCACGGTGCTGCTTATTGTCAATGTGCCTCCCCTCTTGCATGACATCTGACACTCCTCCATGCTCTATAGTCTCCTCTCCTCATTTATTGAGTTACCTCCCCACTCCCCCCTTCATTATTGTCATCCCCTCTGCATCCCTAGAGTCTTCTTCCACTGCCCATCATTAATTTCCCCACCCTTCTTCCTAGAGCACTGGCCTCTTGATAACACTTCTTTCTCCTTGACATTTAGTTGACGGATTTCCAGACAGACTGTGGTCTATCTCCTTGAGCAACTTGGTCAGACAGCCCAGAATTATGAGTAACAAGGTCCCTGAATGATATCTGTATACATCCCCATTGTGCTCCTGCAAATCTCCAGACTAATTGCACTGGACCCACAGGGTTGATCACAGCCCACTCTCCAGACTGTACAGACTGAACCCCATGACTGTGGCCACCTTTCTCAAACACTCGACTATGTCTAAGCTCCTGGACTGACATCGGAGGCTGCCCTTGATGTGCTATGTGAAGAACCTCTGACTGACGAATGCCTTGTTAGAGATCAGTGAGTACTACTGCTGAGTATGTTGAGACATGCTCCCTGTCAGAAGCATGTCGGCACTAAATAGCAAGGCAACACAGCAATACCTTGAGTCTTTATGCTCTGGTTGAGGAAGCAAAGCACAACATGGCAAAGGAGAGATGTTGTGAGTGTGCAGGCAGACATAATTGAGTAAGTGTTAAGGCAACAAGTGATGAGCCCTGAGATGTGGCTTTGCATGGTTTGTGAGTGAGATGCATGTCCCTGAGTGCAAAGTGCCCCATGCATAAAACCTCATTTTTACACTAAATTTCGACTAGTACATGACAGTAAAACATTTGGTATGCATAAACCTGTTTTATTTTAAATAAAAGACATTCATTCTGTCCTCCTCTTGAGTGCTGTTCATAAAGTCATTGATCACTGCTGTACACACTGCTGGAATGATCGTTGGCAATGACTATCTCTTTCTTCTACTGTTGTATTTTTTGAAGCTGCTTAGCTGGAGGAATGAGGGAACAACATACACAAAGATTTTTATTTTGCACGTATAAAGAATGAATTAATAATGATTTCAATTTAAGAGAGAGAAAATATATGTGTTGTATCTTTAAACAAACATGTGGCATGCCCTGATGTAATTTTGCACTGAAGAGTTTCTTATACATGCCAAAAAGTGCAGGCAGTATTTGTTTTATTATACCCTTGGGATACAAACACTTTCATCTGCATTAATGAGTGTGCAAAGATCTCAGCAGGGAATAGTGTTAGCAATGTAATCTTTGAAAATAACATTCATTTCACTTCCTGACACCTCCACCCAACTTAGATTGTCACCACGTCTAATCGAGGAAATACTAAAAGGTAGCTAAATTGAGCATCGTTTTCCAGATTTTCACTTAATTGTGTAACAGATTAGTAAAAAGGGGAAGAATTGTGTATGTCAAATTCCTTTCAAAATATTGCAATCCATTTGTGCATTAGAATCCCAGTCGAACATTACACAGACTAAGTAATACACTGTTTAACAGAATTTTATTTTAATGGGAACATTATTGTTTTTATAATTATTGGATGCCAAGAAGTGTCAATCCATTTTATTACCATCTGCGCCAGAAAAGGAGACAGCTTGCATTAATATGCATACACTGCCTGCACTGTTGATTTACATTCTCATAAAGTAGAATAAACAATTTCCAGTAAAGATCTAAGCACCACAGAATTTAGAGAATTGCTCATTCGCTCGTTTAATTACCAGCTATCCACTAAAGTTAAAAAAAACTTTAAAAACCTGTTGAACTGAAATGCTGCCTTAATACCTTAATGTCTTAATTGCTGCTAGTCAATTTTAAAATAACTCATGGGGAAACTACAAAAATATGATGTAATTTACAGAATGATCTGAATTTGGAAGGAGTCAAATAATTTTAGGATTTAAGAGCCCTCCCTATGACCATGGATCATTCAGACCTGCCTATTACGTGCAAAGCCATTTTACAAATAAGACTAGCCGTTTAGAAAGTATGTAAGATTGTGACGGTTACAAGAATTAATCAGTGGAAAGCAGTCTAAACAGTCTCCCGCACTGCAAATTCCTGCACTTCTAACCTTTTATGGACACAAAGGCAATGCAGTACAATTTACACAAGATGTAATGTAACACAGGAATTCTAAAGTAAAAACTCAGTATACATAAATCACAATTGTTAGTGTTCGGTCAGATTCACTATAAAACATAAGAATTCGCTGGAATTTGAGTTCAAAAAGTCGAAATGAATCAATTCAGGAAAATTATGGAATAAGGTGGAATTTGAACCATTGCACAGGTTGTGGTAGAACATTTTGTAAACAAAATGTGCTTTACATTAATTTGTTTTCATGAGTAATTTTACCTTCGGTGCCACTTGTGTTAAGTGCTCCATACAGGATCTTTGAGAACAGATCTACATGCTCAGTCACGAATTCATTTGTTCTTCAGCAGACATTGTGATGACTGTTAACCTCAACTATGACATGAACATCATGCACCCAAGCTCCCTGATCAATCAATTTCCTAGTTAAATAGAACCTGACAAGGCTCAGAATGGCTAAAGTGCACATTGACTCTTGTAGATTCACTAAACACAGGAATAGAAAGGAATGGTCTCATTCATTCAAGAGAGTAGAAAGGTAATGGGTGTAGATTGCCCTCAGATCTCTACCTCTTGTCTGAGATTCTGCTGTGAGATTTGAGGCATTAAAGTGTGGTGATGTTTGCAAAGAATGGGAGAAATTTTCCGGTCTCATACATCAACAGGCAAGGATGCAAGTAGCTGAGAAAGTGAGCAGCAGAGGTGAGGGCCCTCAAGCTTGGAGGCAGTACCCCAAGGGTTTCAAGGACCTGTAGAGGGCAAGAAGTTGAGTGGCCTAACTCGTTCAAAAACCAAACTCAAAATCTGATTTTCCCGGCATTGTCCAGCACTGCAATCCTCAGACCAATGCAATTGCAGTCCCATATATGCCCCTCTCTCCAGATGACAACTATGCATGCACATCAGAATAACTAATAGCATCACCTCATATTCTGATCAGGCTCTTGACAATCTGTTAGAGTCAACACACAGTTCGCCACCTTCACACTTTGAAATCTGCTCTTCATTTTGAATTTTTTTCAGCCTAAGGGCCAGGCTTCATCTTGTTTCTGTTGTTTTTGCTTCCAGACTGAGATTTTACTTTGCAATCTCCATCTATTTTGGACTGATACATATTCGCGTTACCACTCTCTTTTGCCTTTTGTTCCATGACATCTGTCATTTAAACTGTTCTCTAACCTATTCCTCACCCATTACCTTCTCCATATCATTTTCCAACAGAATAAAGACACACAGTTCGGCCTTGTTTCAGTTCCAAGAGTTGTGGACTTGAAATGTTCACTCTGTTTATCTCTCTCCAGACTTGCCAAGTATTCCCAGCACTTTTGCTAGTTTTTCAGTCTCCAGGAACCATATTTTTTGCTTATTTATAAGAAACAGCAGCATGCATAAGTCATCAGCCCTACAAGCCTGTTCTACCAAGCATTAATTTCATAGATGATCTAATTGGCTTTAACTTTGCTCTCCTGCATGCATTAAACACCCTAATTATTATTACCACCAGAACCCTGATTCCCCTCTAAAGTAAAGAAAACCTGTCCAATATTGCTTATTGAAGATGATCATTGCCTGTGAATGTTACTTGTTGCTGTCAGGCCATGCTTGAATGTTGTCCGGGTCATACTGCATGTATGCATTGATGTAAAGACTGTGGATACCAGTAAATTCCGATCCTTGGGCCCAAGACTCCGAATTAGAATGTCATCTGCTTCCAGCTGGATTTCTTTGTTCCATTCCCTTCACTCTGTGGAATGACGCAAGGCTGAGGAGAAGGCAGCTACAACTAGTGCTGCTCCAAGGGCTGTTGGTGTTGCTGGTGCAGAGCTCAACTTGTGGTGGCAATGCAACTCATTCGTCTAGAGAACATGGCATTGATGATGGTAGATTCTAGGCCTCCTGTACCTCCATTCTGAGACCACCCTCACCTCCGTCTTCTTGGTTTGAAGGCTATTTGGCATCTGCTGGAAGTGTTTGTTGGTCCTGGCTTGCTGGCACATTTGTTCCTCCTCAGTTTCGCGACACCTTTGTTGCTCCATGGCCAGAGCAACAATAACCCCTTCTGTGGCTGAATCAAGTGGATATATGAGTGCAATACCAAACACAAAACAGGTCCTTAGTGGTGTAAGCAGTCAGTATTTGCACTGCACACTAACTACAGTTTAGCCTGGCCCTCAACAAAGTGGGACATGGAGGAATTTTGTGATTTTTTTTTTCTTCCATGCTGACCAAGTTAATCATCTATCTGAAATATCTGTGTCTGGAGGTTTAACTGCTTTTTCCACTTCTTTGTTTAAATTAACTTGCTCTTTTTAAATGCTGAAAGTTTCCTAAGATTATTTAAATTCTGCTTGAATTGTGGTTTCCATTCAACTTCGGTTAAGCAATGTCAGAAAATTTCCACTTTTAAGACATTTTTTTGAAATTGTCGTTAAAATTTAATTATTGATATTGCAAGATGAATCATCTTATAAGCTGTTAGATTGTGCTGAAGGGGCAGAAACTTATATTGGCTCAGTGCAAGTTGCATCTAATTTGTAGGAGGGATTCTCACCGTGAGACTGAGGGAGCTTTCTTATTGAATTTTACCAAATTCGCTGAAGAGATTGCTGTTCCACCTCTACGATGTATGTCACATCTAATTTCTGCCCTGCCTTGCCAGCTGCCATTTCTGGGTCAGCTTGCCACTCACCACAGACCCTGAATTGACCAGCATCCTTGGCAAAAATATCATCTTTAAAAATCTGTTCTTCACCCAGACAAACATTGTCAGTTTTGAATTGTCTGAATTGTTCTGGACATTTGCCGCCGGCCATGGGATACAAGGTGAAATGTGTGCTCCACTTTGTGGGCAGGGACCTGGAGGTCCTGCTAGATAAGGTGTTGCACAGGCAAGTCTACCATCAGTAAAGGCCATGGTCTGAGTTTTTCACCTGGTTAAAGCAGCCTGAGGCATCTGGAAGAATACCCAATACCACAGGAAGAAAGTCTTTGCCAGCCTGCCAGGGTAATCTCCCCTTTTCTTCTCTGATACCTCACACTCATTCTAATTGTATCTACCTCCCACCAAGGCTTGTGATGTATCACTGTCACGATTGATGGTAACTTCATACCAACTTGCCTTCACACGCTCCAACCCTGGATATCCTTATGTTCCCTCAGTGTTGCCTATTCACTTATTTGGAACATCTACCCACTTGCATCAATGATAACAACAGTGCCACCACTTTATCTGCCCCTCTCTCATTACAGGAGCAAAACAGCCCACAATACAGCGAATAAGTCATGACAGGTGGTATGCTGCCCATCATTCGGCTCCTCAGCACTTACGAGAAGAGAATCCTATCTCTCACCATCGAATCAGTACTGAACTGCAAACAAAGGCTGTCCTTGACAAACAGTGCTTGGATATCCTGAGTGAAGGCTATCCCCCTTGACCGGCTGAGTGACAACTGTGACAAGCTTCCTGGGTTTGTGTCTATTCTAAGCAGCAGAGCAAGGAAGCAATAATTTGAGCCTGGTATTTCTGTTTGATGGAACTAAGTGAAAAAAAGGCAAGATAAGGCAATGCAAGATAGGACTGCTGTGCACATGCAGATAGGTTCGGAGTGAGTGAGCACTATGACAGGAGTGAAGAGCCCAGAGATACAGCCTGGTCCAGTCTTTGAGCTGGGTGCAGGTCCCTGAGTGCACAGTAACATTACAATGATAGTTGCCAGTGCAGTCCAAGGTGCAGCATTACAGAAACTTCCTGTAAAAGTATTAGAGATCTGTTGTAAGAGTTCTTAGAAGCTGACACATGTCAGATGCCAATACCTATGGGTGTGGTTGGTGACAATGCAGCATGGCCCTGAGATGTTGGTGCTCGGTTACCAGCATGGAGGTAAATTGGAACAGACGGCAAGCTCAATGTTATGTTTCCCCAGTGTTTGGTTTGTTGAGTGAGTTTGGTAAGATTACAACTGGAATAATTATGAGGTGAGTTGGGCCATCAACCAAGATTTTGACAGCTGTTTTTCAGTGTCAATCAGAAACATCTTGCCGTGCCACTTGTAAAGAACGTAAAAGGTGTGCAAGGTGATCTGAAAGACAAGACACACCTCATCACACTTTTCACTTACCTCTGACACAAATCTCACCACTGTGCAGGTTGCACACACCCTCATCAGATTCCCCCATGCTGTTGCTTTTAATAATGATTTGAGATTTCTGTCTTCAATTATTCTTCTTTGGAAAATAGGCTATATTTTAAATTGTTGAAGAGATTTGAGTATTTCAATGTTAATATGATTCAATAAAACTTAAAATAGTTTCAGTCGTTTGGTGAATGTTCTCTCTAAATAAGAACACAGGATATTGGAGCATAATTAAGCCATTCATCCCATTGAGTCTGCTCTGTCATTCAGTCATGTGTTTCCCAGCCCCATTCTCCAGCCTTCTCCCCATGACCTTTGACCCCTTATTAACCAGAAACCTATCTTTCCCTGTTTTAAATACAATTAACGACTTAGTCTCCATAGCCTTCTGTGGCAATGAGTTCTATAGATTCACTACCATCTGGCTGAAGACTTCCTCCTCATCTCAATTCTAAAAGATCATCCCTTCAGTCATCTGTGCCTTCAGGTTCTCTTCTCATCTACTAATAGAAATGTCTTCTGGAAATCGAAATAGATCCATGTCCGTTGGCTGTCCTTTGTCTAATTTGCATATTACCTCTTCAAGGAATTCTAACAGATTTATCAGGCATGACTTCCCCTTGATGAAGCTGTACTGACTTAGCCTTATTTTACCATGCACTTCCAAGCATTCTTCAATCTCATCCTTAATAATGTCTCTAAATTCTTACTAACAACTGAGGTCAGGCTAACCAGCCTATAATTTCCCATCTTCTGCCTCCCTCCCTTTCTAAACAAGGGTGTTACATTAGCCATTTTTCAGTCTTCTGGGACCCTCTCTGACTCCAGTGATTCCTGAAAGATGACCACCAATCTGCAACTATCGCTTTCACAACTCTGGGGTGTAGTCCATCTGTGTAATTTATCTGCCTTCAGACCTTTCAGTTTCCCCAGCACTCTCTCCTTAGTGATGGCCACTACACTCACCCCTGTCCCCTGACTTTCTTGAAGTTCTGGTAAGCAACTGGTGTTTTCTACTGTGAAAACTGATGCAAAGTACCTGCTCAGTTCCTCCACCATTTCTTTGTTCCCCACTACCACTTTGCCAACCTCATTTTCCAGCATGCCAATGTTCACTCTTGTCTCTCTCTTATCTTTTAGATATCAAAATAAACTCTTGCAATCTTCTTTTACATTATGAGGTGGCTTACCTTATATTTTGTTTTCTCTCCCTGTTATTGCCTTTTTAGTTGTCCTCTGCAGGTTTTTAAGGGCTTCCCAATTCTCTAGCTTCCAACTAATCTTCATCGCATCGTATGTTCTCTCTTTTGCTTTTGTGCTGTCCATGACCTACCTTGTCAACCATGATTGCCTCAACCTCTTCCTAGTATGTTTCTTCTTTCTTGGGAGGAATTTATGCTGTGCCTCCCAAATTACCCCCAGAAACTCCTGCCATTGCTGCTTTACTGTCTTCCCTGCTGTGCTCCTCTTTTAATCAAGTCTGGCCAGCTTCCCCCTCTTGTCTTTATAGATGCCTTTACTCAATTGTAATACTGTTGCATCTGATTCCAGCTTCTCCCCATCAAGCTGTAGGGTGATTTATGCTCACTGCTCCCTACGGGTTCCCTCACCAGCTGCATCTTAAACATGTCAGCCTCATTATACATCACCAAATGCAGAATCACCTGTTTCATAGTGGGCTCTGCCACAAGCTGAAGCAAAAAACATCTTGTAGACATTCCACAAATTCCCTTCCTTAGAATTCATAACAAATCTGATTTTCCCAGTCCACCAGTATATTGAAGTCTCCTTTGATTATTGAAGTAGTGCCATTCTTACATGTCTTTTCTACCTCTTGATTTATTTTCTGCCCGATATGCTGGTGACTGCTGGGGCACCTGTATCTAACTCCCATCAGGATCATTGTTCCTTTACAGTTCCTCAATTCTACCCACGCAGAACCCACGCCTTCTAGCTCTATACGGCTTCTTGCAATTGATATAATTTTATTTCTAATGAACAAGGCAACACTTCCCCCTCTGTCCATCTGCCTGTCCTTTCAATAGGACACATATGCTTTGGTATTTAGTTCCCAGCCCTGGTCCCCTTGCAGCTATGTCTCTGTGATATCCACAATATCATACTTGCCAATTTCCATCTGTATTACAAGTTCATTTACCTTGTTTCAGGTACTGTGTGAATTTATGTACAACACCCTCAGTCTTGCATTGACTGCTCCTCTTCTCACAGCTGTCTGCTTATCTGCTGTGCCTGAAGCTAGATTCCTGCCCGTTAACATACTGTCAGTCCTATTACTTTTTCTGAAAACTTTAATAACCTATCCTGAACCTTTTCCCTCGTAACTGGTTTGGGACCTTGATTTACCTAGATTTGTGCCATCAATTTGTATACTTTATTCTGAAAGTTTCATACATTAAGACGCAAAGCCTTTAACTTTGTTCTATTTTTAAGTTTTGCTTCGGTACACTGACATTCACATATTCTGTCTACTCCTTTTTTATTTTAATAGCAATCAATCCCATCACTAATCAGCAATCCTACCTTCTCCTTTATCTTTGATTTTATAATTTTGCATGCAACTGAACCCAATACCCCATCCCCACTTTTTGTGTAAAGCCCTATCCACAGCTCTTATTGTGCAATTGATCGGGATTCAGAAAATTGCAAACTGCATTTGCTGCTCACAATGTGCCCTCCAATACAATGGGGAAATAAAACGCAGACTGGGTGACCGCTTCGCAGAGAACATACTTTTTGTCTGTAAATAAGATGCTGATCTTTCAATTACCTGCCACATCAACTCACCTCCGTGTTCCCTGATCAACATTTCCACCGCAGGCTTGCTGCAGTACTCTATCCAAAACACAAAAAGAGTGGACGGAGTCATCCGGATGAGATATATACGTTGAAACAATTGGAGTACATGACCAGAGATATTCACAGTATTTAAACACTAGCAAGGCTGTAATGCTTATTCATAATGAGAAATGTGGGTTTTCCAAGGAATTTACTTGCTTCTTAGAATATATCATTGACAATAAGTGGCATAAAGCCTGATCCACAGAAGACAAAAGGCGTTCATGAGTTTCATACTCTGTTAGGATCAACCAGAAGAGTACAGGAAACTAGTAAATTATGCATCCAAAAGATTGTCTGACATTGCAACATATTACACAGATATTGAGGAAAAGGTTATCTCAGTCACATTGGTTTGTGAGATATTTTGAGAATATATAATTGGCTTCAATTTTTTTATACAGACCAATCATAAAGCACCTATCTACCTTTTAGACAAAACGAATTGACAAGATGTGTCCATTGATACAAAGGTGTCATCTGTGTCCTATGAGATTGAGCATTTACAAAGAGAGCGGCAAACACCAGGACATATTTCTTCTCCAGAGCAACTGTGGTCTGCTTTACAATGGCAAACGAAGACTCTGCTGGTAAACTCGCTTTGAACTTCAACAACTTTTGGTATCATTGACGTCTTATTGGTATTCAATGACAGACCGATCATTCTACCTGAACTCAGGGCTGATGTCCTTGATCAACTATACTAGGGACTTTAGGTATTACAAAATGTAGAGCTAGAGCTTGAATGCTTGCATGGTAGCTGCAGTTGTCAAAACAAATAAAAGATCTCACAGCTGATTATGAAAAATGTGCTTTACAGAGACCTGAACAAAGAGAGCTATTAATTTCTACAACCTTCCCTATTGGACCTTGGAAATGAATGGAAACTGACCTATTTATTTTCAATGCATGTTCTTATCTTATTGCTGTGGATTATTTCCCACAATGCATTATGTCCTATAAGGCAATTTGTATTTATAAACGTTAACCCACGTCACAAGATAATTCCACCCATCATGATATTAAGGACTGTGCCAGGGAGAAGCAAACCAGAGATTCTAGAGAGTTTTTAGATTTCTGTGCTTGTTACAGATCCTCTGTGAGATTCTTTTTTTGGTCACTCTAACGTGAATATATTTTTAAATTTAATCTCGTGCCTGCCAAGTGAAAATCATAAAGCTTAGATACAATATAATTAGTCACTAAGTAATTTGTAATAATCCTTTATTATTTAATCAAGACTGTGCCCATCTTTTTGCCAGGTATGTTGCGTAGAGATCTTTCCCTGCTTGATATTATTGGCTCAACTAATGCCAATAGTGAGGATTGGTGGCAGCAAATCTACCTGCAAAGTTGTCAGTGCAAATAACCAATATTTTAAGATGAAGGCATTGGTGGTGCTGTCTTTTATAAGATAGAAGAATCAGCAATCAGCATAGCCTGAGTAAATCTCATTCTGTATAAAATTCACAACCATCTGAGGGGATAAAAGGAATAAAAGATCCAGTTAGGAAGCTGTGAATGTAGCTTTAAATTTGCAGCATCTTAAAAACACATTGAGCCTGTCAATTTTTTTTAGAAAATAGCAGGCGCCAGCAGTAAAAAGGCAGTAGGTGCTATAGCAGCACCAAACCTGCCAGTAAAAGCTCTAAGGAGCTAGAATCTGTGAAGAATATTGGAAATGTTGATGAAGACAAATGCAGAGTCTTACCAAAGCTGCAAGGGTAAAATTCCAAGTGTTAATTCTGGGATACAGGAGTCAATATGGGACACCTTAAGACCCTTGGTGAAAGTTTTTTAAGCAGGGGCCCTGTTGTGGTACAGTTGTGGTGTCTCTACCCTTGAACTGAGAGGCCTGGGTCAAGTCCCCTATTCCAGAGGTGTGTAATAACATCTCTGAGCAGTTTGATTAAAAAAATAGATTAAATTTAAAAAGACGTTCAAAAATATTAAGGCATGCAAGCATAGGGTTTTTATGACAGTGGTGATATTCCTAACTCAGCACCAGGAAGTTCAAGTTGAAGTCCCAGAGGTGTGTCATAACATCCCTAGACAGCTTGATTTAAATTATCTACAGAAGAATAGAAGCATTTGAGTCTGAAAACAAATTTCAGGCCAAAAGAAGACTTAAGACACTCTTACTAAACAAAGGACAGAAGGTACACTTATTGGAAAAATAGCATTATTAATTCTTTTATAAGTGGGGCAAAACTGAAGGCAGTTTAAAAAAAACTAAAAAATGCTTGGAAAAGAAAAACAAATTTCTGTCATTCAACTGAAATTATTACTTTACAGTGCAAGTTTAGCACGGCACCATTTTTGATGTAAAATGGGATCAAAAGGTGGAAGAACAAGAAGACAGTACAAAAATCAGAAAAGGAGGAGGAAATGGCATGAAAAAACAATGTTTTCTTTTTTGTATAAAAACTTAAAACACAATATTCCTCTGATTTAAAGCATTTCAATCATATTTAAATGTTTGGAAATGATTTTTTTTACAGCAAAATAGGAAGATTATAGTGACACAGTTAGACATTTTTCAAAACTAAGTAACAGAAATCAAGGAGATGTCAAATAAGAACTTAGAATTTTGAAGAAAATTACCTCAAGGCTCTTAAGGATGAAATTTTATTCATACTTCAATATTATTCTTCAGCAAATATGAAAATCATGGCAATATTTGGAAGAATTTAAATGATTTGCTAAAATGAACAGAACATTTCAGTCAATTTAAAGTTGATTGGAAAATTTAGAACAGCAAAACATAAAATCAGTGACATCTTCAAAAAAAACTTTCAACGGCTTTCAAAAAAATCTTTTAAGTAAGAGAGATAACAATGGTTAACTTTAGTGACGATGGGGAAAGTATTACACCACCAAGCAGACTGAAAATCATAAATCCTTCAGACAGGGATGTGAAATGAGCTATATGGAAGAGACAATTCATGAATATAGAATTGCTGAAGGGTTACATAAACCCAAAAAAAGAACAAGACAATATATCTCTTCACACTGGAAATATCTTTTGAAAGTTAAGTTTTGAAACAAAAGAACACCAGAAGAGCATAAGACCCATTTGTGAAGGTTGTAAGTGCTTCTGATAGTTGCTTAAATTGAACACCAAATAGATATTGGAGACAGTAAGATGTAATAGAAGAATACAGCTTTCAAGAGAACCTGTTGACAACTTTATTAATGACCTTTTATGTTGTCAGAATTTTATGATATTGGTGAATTACAACAAGCACTCATTCATGACACAATTGTCTTTGGAATTTCTGAAGATCTCCTTTCAGGTATGTTACAATCAGAAGAGAATCTTACATTGGAAAGAGCCATTCAGGAATTTATAGAAATTAAAATTTTAAAATAAAGCACAGAATGATGATGGGAAGAGGAAATCAAACTATTTCAAGAAGCTTACCAGAATTCATTAATTTTCTAAGGTATAAGACCAAGAAAATATCATACAATTGACCATCTCAAAATGTTGTTTTAACCTTTGGAACTAGAAGTAACTCTTCTGGATGTGGAGTTAAACAAAAACAATGTCTAGATTTAGCACATAACTATGACTTCTGTATGAAAGTGGGATACTTCCAGAGACTGTGCAAGTATCAAAGATAACCATTGAATCATAGACTTTATAATGTTAACGTCTACAACAATGTGAATGCCTTTCAGCAATTATCTTTGGAAGAAAAACCAGAGTATCAAGACTTTCCTTCTAATGGTACCTTTAAAAAATACAAGCCAGTTGTTAAGGGTAACAAATGATTCATCTGAACCAAATGTCACACAGATCATACAGGTTAATATGCTCATTCAACTGATTTTAAACTTGACAGCAATGTATGTGTTGCTACCGTATCCAATTGATTACTTGGTTGAAGACAATGAAACTACAACTTGTATAATGAACTATATAATGCCAGTAGGAAAACATTCAAAATCAAAAGAAGGCTGAGAGTACTTTTAAAATGCGTAGAACAATATGATGTGAAACAGATGTGTGTTATTAAAAACGAATAATTTTCACTTCGGCACAGGAAAGCATGCTTCACTCCAAAGATTCTGCAGTATGTTCTGCAGTATGAACCTCAACCTACTCAGAAGCCAAAGACAAATGATCAATGTAACTTCACTCAACACTAGTAACACTTCAGAGGTTTCGGAAGAATGTTCACTGGACCTAAGACAAAAGAATACATCACTCTTGATTAATTATGTGGGTGTATGACAATCTTCATGACTGGGTAATCAGAAGATGCCAACAATTTCACCAGTTTGGAAAAATTATTCAATTGACTTCCAACTGCAAAAGAATCTCCAAAATCTGATTATTGGTTATCTTTGACGCCACAAATACTAGGAGCTGGTAGTAGACTTTTGTTGCAGCTAATTTAACGGTTTAAAGGAAGCATTACTAAATAAAGTCAGCTATCATGTCTATAATTCAATCAGATAAAATAGTGATGTTATGCAAATTAATACAAGCAAGAATGGAAGAATCACACATGGGTATACCTCATTAAAGCAGCAAAGGAGAAACTTAATTCTTTCAGACACACAACCATTTTCTTCGACATTATTTGAGGAAACCAAATATCCTCCGTGGGAGATAAACATTCAACAGAGACATCAACGCAAAATGACATTCTCAACAAAGACAATGCAAAAAATAAGTGTTCCAGTGTGACAACAAATTGTACGTGAATACTTAATCCCGAACCATTCTACCCTACCAAATTGTCAGCCATTTCTAAAGTCGGAGACTTAAGGGATAGATGAGGCAATGAAAAGCCTGCTTCATTTACTTGAAACCATTGTGCATAGAATTTAATAACCAGTAGAAAAGTGGGAAGATGGTCTACAAGGCAGATAATGCCTGAAAGGTGAACTGACATTGCAAAGTAAGCTCTGCTCATTGGGATATAGAATATTGTTCCTGATAGTAACTAACCACAGTTTCTAGAGAGTTATTAGAGTTCTGCACTTGTTACCAATATTGAGTGTGAATGTTTTAGTAGCTGTAACGTGAACCTACCTTTAGGTCTGATATCCCACAAGTGACAGTCATGTATCTTAGATGCAATGTAAAAAAACTGAGTAATATGTAAGAAAACTTTACCATATATTCAAGACCAAATACACATTCTGTCATATATATCATGCAAACATTTTTAAAATTTAAGTAACTGAGGTAACAGTAACTAGTTTTCAAAAACTAAGAAGGATTGGTTAGGTGTGCACCGACCATAAAGCTAGCAGTGCAAGCAACCAGGTTTGCAGCCATCTCTAGATTTCAATATAAAACAGCTTGTCAAGATAGCCACAGTCAAATCGAGAAGCTAATCAAGGGGTACAATGTGTTAAATCCCCCTTGTAAAAGCGCATTGATTTCTTTACAGCTTTTCTTGGCAATTGTATAATGCAGTGATTCTTATTATAAACAGTAGTTTTCTGTTGTCCAAAATGCTGTCTTTTAGTAAACATTCTGATATACTTTGGCTCTCAACTGCAGAGTCAATTTTTTTGGGGAGATAGGCAGCTGAGTTTTTAAGCCTTCATCCAAGAATAAATCTGATGATCTTATCCATGTTGAGTGGAATGGACCAATGGTTCAGATAAGCTGTAAAGAAGTCAACCTGGAAATGGCTGCAAACTTGGCTGCTCACACTGCTAACACTATGGTCAGTTGATAGCTAACTAATCCTTCTTATTGGTATTAGTTGAGCTACTGAAACAAAGTGGGGAAAAGAGTTTGCATGGCATACATATAATTGTCAAGTTTGGACCTAGGGCAATGAACATGGATAAGAGATCATAGAATGCCTACAGTGTGGAAAGAGGCCTTTTGACCCCCATTGAGTCCACTCTGCTCCTCCGGAGAGCATTCCACCCAGACCCAATCCCTCACATCATTCCCGTAATTTCCAATTTCCATGGCTAATTCACCTAACCTGTACATCCTTGGATGTTATAGGCAATTTATCATGGCCAATCTAACTAACCTGCACATGGTTGGACTGAGGGAGGAAACTGGATCACCTGGATGAAACCCACGCAGACACAGGGAGAACATACAAACTCTGTACCAACAGTCACCCAAGGCTGTATCAAACCTGGGTCTGTGGTGCTGTAAGACAGATGTGCTAACTACTGAGTCACCATGCCAAACTTCATCTAAAAGGTAGCGTGATACAACAATTGATGGAACAGCAATGGCCATACCTTGTCTGTACATCAAAGAGATCTGTATGCAAAAATCATAGAAACATGATATCACTGTGTGACCATGACCCAGTGATGATTATAGGAGGTTGAACCTGGTGATGCATATCATGAGAATATCATCATTGTTTACAACCTACTCCAATATAGGATTAAAATTAGACACATGTCCTCAGGCCAGCGACACCACAACCTTCTTTGAGTCTAGCACATACATGTTCTGGCAGAATGATTAAGTTTGTAACAACAGTGAGTTAGGGGAATAAGGGAAAGAGGTAACCTCAATATACTTGTTTAAACAATTGTATAATGGGTTAAACAAAGGGAAAGGGGAAATGTTTTGTAAAATAGTTGGGTTGAAAGGGTTAACTCAGAAGTTTACGATAGCACTGCATACTATTGAATGACTGTTTCTTGGAGGAGTTTATCAGTTCTAGTTTCTCATTAGTAGTTGGTTCTAAGTAGTTGTTCTCGAACAACTGTCTGTTACTGCTGTCGGTTCGACAATCTAGAAACTTAGTTACGATTTCATAGGAAATAGCAATGTCACTTACCTTGTGTTAATGTAATCTGTTTTAGGCTAATTAAACAAGTTACCTCACTATTATGTAGTGCCTACAACCTTCATTGGGACGGGTTCCATAATTCATTATGGTTCCAAATAGGATACTCAAAATTGTTCTGTTTCTAGGTGAGGAGGGCTGAAATGCCCTATCCTCATCTTTATGCTCTCACCCACTGTACCAGTCATAAGAAGGTCAATTTAAAAATGATCCTTTCTCTTGTGGATGCCTTTCCCCCCAATTCAAATGAATTTAAGTCTTAAAAGGAGCTAAATTAACCAAGCTTTCTTGAGTTACCGGAAGACTGAATATATTCATTACTCGTTACAAGAGATAATAATGCAACACACATCCATGCAGGTTAAAAATGAAAGGGGAGCCTGAAAAGAGATGGAAGTTTTAAAAAATAAGGATCAGACTCTGAGTTCCATAAAGAGTAGACCTTGGGACATTGCAGCCATTATGTTGGGTGATATCAGTAGCACTGAGGTTGGCGGGTTAGACATTGATTTTAAGATGATTATATTTGCAGGTCAGCCTGAAAATCCTTTTGATTGCTGTTTCATTTGCTTCTGGTTTCCAGCAAGGATCAACTGTGACCGTCACAACACACAGTAGTGTCCGCTGGCCTGCAGAGACCAGAGTTGAAACTGATTGTAAATCTCTGTTTATGTGTATTTTTGAAAGAAGAAATCACATAAATGTTGCTCGCCCAGACTGTTCTCTTTTGTGTCATCATGTTCATGGTTTGAATTAAAACACAAAAGCTTACAGTTAACTTTGCAGTTCATTTCTCCCATTGAAGTCCTTCTCTATGAAGCTTCAATACACCCTTCAAGTGTGACATTCCAGGGTCTGCCTCAAGGCTGTCCAGACAATCACTGAATTTCATTGCTCAGAATTTATTATCTCATTTTCCTAACATCTTTTTGAAAACCAACGGGCTGTTGTAATTAAAAGTTCAATATGGCCATAGGTGACCTAGGATTATTATCCACGGTCATAACCTATTTAACTACTTCTCGTTACAGAATTATATATTTCTCCCACTGAAGACCTATTGCAGGCTAATACTTTGCCACTTAATACCAAAAAGCCCCAGAGACTAGGAGTACAGAAAGAGTTGGTGGCAGCTAATTTACCCAAAGAAAATCATTGTAGAACCAGGTGCCGGCTGTGAACATCTCTTATAACAATTGTAATTTAAGTAATGTGAAGCTAATTAACAGCCAGGAAATCAGCTTCAATTAATTTGGACAAATTAACTTCTTCCTCCTTGCATAGAGTGTCACCGTTTCAAGGGGGTGTGTGGAACTGGAGGAATCCACAATGGGGACGATGCTCATGAAACGCATTTCACTCTTACAGTAAGAAAAGACGAGAGTGAGGAGCATTTACAAGTTGAGTAGCAGGTAAATCTGACAAGTTTGAAACAGCTATACAGATCCATCAGTCTTCTGTGAAAGGCTCTTGTCATCTTTTCCCTTCCTTTCCCATGCTTATTGTCTGATGGAGGGAATGTCTTAATGTCATCTCACAGCTGCTGCATCTGTTCGTCCATCTGTTTCAAGTTCTTCTGCAGAACTTCAGCAGAAACTGAAATTGCGGAGAGAGAAAGAGAGACAAGAAAGGGTCAGAAACCATTACTTCCAGACCTGCGCAGGAAGTATTTCAGCTGAAAGTGCATGAGAAATTATTCCAGCCACTTCGTCATTCTGACTGGCCCAGTGTGAAAAACTCTCATGAGACAAACATTGCAAAGAGTCAACCCTGAGCTCTGAGAGCTGGCCTTAGAGGCTGTAACTGCAATAGATGAAACCACTGCCATGACCAGATTGCTTACTCAGATATGAACAAAATATAATGGGCCAGCTTCCAGTAAAATACAATATTTTGTTTTACAACATGTATTTCCACCCTAATGCACAGATGGGGAGTAGATGTGTTTTTCAGTGGGGAAAGCAGTCAGAGACATTTGGGGTTTAGAAGCAAGGAGACTGGGGCTAACCTTTACTTGTAAATACATTGCTTGAGCCTTGTAAATGTTCCTGACAATCAGGGAGCTTGCGGCTGTCAACTCGATAAAATTAAACGATACCAGCAAAAGGAATTTATATTTTAAATTGGGATAGGAGCTCTGAGGTAATAATAGATGATATCCCCTTTCAAGATAGAGTAGCCCTTAAACAATAACATTTGCAAGAGTGAAGCAAGAAAAAGCTGATGAAAGCAACCTTTCTACAGTCAGTCAAGCTGCCTCCAGGGAAGTCTGAGCTGAGTTGCACACAATAAATATTGATCAAAAAAAAAATGAAGGCTGTATGAGCAGGATTCTCACTGGAGACTGGGCAACCACTGTGACATTTTAACTAAGCCACTGCAGTTACTTTTTTGCACATAATTCTTATGTCCCATATGCAGTAACGTTAGGACCTTTTTCCTATCCATTCCCCGAAAATAAGTTACGGCATTCCTCTGGCCTATAATAGATTGTCATGAACTGCTCTAGTGGACTTTTAAGATTTAAGAAATGTATCCAGAAGAGTGTGGCAGCCACACACTGTCACCATGCCTGTAAGCCTGATGGTTAAAATGAGGAGAAGATCTCCTTTAACCTGTGAAGGAGTCATAAATGATACTCACATACCAATGGTTCATTCCATTGTAAGATAACAAGGCGTGGGGCTGGATGAACACAGTAGGCCAAGCAGCATCATAGGAGCAGGAAAACTTGACGTTTCGGCTCCTCCAGCATCTGCAGTACCTTTTATCTCTCTTTCATTCCATCGTGCTGTAATTTAAAGTGCTGACTTGGTAAATTTTGTTGTTTTTAATTACACTGACACATAAACATGTACACTTCCAAAAATATCTGGCACTTCATGCTGAGCCCAGCTAATCCGCTTTAGTTTCTTCTCTCCTATCAAGTTCTTCAGGACTTCTTTCCTAACTTGATGAAAAAGCTGTTTATGATCCTTACAGAGCAATCGAAACATCAACTGCATCTGAAATCAAGAAATAAGGAAATAAAACAACTTTCAGGACAAACAAAAAAAAAACAAGAAATATTTGCAAAGCCACAGCAGAATATATATGAACATGACTAAACTGTCCTTATGATTACAGTACCCTTTCCTAACTAGTCAGATGTTCAATTCTGTTGAATTTTCCAAGTTTGAACTGTTGACGTCACATCAAACTGGATGAATGAATCAGACTATTTAATCCATTATTTAATTTTCTTACACATCATAATTTTAAATCATTGACATTCATTTTTAACATAGAGGTCATTGTCATAAATAGTCTGAGAATCAAGCATCACAGGGGATCAGTTTTGAAAAGAAAAATATTACATTAAAAGAAAACAAAGCAAATTAGCTAACAAATTAGCTAGCTACCTATTAAAAGACAGAATGTTGTGATAAGAGAGGTATTTTCACAATGGCAACCTATAACTACGGAGTGCCATAGGGATCAGCGCTAGGTCCACAATTAGCAACTTTATATGTATTAATAACTTGGTTGAAGGAAGTGAGTGTACTACAGCCACATTTGTGGAAGGCAAGAGTGATTAGGTGGGAAGGCAAATAGTAAGGATAACACAAAAAAGTCTGCAGAAGGATATCGATGGGTTGAGAGAGTAGGCAAATTCTTCACAGATAGAATATAAAGTGGTAACGTATGAGGTTATGAACTTTGGCAGAATAATAGAGGAGCAAAATATTATTTAATTGGAGAAAGACTTTGGAAAGCTGCAGCACAGAGGAATTCGCACGTCCCTGAGTGTAAATCATAAAAATCTAGCATACAAATTCAGTAGGCAAAATGAAAGACAAATGGAGTGCTAGCCTTTATTTCAAAGGGAATAGAATTTAAAATAGTGAAGTCTTGCTAAAACTATACAAAGTACTAGTCAGAACACAACTGGAATACTGTGCACATTTGTGGACCATTTATCTAAGGAAATATATAGTGGTGTTGATGTCAGTCCAGAGAAGGTTCACCAGATTGATCCTAGGTATGAAGGAATGGTCTTATAAGGAGAAATTGAGTGGTTCAGGCCTGTACTCATAGGAGTTCAGATAAATGAGAGGCAAACTTATTGACACATAGCAGATTCTTAGGGAACTTGACATGGTAGATGTAGACTGGTTATTTCCGTTTGTGGGAGAGTCTAGGATCAGAGGCCATAGCCTCAGAATAAGGGGTTATACATTTAAGACAGAGACAAGGAGGAATTTCTTCTCTCAGAGATTCTTTACTGCAGAGGGCTGAAGAGGCTGCATTGTACAGTGTATTGCTGACTGAGATAGACAGATTTTTAATCAGTAAGGGGATCAATTATGGGGAAAAGATAGGAAAGTGGACTGGAGGATTATCAGATCAGCCATGATATTATTAAATGGTGGTGCAATTCAATGGGCTAAATAGCCTACTTCTGCTCTTACATCTTAACGTTTTCTTATCACATCTGCACGAGTTAGGAGTTATCTAATTATATGGAAAGAAATATTACTAATTGAACTGTATATCATTCAGCATTTTAATTGGAAAATAGTGGTCTGAAGCTGCGGCAAAAGCAACACAAAAAATGCTGAATTTATTTTCTATATTGCATTGAAAATATAATTGGTACATATTGTGGATTTAAAAAATGATTATACTCATTGAAGATGCACAGAATACTAAATTTTCTGAAAGTTGTTTGGGTATGTATTGGGAAGTAAATTAATACAATTTTCCTGTTGATACCTCATAGTCAGCACACTTCTCTATTACACCTTGTTGAACACAATGTCTAAAAGGATGTTGCTTATTTAGGACAGCATTTACTTTGTTTACATCATGCATAATCAGATTAGGACTTCCTACCATATTCCCACCTAACTCTCAAAGTGATTGTAATAACCCAGGTCATTTTGATTTTCCTCTGGATGGTAACTCAATAATTTATCAACATTTTTGAGTACTTCCTCATTGTCCATTTAATTTAATTTGAAGAATTTCCAATTCAGAATCCCCTGAATTTGGTTCTTCTCTCTCTGATGTAACCAGTACCACATTCTCTTTTTGTGTTCCTTCCCTATCAAAATACTTTTCAAGCATTTTCATATGACACACTCTGTGCAATTTCTTTCTATCTGGAGTTCTTATCAAATAATTCACCTTATTCAATTTTGTTTCAATTTGATAAGGCCCACTAAACCTTGTATTTAAAGATTCACCTACCACTGGTAGTAATATTAAACTTTATCTCCTCTAATAAAATTATGAATTTTGATTTCTTGTCTGCTTCCTGTTTCATCACACGCTGTGCTACTTTCAAATGTTGTAGAGCTAACTCCCCTGCTCTTTTTAATCCTTCTTTAAACTTTGACACATAGTCAAAATATGTGGTCTCTGAACTCTGACTTGCCAATTTTTCCTTAATTAATTTCAGTGGTTCTCTCACCTCACTTAATATCTAATTCAAATGGATTGAATTTGGTTGATTCATAAGGTGTATCGCTAATTGCAAGAAGTACAAATTTATTCCAATCCTCTGGATAGTCTTGACCATTCAAATGCTCCCTGCAATTCTGGATTATATATAGTGGATTTGAAGTATTTTATTCCTAAACTATCCATAACTTTCTAGAATAACTTTGTTGTAAAATTTGACTCTTGATCCAGTAAAAAAAAGTCGAGTAAAAAATTTGAGTAACCCTTCTACAATCCTGGATAACAAGGTGTGGAGCTGGATGAACACAGCAGGCCAAGCAGCATCAGAGGAGCAGGAAAGCTGACGTTTTGGGCCTAGACCCTTCTTCAGAAATGGGGGAGGGGAAGGGGGTTCTGAAATAAATAGGGATGGGGGGGAAGACAGATAGAAGATGGATAGAGGAGAAGATAGGTGGAGAGGAGACAGACAGGTCAAAGAGGTGGGGATGGAGTCAGTAAAGGTGAGTGTAGGTGGGGAGTTAGGGAGGGAATAGGTCAGTCCAGGGAGGACGGACAGGTCAAGGGGGCGGAATGAGGCTAGTAGGTAGGAAGTGTGGGTGGGGCTTGAGGTGGGAGGAGGGGATAGGTGGAAGGAAGGACAGGTTAAGGAGGCGGGGACGAACTGGGCTGGTTTTGGGATGCGGTAGGGGGAAGGGAGATTTTGAAGCTTGTGAAGTCCACATTGATACCATTGGGCTGCAGGGTTCCCAAGCGGAATATGAGTTGCTGTTCCTGCAACCTTCAGGTGGCATCGTTGTGGCATTGCAGGAGGCCCAGGATGGACATGTCATCTGAGGAATAGGAGGCGGAGTTGAAATGGTTCACGACTGGGAGGTGCAGTTGTTTAGTGTGAACTGAGCATAGGTGTTCCACAAAGTGGTCCCCAAGACTCCGCTTGGTTTCCCTGATTTAAAGGAGGGCACAACAGGAACAGCGGATGCAGTATACCACATTAGCAGATGTGCAAGTGAACATCTGCTTGATGTGGAAGGTCTTCTTGGGGCCTGGGATGGGGGTGAGGGGGGAGGTGTAGGGGCAGGTGTAGCACTTCCTGCGGTTGCAGGGAAAAGTGCCGGGTGTGGTGGGGCTGGAGGGGAGTGTGGAGCAGACAAGGGAGTGCTGGAGAGAGTGGTCCCTCCGGAAAGCAGATATGGGTGGGGAGGGAAAAATGTCTTTGCTGGTGGGGTCAGATTGCAGATGGCGGAAGTGTCGGAGGATGATGAGTTGGATCCAGACGTTGGTGGGGTGGTATGTGGGGATGAGGGGGATTCTGTTTTGATTGTTATTGTTGGGAGGGGGTGTGAGGGATGAGTTGTGGGAAATGTGGGAGACACGGTCAAGGGCGTTCTCAACCACTAAGAGGGGGAAGTTGCAGTCCTTGAAAAATGAGGACATCTGAGATGTTCGGGAGTGGAATTCCTCATCCTGGGAGCAGATGCGGTGGAGGCCCTCTTTGTAATCTAATAAAAATTTGAATTTTTCTTTTTTAACATTGAAGCCTTAATTCTAGCTTGAAATAATATACTACCTTCTAACCAGTTGTACTCCATTTTACATAAATGTGCCCAGCTTGGAAGCTGGTCTGACAAAGTTTATTATTGCTGACCATGTAGCTGTTTAGAGTTTTGGTCCTGAGACCCCAGAAGTCAGTCTTAACCCCCGCAAACATTATTTCAGTAGTTTTGTGAGTGGTTTCCAGAGATTGTGTTACCATTAGACCTTCCTGCAAATTCTGAGATCAGGTCAGAATTATAGATTCATCAAGACATACAGCATGGAAACAGACCCTTCAGACCAACCAGTCCGCACCAACCATGTTCCCAAACTGAACTAGTCCCAATTGCCTGTGTTTAGCCCGTATCTCTCCAAACCTTTCCCATCTGTGAAATTATCCAAATGCCTTTTAAACATTGTGACTATACCTTTATCCACCACTTTCTCTGGCAGTTTGTTCCACATGTGAACTATTCTCTGTGTACAAAAATTGCCGCTCATGTGCTTTTTAAATCTTTATCATTTCACGTTAAAAATATATCCCCTAGTTGTGAACTCCCCCACCCTAAGGAAAAGATCCTTGACATTCATTTTATCTATGTCCCTCATGATTTTATATACCTCAATAAAGTTGTCCCTCAATTTCCTCAGACCAAGTGAAAAAAAAAGTCCCAGTCTTTCCAATCTAATTTTTTTCCTCAAACTGACCATTCCTGGCAACATTCTGGTAAATCTTTTGTAAACCCTCTCCAGTTTAATAATCTCCTTTTTATAAACAGGGCAACCAAAACAGGACACAGTACTCCAGAAGAGGCCTCACCAATGTCCTGTATAACCTCGACATACTGTCCCAACTCAAAACCTCAACATCTGAAGTAAATTTGAAAGAATTATGTATCCTGAACCCCTAGGTCTCTCTGTCTCAGCAGAAGAAAACCCCATCCTAGTTTCTGGTCATTCTGGTAACATTTTGCCAAAGTTATGTTTGCAGTCCACAAGAATCTTGGAATTTGGAGACCATAATCTCTACCTTAAGTTGCACTATTGGTAAAGCTGTTCTTATTTCAATAACATAACTCTTGTTGGTGATTCTGGTATTTTCACTGATTAACTAAACACTAGACAATTGGATGAAATCCACCTCCAATACTGCACTCTGTATTCTCATATAAACAGGTCAAGTGTCTCAAACCTTTCTTACTAACCAAGATAGCACAGTTGGAAAGTTAACATTTTGGGTCGAGACCATTCTTCTCCTGAAACGTCAGCTTTCCTGTTCCTCTGATGCTGCCTGGCCTGCTGTGTTCCTCCAGCTCCACACTGCATTATCTCTGACTCCAGAATCTGCAGTTCTCACTATTTTTAACTAGCCAAGAAAGTTTTGCCCTTCTAATGTTGTGTAGGTCTAATAAATTAGCTATTTCTCAGTATTGCCTGAATGTATCTTCAGTGAGGTAAAGCTGAAGTCCTTATTAACTATTGCCCTGGGTTGGACTTGGCTGGAAAACAAGATTCTAAGCCCCAGGGCCGGCCACAGAATTGCATGACAGGGAATCATGCCATCATTACCCCTGCTTCCCATCTGACCCGGGCCACACGGAGCATCTCCCCCATGGAACATGCAGCCCTCTGCTCCCTCTGCTCCCTCTGCTCCAACCCTAACCTCACTATCAAACCCGCAGATAAGGGGGGGGGGGGGGTGCGCAGTACTAGTATGGCGCACTGACCTGTACATAGCTAAGGCCAGGCGCCAACTCTCTGACACCTCCTCCTACCGCCGCTTCAATCATGACCCCACCCCGACCAACTAACCATCATGTCTCAAACCACACATAACCTCATCACCTCGGGTGACCTCCTGCCCACAGCCTCCAACATCATCATTCCCCAAGCCCGCACCGCCCGTTTCTATCTCCTTCCCAAAATCCACCAACATGACTGTCCCAGCCAACCCATTGTCTCTGCCTGCTCCTGCCCCACCAAACTTATCTCGTCTCACCTTGACTCTGTTTTCTCCCCCCGGTCCAGGAACTCCTACGTCTGGGACACCACCCACGCCCTCCACCTCCTCCAAGGCTTCCAATTACCTGGTCCCCAACATCTCATCTTCATCATGGACATCCAAACCCTGTACATCTGCATGGATGGCGATCCCAACATGGATGGCCTAAAAGCCCTCTGCTTCTTCCTCTCCCACAGGCCCAACCAGTCCCCTCCACTGACACCCTCAATCCTCTTAACCGAACTCATCCTCACCCTTAACAACTTCTCCTTCAACTCCTCCCACTTCCTACAGACTAAGGGGGTGACCATGGGCACCCGCATGAGCCCATGCTATGCCTTCCTCTTCGTAGGATACATGGAACAGTCCATCTTCCGCAGCTACACCGGCCCTATCCCCCACCTCTTCCTCCGCTCCATCGATGACTGTATCGGCGCTGCCTCGTGCTCCCACGAGGAGCTTGAACAGTTCATCAACTTTACCAACACCTTTCACTCCAACCTCAAGTTTATCTGGACCATCTTTGATATCTCTCTCTTTCCTGGAGCTGTCTGTCTCCATCTCTGGTGACCGCCTCGAAACCGAACATCTATATCAAGCCCACCGACTCCCACAGCTACCTAGACTACACCTCTTCTCACCCACCTTCCTGCAAGAATGTGATCCCCTACTCCCAACTCCTCTGCCTTTGCCGCATCTGCTCCCAAGATGGAGCATTCCAGTCCCGAACATCCCAGCTATCTTTTTATTTCAAGGATCGCAACTTCCCCCTTTCAGTGGTCGAAAATACTCTTAATCGCATCTCTTGTGTTTCCCGCACCTCTGCCCTCACATCCCCTCCCCCCAACAAAAACAAAGACAGAATCCCGCTTGCCCTCACATATTACCCCATCAACCTCCACATCCAATGTATCATTCTCTGCCACTTCCGCCACCTATAATCCAACCTCACAACCAAGGATATATTACCCTACCCACCCCTATCTGCCTTTCATAGGGACCGCTCTCTCCGTGACACCTTTGTCCGCTCCAGACTCCCCACTAGCCCCATCACCCTTGTATCTATCCCTGCAACCACAGGAAGTGCTACATGTGCCCCTACACCTCCCCCCTCACCCCCATCCAAGGCACCAAACAAACCCTTCAAATCAGACATTTACCTGCACATCTGTCAATGTGGTCTATTGCATCCGCTGCTCCCGATTTGGCCTCCTCTACATCGGTGAGACCAAGAGGAGGCTTGGAGACTGCTTTGTAGAGCACCTGTGCTTGGTTCATGACAAACAACAACACCTTTCAGTCGCGAACCATTTCAACTCCCCTTCCCACTCCCTGGGTGACATGTCCATCCTGGTCCTCCTCCTGTGTCACAATAACCCCACCTGGAAACTGGACGAACAGCACCTCATATTCCACTTTGGGAGCCTCCAACCCAATGGTCTCAATGTGGACTTTACCAGTTTCAAAATCTCCCCACCCTGGCTTCATCCTATGACCAAACCTCTCTTTCATCCCCGCCTCCTTGACCTGACACAACCTGTCCATCTTCTCTCCCACCTACCCATCCCTGCCACCTCACTGACCAATCCCCACTACTCCCTACCTGCACTCACCTACCACCATCCCAAGTACCATCCCCAGCCCCACCCCTCCTCTCTCTATTTATGTTGGAGCACCCTTCCTCCTCCCCCATTTCTGAAAAGGGGTCCAGACCCGAAAGATCAACTTTCCTGCTCCTCTGATGCTGCCTGGCCTGCTGTATCCCTCCACCTCCACACAGTGTTATCTCTGACTCCAGCATCAGCAGTTCTTACTATCTCTCACCCCGAGCTTAAAGTTTTTTGCAATGGTATATGGATCATGTACAATGGGCCTCTCATGAAACATTGGTGGGAGATTGGAACTGTCATATCAGTTTCTGAGTCAAATTTATTGTCCTGGTTCTGTATTATTGTTCTATTGGATTCCCACAGGAGCTACACTAAAAGCAAACCAGAGAAACTCCAGATTTCCAAAACCTATACATTTATAGGAATCATTATTGAAAAATTAAATGTGATATTCATGCAGTCATGTTCCAGTGGCAATTGATATCAGTTAAAAAAATTACAATTTTCTTTCAAAGTATTCAGTCACCTTCGATTAACTATATGAATTTTGTTCTCTGCCATCCTGCCTGTGTGAGAACAGCATTTTGGTCACTTAATATTGGAAGCTAATTTCACTTTGATACAATCATTAAATTATGGTTTTATTGTCCCTTCCAGACTTTGTGCGGTATTTGTTGAATGCAGTACGCAGTTGGCAAATTGATGCTAAATTGAAACTGCATAATTAGTGCTGCTTTCTCTGAGGTCTGTCATTTGGATGTTGGTATGTGTCTGTTGGGAAACACCTGTGAATGGCTTAGTGATTGCACTGTCAGCTTACTCAAAACTTTGTGGGAGTTAAATATAAGTTTCCATTAACCTTCCTGTTCAGTGAAGGAGTCCTTGACTAGACGTTGGAACTGCTAACTAAGAAGAATGTATAGTCGTTGGTGGTGATCTTTCCAGGAACACTGAAGTCAGAGAGTGTCCAGGAGGACTGGAAAATGGCTAATGTAACATTCCTGAAAGAACCGTGGGCATTGATGCCAAGTTTGCAGACAACACAAAGATAAGTGGAGGGAGAAAGTGTTGAAGAAGTACATAGAACATAGAACGTAGAACATAGAACATTACAGCGCAGTACAGGCCCTTCGGCCCTCGATGTTGCGCCGACCTGTGAAACCAATCTGAAGCCCATCTAACCTACACTATTTCGTTATCATTCATATGTTTATCCAACGACCATTTAAATGCCCTTAAAGTTGGTGAGTCTACAACTGCTGCAGGCAAGGCATTCCATGCCCTTACTACTCTCTGAGTAAAGAATCTACCTCTGACATCTGTCCTATATCTATCACCCCTCAATTTAAAGCTATGTCCCCTCGTGCTAGCTGTCACCATCCGAGGAAAAAGGCTCTCACAGCCCACCCTATCCAATTCTCTGATCATCTTGTATGCCTCTATTAAGTCACCTCTTAACCTTCTTCTCTCTAACAAAAACAGCCTCAAGTCCCTCAGCCTTTCCTCATAAGACCTTCCCTCCATACCAGGCAACATCCTGGTAAATCTCCTCTGCACCCTTTCCAGTGCTTCCACATCCTTCCTATAATGCGGTGACCAGAACTGTACGCAATACTCCAAGTGCGGCCACACCAGAGTTTTGTACAGCTGCAACATGATCTCATGACTCTGAAACTCAATCCCTCTACCAATAAAACCTAACACACTGTACGTCTTCTTAACAATCCTATCAACCTGGGTGGCAACTTTCAGGGATCTATGCACAGGGACACCGAGATCTCTCTGCTCGTCCACACTACCAAGAATCTTACCATTAGCCCAGTACTCCGTATTCCTGTTACTCCTTCCAAAGTGAACCACCTCACACTTTTCCGCATTAAACTCCATTTGCCATCTCTCAGCCTAGCTCTGCAGCTTATCTATGTAGAGAGGCTGCAGAAGAAATGGACAGGCTAGGAGAGTGGGCAAAGAAGTGGAAAATGAAAACAGCTTGGGAAAGTGTGAGGTTATGGGCTTCAGTTAGAAGGATGGGGGAAAGGCTTTGGAAATCTGAAGCATAAAAAAAAACTTGAAAGTCCTAGTTCAGGATTCTTTTAAGGTTATCGTGAAGGCTTAGTTGGCAGCTAGGAAGGCAAATGCAATGTTAGCATTCATTTCAAGAAGACCAGATACAAAAGCAGAAATGCACTGCTGAGTCTGCATAAGTCTCTGATCAGTCCATTTTTGGAATGTTGTGAGTAGTTTTGGGCCTGTATCTAAGGAACGATGCGCTGACCTTGGAGGGGTTCCGGGTGAGGTTTACAAGAATGATCCCAGGAATGAAGGGCATGTTATATAAGGAATGGTTGAGGACCCTAGGTCTGTGTTCGATGGATGAGGGGTTATTACATTGAATCTTGCAGGGTACTGAAAGGCCGGGATACAGTGGACAAGGAGAAGATGTTTCAACTAGTAGGAAAGATTCGGACACGAGGGCACCACTTCAGAGTAAAGGGATAATCCTTTACATCTGAGGTGAGGAGGGATTTCTCCAGCCAGAACGTGGCGAATCTGTGGAATCCACCACTGCAGCGGGTTGCAGAGGCCAATTCATTGATTGTATTTAAAACAGAGATAGATAGGTTCTTCATTGGTAAGGGGATCAATGGTTACAGGGAGAATGCAGAAGAATGGGTTGGAGAAACACATCAGCCATATTTGAATGGTGGAGCAGGCTTGATGTGGTCAAATAGCCTAATTTCTACTTTGATATCTTATGGCCTTATGGCTTCATGCTATGTTTTGATTGAAATGGCAAACTGAGAACTTGCCTGCCCTTGGTGCTGATCATAAACGATGCAGTGGCACGATTTTGATGTAAATAGAAGAATTCCCAATGGTGCACTGGCTAATAGCTATCTCTCAAGCAATGTCATGTGACTAGCTTTGCGGCCATTATCACATTATTGTTTGTGGGATTTTGCTTTATGCAAATTGACTACTACATTTCTTACATTACATCAATAACTACATGTATTTCATTGGATGTAAAAAGTTTTGAATTTCTGAAGCTGCGAAAGGCAGAGTATAAATGCATTTTTTTCCTGGTTGGCTACTTATCATTTTTTAAAGTAATTTGGCAGGAATACCAATTCATGCAAAAGCCTTAATAGTGCTTTGTAATATTTTCAAGGTTTTTACAGAACCCTGTTCACAGGTTTCTAATACAGTAAAAAAAAACCCGACCTTCTGGAAACATATTAAAAGGCATTGATGGTGGGTTTTTTTTGTAACATAAGACACCTTCAAAAAATCATAAGTCTTCCAGTATTTCTTGTATCGAAAACTAGGTAGATCCTGCACCTTCACAGAATTCTTTGGTGATTAAATTGTGCTATTTCATGCAGCCCAAAAAACTGCTTATTTTACACTGATATATTTTGCCTCAGAGTTGCTTATGTTCATTCCAATGACAGGATACAACTGGGAGATGCCTTGTTTGAATTGTTTCACAGTTCACCAATATAATTTAAACAAAGTGAAAGTCAGTGTTAAGTGAGTCATTAAAAGAAATTCAGATTTTACAGCCGAGCACGGAGTTAGCAAGTAAAACATAGATATTGAGATGTGCCCATGGTGATTGCTCATTGGTGTGAGATCCTGTCTGAAAATCTTTTTTGGCCATTAAGTAACAAAATCAAGCCATGTTTTAGAGAATGGATTACGTTTCTCAATCCCAAACTGCCATTAAAGCATCTCTGAAAGAGCTCAACAAAAACAAGTCAAAAATTGAAAGATTGGAAGCATGCAGTTGGATGGAAGCACTTCTGAATAAGTGGCAGCAGGGAGTTGTACACAAGCAGAATAAATACAGAAGGCCATAAGCTCACATCTTTTCTCGCAGGTATGGCTCATTTAATCTGAATGGTTTAACCTGAGCCAATTTCTCTCACTTTTAAAAACTGCATCAACTTCAATTAATTTAATTCAGATTATTTCAGAGTTCCAAATCCTCCCAGAGTTGATACTAGCTCCCATTATTTGATAGGATTATGGTAGTTTGATAAGACTGCTGGGTTAATTACATTTCAATAATTTTATAATTAAGCCTATAGCCCATTAACGCTGACAAAAAGGATGATTATGTTTCTTTAATTGTGCAGCACATTATGCCACAGCAGGGTAGTAATTCTCAAGTAACTGAGTAAATGTTTACTACGTAATGTTTCAATGTAGACAAAAATCAACCTAAAGATACCATCAGCTAACTTTATATTACACTTAATTAGCAACTATGGTAATAGCTTCATTTCACATAAAAGACATTTTGGAGCAATGCCAAGTAACATTAAATATTCAGAAGGAAAATTTAGTGCTGAACTCACATAGAAGCTTTATCAATACCTAAAATGAATGAAGGGATACTCAGGGTATAATATTTTACTGTACATTTGAGAAAAGAAGATTGAGGCTTCTTGTTGCATTATCTTCTGAAAATTAAAATATTGAATAAAATGTTACATTTCAAGTGTCTTCTGACACCAGCTGTTTCTGATTTCTTCCGAATACTGTATTGATACCAACTGTTAAAGCACTAAGTGATTATGTAGGGAAAGACCTTGCTCTACCATTTTTATTGCAAAAAATGCTTGAATTGGAAAAAGTTTACTTTGTAGCACTGAGTCTCATAAAATCCCTACTATGTGAAAGCAGGCAGCCCACTGAGCCCACATTGTCTGCCTGAAGAGCATCTCATCCCGACTCAACTCCCTACCCTATCCCTGTAACCCTGCATTTTCCATGGCTAATCCATCCATCTGGCACATCCATGGACACTGTGGGCAATTTAGCATGGCCAACCCACCTAACCTGCACATCTTTGTACTGTGGGAGGAAAACCACACAGACACAGGGAGAACGTGCAAACTCCACACAGACAATCACCTGAGGCTACAATTGAACCTGGGTCCTTGGTGCTGTGAGGCAGCAGTGCTAATCACTGAGCCACTATGCCACCCCTCACTGAAGTTTAATAAACCATATGCAACTGCCTAATTCCCTTAAAATAAAGAACTGTGGATGCCGAAGACCTGAAAAGCATAAAACAGAAATTGCGGGAAAAACTCAGCAGTTTTAGCAGGATCTGTAGAGAGAAAACAGAGCTAATGTTTTGAGTCCATTAAACTCTTCTTCAGGATTGTTCTGTTCCAGGTATGTGTGCTTTAGGCTTAAAGACACCATAATGTGGAGCTGCCGGTGTTGTACTGGGACAGACAAGGTCAAAAATCACAATTACAATCGGAAGTCCTCCTACCTCTGTGGCAACTCATGCCTTTTACTGACATAGAAAATAATGAGAGTGAAATAAGCAATTCCCCAAAACAATGAGGGCAAAAGAATAGGGATGCAGATATAATACGAATGTAAGTAAAAAATGCTTGCATTTATGTTGTCCCTTTCATTTCCACACAGGGTTTCTCAAAGTGTTTTAGGTTCTCAAATTTATGTTAGAAGTTTGATTACTGTTGTTACACTAGGAAGTTCGGTAGTTAAGCAACACAATGCAAACACTGTCAAAGTCCAGCAGCAAATGAATGGTGTTTCCAATGCATGGTTCTTGCAGCTTTCTGTTGGACCTAACAAATATGCCTTACTACTGAAGGGTCACCATGATCCTTAAATGTCTTGCCTCCAGTTTCTTGCAGATGTTACCAGAAATGTGTTGAATGTCTCACTCTGTAGGACATGACTGTCCAAGGCTGGTTATGGATAAATAGCTTGTCAGGTCTGGGAGTAATTAAAAACTCCCCTATGATGACAATAGCCAGAAACTTTGATTTGTTGATCTGGTTAGATTCCCTCAGTAAAAGTGTGAACGCTCATGGCAGCTTTGGCACCACCAAAACAAACAGGAAGTATCATCAATTTTAAGGTACATTGGTCCTTGAATGCATCCATGCTGTGCAATTACAAGATGAAATTCACGCATATCTGCACCAGATACTTCAGAAACTCACAAGAGGCATTCAAACTGAGGCAGTTTGAGTCACTGGGCTTGAAATGTTAACTCTACTTTCCCTCTACAAATGCTCAAGACCTGCTAAGTTTCTCCAGCAATTTCTGTTTTTATCCTGAAAACATGTCATTCCACAAAGTAGACTTAATGGCTAGTTTGCTTATGCCAAGGCCTCAAGCTCGACCATGACACCTGTGAAGATTCTCCAGTGAGTCACAGGAGAGTCACCGAACACAAGTTGTGACACAGAGCAAACCACTGGAATGTTGAAATTGCATGGTGGCTTCTTAAGTAGATCTGGCACTTAATACTTGCCAGTCAGGGCTTCTGAGTGTTATTGGTATGCTGTGCCCTGCAAAATATTATGTTGAAAAGAGGATTGCAGGTGGAGGAGGGTAAAAGACTCAACACTCACCTTTAGATAATGAGAACATAGAGTTAAGGATGAAGCTGGGGCCACCCATTGCCAGGCCAGCCACATATCTGGCCTCCTGGGAGAGCAGGAATGGCCAAATAATGCGAAGATTCAGTTGGTGATAACTAATAGGGAAATAATGTAATCGGCAAATTTATTGGCTCAGTGTTTGCTCTTTCCTTCTCAACAATAGCTGAGCAAAACTTGAAGAGGGTTGTGCCCCACCCCAGTTGGGATCTCCAAAACAATAACAGTTAACATTTCTATAGCTTCTGTATGATATAGTAAAATATCTAAAGCTACTCCATATGGAAATCATTGAACAAAACCTGACACAGGGAGACAAAAAAAGGGGTCATTAGTGTAGATAACCCAAAGGGTAGTCAAGGAATTGGGTTTTAAAGAGTGTCCTACAGGAGAAAAGACAGGTAGCAAGGATGGAAGATTTATGGAAGAAATTATAGATCTTGGGGCCAAGAGCTGAAGACATTCCTGCAAAAGGTGAAATAATTACAAATGCATTACTCTCGAGGCGTAATTAGAAAAAAGAAGTAAAGATCTCAAAAGAATGTAGGAGGATACAGAAGTAAGGATAGGTGAGAACATGAAAGTATTTGAAAAGAAGGATGAGAATAGTTAGATTGAACTATTACCAAACTGGGAGCTAATGTAGGTAAGTGAGCAGGGGGCTCATGAGTGAATGAGTCTTGGTGTGAATCAGGTAATGAGAAGCAGAGATTTGTATGACCTTAACTTTTGGAAGGATTGAAAATGGGAGGCTGTGAGGTGACAACTGGTATAGTCAAGAATAAAGGTAACACAGATAATGGTTTCAGCAGCAAATGAATTGAAGGTACGGCAGATTTGAGCAATTTTATAGAGTTTGCAATTGGTCATGGAGTGAAATTGGTCAGAAACCCGTCATAGGATCAAATATGACATCAGTGTAGTGGTTGGTCTATTAAAATCCTCAGGAGGTTATGGGGAGAATGATGGAGTTGTTAGCTATGGAGTGGAATTTGTGACAGGACTGAAAACAATAGTTGTGGTCTTCCCAAGATTTACTTGACCTCACAAGTTGAATATCACCAGGTCAAACCTAAGTAGACATCTTATGGAAACATTCTAATTTTGGGAGTATTTATGAGGGTAGGTAGCTGTACAACTCATAGTGGGCACCTTCAGAAGGAATGTGGTCCCCTGAGGAATTATCCTTATGTGTATTCAGCCACACTTGATATATGCAGGAAGGTACTGGAAGGCAAATGTAGAGGGGATATGATTTAATTATTGTGAAATCACAAGTGTTATTGATAAAATAAAGTCAGCAAATGCATGTCAGGTATATTTGTAATTCCATGACCTGCTGTTTGCAAGTTCCTTGTCTCTCCATCTCTGATGAAGAGTGATGCAAATATTTTGCTTCTGTGAGCTGTTCTATCTAAAGTAGTCCACATCTCGTTTTGACCATCTAGTTTGCACTTTATTCTCATCTCTCTAACAAAGGGGGCAGGGATATATTCGTAAATGAGTGAGGGTGAGGTTGCAACACATTTGCCGAAGGTGATCGTTACGACAATAGACCAGAGGCCCTAATATTTATAGTCACTGTTTATTTTTGATTCCAAGATGTGGGGTTTCTTTTTAAGAAAAGGAGACTGCTACAGAAAAAGAAATTTGCAGATGTAAATTCAGTGGCTACATGAAAAATCCTATAGAAAGCCCATGGAGTGTCATACCTCTCAAGTTTTCAGGAAAATTTCAAACAGGGAGAGATTTAATAAAAAAAAAAGAAGATAACGAGGGAGCTACCCATTTCCCTTCTTAACAGAAGGTCACCTGTTGCAGGCAGGGACCAAAAGCTGGTTGCAACACTATTCTGTATGTGTTATTAGCTAGGTGTCTTTGTGTGCAGACTAGAGTGCTATGAGAGCCATAGCTTTGAGAAAGACCATTTTAAACGCACCTGCAGTACAGGCAAAACAAAGGAAATACTCTTTCACTCTGAATGCTGGAATTTAGTCACTGCCAGAAGGAATAAAAATAATAAAATTTCTGCTAACATGCAAAATCAAAATCTCAAAAATGTCTGTTTAACTGCCAACATCAATGTTACTGGCACCATCAGATAAAACTGCAACATTGTCTAATCTATTCTTCATGAACAATTCATAGACCGATCCACTTTTTCTTAGACTCACTTCTTAATTTTAATTTGTATGTATGTGTATTGCATGATTATTTTGTCTCATGGTTAGTAATCAATAAACTCAATCTAATTCAAGAACGTCTGCTTACATTGGCCACTTTTAAACCATAAGTTCATTTGGGCCCAGGAGAATTCTAACCACAAGTGTTGGGGCCTTTATTAAATTAACCTTGTTGCAATTAACTGAGGAGGTGGCTGAATAATCAAGCAGAGCCAGCACTTCTCTCCTTATTGGGAGTCCTAACAATTTCGGGTAATTCATGGGGAGCTGTAACAAATTGGGGAATCTTGAGTAGGCTATGGTCATAACAGTGACAAATGAGACAGATGCATCACATCATGCAAGAATTTGCTTATGTTTGAGAGGTGAATAGAACCTCCTGACTCCCCAGAATCTGTCCATCATCTACAAAGCACAAGTCATAATACCCTAACAGTGTAGAAGCAGGCCATTCAGCTCATTGAGTTCATACCAATCCTCCAAAGAGCAACATACCACCTCTACACTATCCTTGTAACCCTGCATTTCCCACCTAGCCTGCACATCCCTGAACTCTATGGGTAATTTGGCATGGCCAATCCACTTCATCTGTACATCTTTGAACTGTGGGAGGAAACCAGAGCATCCAAAGGAAACCCACGCAGATATGGGGAGAATGTGCAAACTCCACACAGACAGTATTATCACTGGACTATTAATCCAGACACCCAGATAGTGTTCTGGGGACCCAGATTTGAATCCCACCACGGCAGATGGTGGAATTTGAATTCAATAAAATATCTGAAATTAAGAGTCTAATGATAACCATGACCCATTGTTGATTGTCAGACAAACCCACCTGGTTCACTAATGTCCTTTAGGGAAGGAAGCTGCCATCCTTACCTGGTCTGGACTATATGTGACTCCAGACCCACAGCAATGTGGTTGACTCTTAACTGCCTTCTGGACAATTAGGGTTGGGCAATAAATGCTGCCTGGTCAGCGACGCCCTCATCCCTTGAATGAATAAAAGAAAAGTTGCCCATGGGCAGAATCGAAACTGGGTCCCTGCTGCTGTGAGCCACCGTGCCAACCAACAGGATTCAGGAGTGTGAATGGAATATTACCCACTTGCCTGGATGGCTGAAGCCCCAACAACGGGACAAAGCAGCCCACTTGGCTGGCAACATATCCACTCCCTCCACCACTAATGTTCCGTAGCAGCAGTGTGTACTAACTACAAGATGCACGGCAGAAATTCACCAAAGATCCTTATACAGCACCTTCCAAACCCACGACTACTTCCATCTAAAAGGACAAGGGCAGAAGATATATGGGAACACCACTGAGTTCACCTTCAACCCACTCACCATCCTGACTTAGAAATATATTGCCATTCCTTTTGTGTCACTGGGTCAATATCTTTGAATTCCCTCCTGAATGGCATTACAGGTAAATCCACAGCAGGTGTATTGCAATGGTTCAAGAAGGCAGCTCACTGCTACTTTCTCAAAGGCAATTAGAATTAGAATCCCTACAGTGTGGAAACAGGCCCTTTGGCCCAACAAGTCCACACTGACCCTTGGAACATCCCACCCAGACCCATCCCCCTATAACCCACACACCCCTGAACACTATGGGCAATTTAGTATGGCCAATCCACCTAGCCTGCACATCTTTGGACTGTGGGAGGAAACCGGAGCACCCAGAGGAAACCCATGCAGACACGGGGAGAATGTGCAAACTCCTCACAGACAGTCACCTGGGGCTGGAATCAAACCCAGGACCCTGGAGCTGTGAGGCTGCAGTGCTAACCACTGATCCACTGTGCCGCCCCATGGGATGGGAAATAAATGGTGTCCCAGCCAGCAACACCCACATCTTACAAATGAATAAAAAAGAAGAAAGTTAATGAAACACAGAGAAATTGAATGTTGACAGCTCCAGGCAGATAAGTGAGAGATGTATCAACGTACTAATGCAAGCTTGGCAGAATAGGATGACATTTGGAGTGGGTGAGGGAGGAGAGGATTGCTGAAACCAGGAGATATAGGTAAATCCAAAAATGTTTTTTTTCTTTTCCTGCCCTGGTCGAGTCTTTAAATTGCTTTGCATTTCATTCGGGCTAGAGTGCAATGCTCCTCCTGCTGACATCCTCACCTACTTCCAACCATACCTTTGTGGTGACAGCAAAACTGTCTTCCAAGTGTTGGAAAACAGTAAGGCTTTCCTGTGTCTTTGTGTATTCAATAACTGCTGCAAGACATCATTAACTGTCCTTTCTGTACGTGTATTTGTCACTTACAACTCTTGGCTGCTCAAATTCACATTTATGCATTGACTTTTTGAAGTGAACTGAGATTGCATTATGTGCATACGCATCACACCCTCTACTCAGCTTGCAAGCTCAAATTTATTGCTTCAATTAAGTTGTGATGGTAGGTTTCAACCTGTTAACTT
>JAHRHZ010000217.1:5293334-5306633 GCA_024137785.1 Ginglymostoma cirratum
GGAGATGAGCTGGGCTGGTTTTGGGATGCGGTTGGGGGAGGGGAGATTTTGAAGCTTGTGAAATCCACATTGATGCCATTGGGCTGCAGGGTTCCCAGGCTGGATATGATTTGCTGTTCCTGCAGCCTTCGGGTGGCATCACTGTGGCATTGCAGGAGGCCCAGGATGGACATGTCATCTGAGGAATGGGAGGGGGAGTTGAAATAGTTCGCGACTGGGAGGTGCAGTTGTTTGTTGCGAACTGAGCGCAGGTGTTCTGCAAAGCGGTCCCCAAGCCTACGCTTGGTTTCCCCGATGTAGAGGAAGCCACAACGGGTACAGCGGATGCAGTATACCACATTGGCAGATGTGCAGGTGAACATCTGCTTGATGTGGAAAGTCTTCTTGGGGCCTGGGATTGGGGTGAGGGAGGAGGTGTGGGGGCAGGTGTAGCACTTCCTGCGGTTGCAGGGAAAAGTGCCGGGTGTGGTGTGGCTGGAGGGGAGGGTGGAGCGGACAAGGGAGTCGCGGAGAGAGTGGTCCCTCCGGAAGGCAGATAAGGGTGGGGAGGGAAAAATGCCTTTGGTGGTGGGGTCTGATTGCAGATGGCGGAAGTGTCGGAGGACGATGCGTTGGATCCGGAGGTTGGTGGGGTGGTATGTGAGGACGAGGGGGATTCTTTTTTGGTTATTATTGCGGGGACGGGCTGTGAGAGATGTGTTCCGGGAAATGCGGGAGACACGGTCGAGGGCGTTCTCGACCACTGTTGGGGGGGAAGTTGTGGTCCTTGAAGAATGAGGACATTTGGGATGTACGGGATTGGAATAGCATCACATCATATTATAATGTGATGACTACTGTGACCAACTCATCACTGTTATCACATGGCAGCAGTGGTGCAGAAATGACTGCCCATCACAAGAAGAAGAAACCCAGAAGGCTCTGAAAGGAAGCAGGAAAGTTCTTGCTTTCGCAGACAAGTGAGTTACCTGTTTAACAGCAGTGCCTTTTTGAGCAAGGCTCAACTGATCAGTCAGCAACTGAATGTACTTAAACCTGTGTCAGTCAGCACAGTAGAAGCTGTAATAGCTAGCAAATGCACTCTGCGGAGCAAAGGTAGTCAGAAAAAAATACAGAAACAGCCAGTGTATGCCGCGGTTCTGCTGAAATTTTCCCAATTGAGGCTGGTGGTGAATAAATTTAATGAGCTAACTTCTGCCATGATCCAGGGCAAGTTATCTTGCACAATGTTCTTTTTTACGCCTCATTAGTAATGCAAGCAAAATGTTGTACATATTATTCAGTGAATCTTGTGGCGTTGAGGCAGAAGTTCTTACCAGGTTCCGGGCCTTCTGCCATGCAAGGCTCTGGCACTCCTTTGGATGCTTCAAGCCAACAGCAACCCCTCAGACTGTGATCCTTGCCCCATAATCTGTCAGGACATGATCAAGAAAGAAGAGGGATGATCACTCCATACTTCCTGGAGAAGGATGGCAAGATTCTGGTTGATGGAGAGAAGCTCGGTTCTCTTCCCTGCTGATTGCAACGAGAGGCCCACTCCATCAAAGTGGCCAACCTGGCTGGATATAGCAGCGTGGATCAATGCTTATCTCTGCTGTCAAAAGTGTTTCTCGACAGTGCAGAGAGAAGAATAGTGACCTCCTTTAGTTGGCAAGGGTAGATGGCATCATCTTCTTCCTGGCACCTCACACTAACAGGCTTATTACTCTAACGACTGCACATACATCTCAGCAAGTCTGAAAGACTATTACTCTCAGCTTCACATGCATCATGTTCTTTCAAGGGCTCCTACTCAACTTAACTTCTGTAAGTATGAAATCTTCCCTACCTTTGCCATTTCTATGCACTCACTGGGGACAACTTACCACTTGGCTACTCATGCACGTTCTCAATCCCTCCTTTTATCTCATTGCAGGAAAAGCACCGCATGAGAGGTGGGGGTGTGGTAAACATCAGGCTTCTCAAACATAGGAGAGTTGGCTGAAAAAGGAAGAAGACTGGACATATGTTGATGGTGTGACACGACTGAACAATCAACTCGACAAGCTCTGTTGTGCTACGCTGCTTTCCTATTACCCTAAATGCTAGCTCTTCTTCTGCACAAGGTTTTATCAATCTCCTACAACTAATTCCCTTTCTTCTCTTTTACAGGCAGTATCAGCAACCAAGGAACCTCAAGAGGGAAGGGACCACAGGCTGTGTCCTTCAGCTCCACCTCAATCTTTGAGGAGGTATTCTGTCAACCTTCAGAGAATTCATTGGTAAGACTTTAACTGCAGGCTACTCTAGCACAGGCACTTTTACCTCATTGGGTACTCTATCTCGATTAAACTCAGGGCACAATCTGGTGAGCACTTTATTGACTTTGGCAGTTGGTCATGGAAGAAATTATCATAGAATCCTGACAGAGTGGAAACAGGCCATTCGGTCAAACAAGTCCACACTGTCCCTTCGAATAGCATCCCACCCAGACCCATTCCCCTACCCCTGATTACCCCATGTCTAACCCACCTCACCTGAACATCCATGTGCACTATGGGCAATTTAGCATGGCCAATCCACCTACCCTGCACATCTTTGGACTGTGGGAGGAAACCGGAGCACCCAGAGGAAACCCACACAGACATGGGGAGAATGTGCAAACTCCACACAGACAGTTGCCCAAGGCTAGAATCAAACCCGGGTCCCTGGCACTGTGAGGCAGCAGTGCTAACCACTGAGCCACCGTGTCGCCCATGTGCAAGATTTCTGGCACTAAGGAGACAGCTGGACTCCACATTCCTGCTCAACTTAATGCCAAATATCTGCCCCTGTTTTCAACCATAAATGACTTGGTCAGCCTGCAGAGACAGGCACAGGATCATCAATTTGGTATCCAAGAGGCTTGATAGGTAGGAATTAAGGAGGAAAGATCCTCCAGTGTTCTCCATATTGTAGTGGCTCAGAGATGTGAGTACCTGGCTCTCTCCATGGATAAGATAGCAACTGTATGGAGACGAAGGTCAAGTAGAACACCCAATGTCTGCCAGAAATGCATGCAGATCCATACTCCATTGCCCTAGCCAAGGGTGATCAGCATCCATGGCAAAGAGAGAGGAGGACAAAGTCACTCAAACTCTCACTCCACGTGCCCTTTCCTCTCAGGGAGACAGGTCCATAAGACCATAAGACATAGGAGTGGAAGTAAGGCCATTCGGTCCATCGAGTCCACTCCGCCATTTAATCATGGCTGATGGACATTTCAACTCCACTTACCCGCACTCTCCCCGTAGCCCTTGATTCCTCGCGAGATCAAGAATTTATCAATCTCTGCCTTGAAGACATTCAACGTCCCGGCCTCCACTGTGCTCCGTGGCAATGAATTCCACAGGCCCACCACTCTCTGGCTGAAGAAATGTCTCCTCATTTCCGTTCTAAATTGACCCCTTCTAATTCTAAGGCTGTGCCCACGGGTCCTAGTATCCCCACCTAACGGAAACAACTTCCCAGCGTCCACCCTTTCTAAGCCATGCATTATCTTGTAAATTTCTATTAGATTTCCCTCAACCTTCTAAACCCTAATGAATACAATCCCAGGATCATCAGCCGTTCATCGTATGTTAGGCCTACCATTCCAGGGATCATCCGTGTGAATCTCCGCTGGACACGGTCCAGTGCCAGTCTGTCCTTCCTGAGGTGTGGGGCCCAAAATTGGACACAGTATTCTGAATGAGGCCTAACTAGACCTTTATAAAGTCTCAGAAGCACATCGCGGCTTTTATATTCCAACCCTCTTGAGATAACTGACAACATTCCATTCGCTTTCTTAATCACATACTCAACCTGCAAATTAACCTTTAGAGAATCCTGGACCAGCACTCCCAGATCCCTTTGTACTTTGGCTTTATGAATTTTCTCACCGTTCAGAAAATAGTCCATGCCTGTATTCTTTTTTCCAAAGTGCAAGACTTCGCATTTGCTCACGTTGAATTTCATCAGCCATTTCCTGGACCAATCTCCTGAACTGTCTAAATCATTCTGCAGCCTCCCCACCTCCTCTGTACTACCTGCCTGTCCACCCAACTTCGTATCATCGGCAAACTTCGCCAGAATGCCCCCAGTCCCTTCATCCAGATCATTAATATATAAAGTGAACAGCTGCGGTCCCAACACTGAACCCTGCGGGACACCACTTGTCACCGGTTGCCATTCCGAAAAAGAGCCTTTTATCCCAACTCTCTGCCTTCTGTCAGACAGCCAATCCTCAATCCATGCCAGTAACTCACCTCGAACACCATGGGTCCTCACCTTACACAGCAGCCTCCCGTGAGGCACCTTATCAAAGGCCTTTTGGAAGTCTATATAGATAACATCTACTGGGTTTCCCTGGTCTAACCTATTTGTTACCTCTTCAAAGATTCTAACAGGTTTGTCAGGCACGACCTCCCCTGACTAAATCCATGCTGACTTGTTCTAATCCGACCCTGCACTTCCAAGAATTTAGAAATCTCATCCTTAACGATAGATTCTAGAATTTTACCAACAACCGAGGTTAGGTTAATCGGCCTATAATTTTCCATCTTTTGTCTTGATCCTTTCTTAAACAAAGGGGTTACAATAGCGATTTTCCAATCATCTGGGACTTCCCCTGACTCCAGTGACTTTTGAAAGATCACAACCAACACCTCCGCTATTTCCTCAGCCACCTCCCTCAGAACTCCAGGATGTAGCCCATCGGGACCAGGAGATTTATCTATTTTTAGACCTTTTAGCTTTTCTAGCACTTTCTCTTTTGTAATGCCTACCATACTCAACTCTGCCCCCTGACTCTCCTTAATTGTTGGGATATTACTCATGTCTTCCACTGTGAAGACTGATGCAAAATACTTATTAAGTTCTTCAGCTATTTCCTTATCTCCCATCACTAGCCTTCCAGCATCAATTTGGAGCGGCCCAATGTCTACTTTTGCCTCTCGTTTGTTTCTTATGTATTGAAAGAAACTTTTACTATCATTTCTAATATTACTGGCTAGCCTACCTCCATATTTGATCCTCTCCTTCCTTATTTCGCTCTTTGTTATCCTCTGTTTGTTCTTGTACCCTTCCCAATCTTCTGACTTCCCAGTGCTCTTGGCCACTATATAGGCTGTCTCTTTTTCTTTGATACATTTCTTGACTTCCTTTGTCAGCCACGGCTGTCTAATCCTCCCCCCGGATAATTTTTCTTTTCTTTGGGATGAACCTCTGTATCGTGTCCTCAATTACACCCAGAAACTCCTGCCATTGTTGCTCTACTGTCTTCCCTGCTAGGCTCTTCTTCCAGTCGATTTTCGTCAATTCCTCTCTCATGCTCCTGTAATTACCTTTATTTAACTGTAACACCATTACATCTGATTTTGCCTTCTCTCTCTCAAACCGCAGACTGAACTCTGCCATATTATGATCGCTGCCTCCTAAGTGTTCCCTTACTTTAAGATCTTTTCTAAAGTCTGGCTCATTACATAGCACTAAGTCCAGAATAGTCTGTTCCCTTGTGGGCTCCATCACAAGCTGTTCCAAAAAGCCATCCTGTAGGCATTCCATGAATTCCCTTTCTTTGGATCCACCAGCAATATTATTCACCCAGTCCACCTGCATATTGAAGTCCCCCATGATCACCGTGACTGTGCCTTTCTGACATGCCCTATCTATTTCCCGGTGCATCTTGCACCCCGGGTCCTGACCACTATTAGGAGGTCTGTACATAACTCCCATTATGGTTTTTTTGCCTTTGTGGTTCCTCAACTCCAACAACTGGTCAGTGCTAGCAGGCAGCCACACGGGGAAGGAACAAAGGAAGGACAACCCTGAAGGTCATCTCAGCATACTTCAGAAATGCCCTGCCACTTTAATGCCTCCCTGCCTGTGGTCCCGAGCCTTGTCACATTACAGACCGAGGATGGTGAGCCTGTTTCTGGGCAGGAGATTCTCAGTAGATCTGTGGTCCTTTCAGTCCAGAGGTGCAAGGGCACAACCACCAAATTCTTCCAAACTTACATGACCAACTAGAGAAAGCAAGCTCCCTCCATCCTAGCTTCAAAAGGTGGCCTGTGCTTAGACATATTAGGAGGGAGAGGGAGGAGAAAACGTATTGAGACTACATAGGTGGCATATATGCTACATCACTGTAAACAAGCGAACAGTTTTGCAATATATTTTCACTTGCAATGTCTGTTGTAATGTTACAGAAAAATGTTACAAGATTAGTGAATGTAAATTGGATGCTGCTCATTTTTCACCTAGCACCTTACAGGCTTCCAGACATGACATTGAGTTTAACAACTTCAGTGCATGACTACTGTTCTCCACAGTGCTACCTGCAATCCCCACGCCAACTCCACACACTCCCAATTGTCTTGCATTCATAAGATAATTCTCAGCAAAGCTTTCTACTATTCACACCTATCATAACATCTATTCTGCATCTTTATACTCTCCCTATTAACACTCTCTTTGTTTTTTGCACTGGGCACTCTCTGCACCTGATCCATTTACTCCTCCTAGCCCTATGTCAACAGCACAAAAAAAAGTCATTTACCGGCTCCTTTTGGTTTTAAAGATTCAAAATTTTAATTCCGTTTTTCTCTCAGCAGATGCTGCTATGCTGGAGAAACTCAGCAGGTGTAGCAGCATCTGGAGTATTTTGCTTTCACTTGGGAAACTGACCCCAACTCAATCATTCCAAAATTAGATTATAGACTATCTCCAGCCTCAGTTTTCCAATTCCCTCCTGGTTACTGTCCTGATCCTCAGCCTCATCATCATTCTCAGAGGAAGCTCTCACTCCCTGTATCCAGGCACTCCCTCTTTTGTCAGCTCAATCTGTGAAGGACATAGTATGCGCCTTTGATCGAGGCACTCTGCCTGGGCTATACTGCATCAAAACCATATCTTCAGGAAGTCAATGGCCTGTTCCACTATGGGCCTGGTGGTGGCATAAGTAGCAATGTATCATCTTTCTGTGTTTGTCTGCTAAATTTTTTAAAGATGTCAAGAATATAATTTGGAGGGAGTATCCTTTGGTCTCGAAGCAGCCACCATGGTATGGGTAGAGAACCTTAAAAACAGACAGTATTCTAGTATGTAGACGTCATAGTAGGTCCCTGGATATCTGGTGCAGATCTCCAAAGTTTGACAAATTCACAAATTATTTGAATGTGAATGAAGAGTAATACTCTCTGTTCAAGTAGGCCTCCAGCTGGCAAAAAGGCACTGTCAAAGCAATATGGATGTATCAATGGCAACTTGTACCTATGGAAAATCAGCAATGTTGCTTGACTACGTCTAGGTCTCCAATTTCTCCCTAACATGAACAGCTAGAATAAAAATTATGGGCAACTGTTATCTTGATGGCTACCAGGGTGGGATAGCCATCCAATCTGTGTAAGGTCATGTTTTTCTCCAGCAACTGAACAGTTGTGAGACAATGGAGCTGGGCATTTTTAACCTTCAGCGGCATTGTTGCTCAGATATTTGCAGGTAACTGCAGCAAAGCCTCTCAACCATGGGTCTCATCGTTAGCCTATGTCTCTTTGGTGGGTCTTGGACTGCTAATTCTCTCTCTAGAAGCTGTGCGGCATCTGCTAGAGGTTACTGCTCATGGTGAGCTTGCTGAAACTCTTGAATTGATGTCTTCTTCTCTATTGCCTTCAGATTAAGAGTAAAGCCACGAGAAAGCTAATCAATGCATCGCCATATCAGCTCTATGAGTAGGTAGTCTGTCGGAATATCAGAGAGATTATGCAGTGTTATTCAGGGACTTCTGAGCCGTCTCATACTATGTAATTAAGCAGAATGTTATGTTGTCACATGGTGTCATATTGAGGCTTCCCAATGTGATACCCATATTGGAGGAGATACTTGAAGCATTGCTAAGAGAAATAGGAAATCAATTGCAACAGATTTGACTGAACTTATTTACATCAATGTCAACTTTAACTTGATACATGGGTGAGTGTCACTGACCTATCTGACTGCATAGATAATTGTCCTCTGGCTGAAACAGACATGAGTCATCTTTAGTTACATCCACTATAATTCCCAAAGCTCTTTTGTGGATCAATTAATCTCTGGCATGCCAGTGATGTAGCCAGTAGACTTTTAAAGAATGTAGTGCGAGCAGTTCCCCAAAGCAATTTGTTTTTGCTCCTTCATTTTTGAAAATGCTTTTCCTCCAGCTCCCATGCAACAATAATCCAGCTTGCTGCTGCTGCTGCTGCTGCCTTTGTGACTCCTTCCCAGAATCATGACTCAGCTCTGTAGAGCCAGTCAGATCAGTGGCGGAACTGCAAACTGCCTGAGAGGCACAATCAGGACTCATGTGCACCAATGGCATTAGCCACAGAACATCTGGACCTCTTCTGGATACAATTAAGTAAACACTGTATTGGAGCGCTATACTCAGTCATCATGCCCCTAATGAACCCCAACAGCATTGAACCAAAATCAATCCTGATCTTAATGTTCTTCTGTCATGAAACAGCACAAGCTGTATATTCCATTTTGCAGAAATAAATTTTAACTTACAAGGTTTACAAGAGAAAATAAGAAAATTGTTTGAACTGTGTAATTTCCTCTTGTTGCTAGAAATATGATTTAAGACTGAATCCCAAACGGAATGATTTGAATTGCCTTGTTAATTATTAGAAGAGGCACATCCACAGGCATGAAATTGCCAATGACTTAATCACAACAGATGAGGAGATGGTCTGATAAACGACAAGTGACAATTACAGGATCACAGATAAAGCTCTCATAAAAGCCAAAAGAATTGTGGGTGTTGTAAATCGTAAACAAAAACAGACATTGCTGGAAAAAGTCAGTAGGTCTGGCAACATCTGCGGAGAAAAAAATCAGACTTAACATCTCGGGTCCGGTGACCCTTCCTCAGAACTAGTTCTGAGGAAGGGTCACTGGACCTGAGATGTTAAGTCTGATTTTTTCTTCCCGGTAAAGATCTCAGCCTGTTTCTGGGGCGGACTGGTGAATATTTCAGAGTAAGCTTTGAGTCCCAGCTAAGCCCAATACTGTCACCAGATCCAAGAAGGTAAGGACTGATACCACCAGGAAAATACTTCTCTCCATGGCATCGTCAAATGTCAGAAAGATTCTCAAGCAGTAAATTATGATGCAACCATATACTGTGAAAATTTAAATTTGAATGGATGCTTAAATGTGAATGTTACACATTGCTAGTTCTAAAATTATTTCCGAAGAAAGTTGCCTTAGTGCAATATATATGAATAAAATAAGGATGGAGAATTCTTTCAGTGCGTTGGATGGAACTGAGATTTTGTTTTAAGGAAATGATACATCAGTGGCTATAACACTAATGCACATTTTAATATGACAAACACTAATGTTCTTTTACTTCAGTGAGACAATCTGAGATATTGTCTGTTGGTTATTAAACCCATGGGCTTAAATCTTGAACATTCTGTCTAGATAGCCATTTTATCATAAATAATAGATTTTACTGAAAGCATTAGGTATGCCATAAAAATGTTAGCCCAATAAAAGATGTCACCTTTATGCCGCCCGTATTTCACTACTGCTTGCTGGTTTCAAATAAAGTCTGAAAGAATATAATTAATGTTGCCTTGGTCTATCCTGTTCGTTTTATGGGTCTCTAACATTTTTGAACCTTTTTTATCCACAGATGAAAAAGTATATTCATACAACTTTGCAAGGTGGATTTTTTTTATGAAGTAATTGCTTCTATTTGCAGAAGTGTTACGGGGCATAGAATGGATGCTGTGATGTACAGAGTTAAATACATAAACAAAGTATGAATTTGGATTCCGTTTCCAACTTGCTTTTACACAGGAACTTCTTATAATGTTGGTCTGCAATGGGACAGGGAAATGGGAGGTTGGGTCCTGTGCAGGGGCCAGAGTGCAGGCCCTCAGTGGGAAGAAGGAGTAGATAGGTCCAGAGTTGGGGAAGGGGTATTCGGATCCCAAGTACAGGGAGAGGACTCGAGTCTGAAATGGAAAAATGTGGGTTCGATTCAGAATGGGGAAAGGGAGGTGGAGCAGGTACAAAAAGGGGAATTGAGGGTCATGTCTGAAGTGGGGGAATGGAGGTCAGCTGCCAGGGAGGTTGTTTGGTCTTGGACATAGAAAGGTAGTGTTGTGTCCAGTAGTCGGGATGGGGGAAGGATGTTCAGTTTGCAGGGTGAGAAGCATTGTTAGGTCAGGGTGTTAGGGGTGTAAGGGGTGCAGAGAAGGTATAGTTCAGGGTATGTGAGGTAAATTGTAATGTCAGTTTAATAGTTACTCAGAAGGTACACTAGATATTTAATAGCTTTTTTTGAGTAACTATTTACTTAATTTATAGAACTATCAAACTCTACAGTTTAAATTATATTTCTGGAGGGTTCTAATGTAGTGGAATGCTCAATTTCCCAGGCATACCCTTCAGAGTCTGCTACAATGGGGATTCTACAGGGTTCCTTGTGCAATTTCCACCTATGGTTCAGAAACAATTATCTGGCCATTGGGATATCCAAGCCACTGTATCCACCTAGTCCCCTTGTGATCCCTTCTCAAGCAGCAAGGAATCTGCCAGCTCCAGAGATGAAATCTTTGCTACAATGTTTCTTAGCTAACCGGGAGCTAAACCTATCAACTAGGCTGGCTTCTCGGTCAAGGGATCCTGTTGTATTAAAGGCACACACACTCTAGTTAAAATCCCAGGACATTTGGACATACACAGGCTTCCCAGTTTCCTAACAACATCTGATTAGAGCTCCCACTTCAGAAAAGATCAGCATCATTGATTTTTACAAAGTATGTCCATAACTCTTTAATGTGAAAGAGAATGACTGAAAGTTAAAACCTAGATTTCCCTGGGAGTGTTATATTAATGTTGACATGACTTGTGGAGGACACAGATGGAGAAATCGTGTTAAGGTAGTCAGAGGCTGTGGTGAACACGCAGTAGACACATTTAATATTCCCGCCATGGTGGTTGAATTTAAAATTTACTAATAAACCCTGGAATTGAAAGTGACTCTCAGTAATAGTGAAAGGATCAATGATTCTTGTAAAGCATATTTTTATTCCCACAAATATCTTTTACAGAAGTAAATTTGCAGTTCTGTGCTGTGCCATGTGGGTGAGCACAGTAACTCAGTGGTTAGCACTGCTACCTCACAACGCAAGTGACCTGGTTTCAATTCCAAACTTGGACAACTGTCTGCGTGGGGTTTGCACATTCTGTCTGTGTCTGCGTGGGTTTCCTCTGGGCATTTCCCAAAATCCAAGGATGTGCAGGTTAATTGGATTAACCATGGTAAATTGCCCATAGTGTCTAGGGTTATGCAGGCTAGCCATTGGAAAAGCAAGGCCACAGGGATGGGGTGGGTCCTGGTGATTGGATGACATCACATGGAGAGCTTCAAAAAGTGATTGGATGAGCAACAAAAGAGGAAAAAATGCTGGCTCACAGCAAAGGGGCAGAGAATGGGTCTAACTAAGTTGTTCTTACAGAGACTTGGCAATAGGCTTGATGAGCAGAATGTCTTCCTTCTATGTTGCAAATATTCTATTATAATATAAAAATCTTGCAATTCATTTTCCTTCTAATATAAATCATAACAATAGTCATAAATGTTTTAAAATGAGTTGTTAATCTGTTATGCCTGTTACCACTGTTACCTGTTTCAGAAAGTGTATAGGCCTATGTTCCCCATGCAGTATGAAAGTTAGAATCTACTTGTTACTTTTCTCCTGACAGTGAAACCTCCATACCAAGCTTAGTTTAATGAACAGTTTCATTCAATAAAATTATGGCTATATGACAAGCTTTACTAAATTGATAACTTAAAATCAATGTTTCTCACTAGACCATGCCTGGATAGAATACATCCTTGGTCAACAATGACATAAAACACAATAGAAAAAATAAATCTACATTTCTGTGACTGGCTAATGGATGATCATACTTTTATGGCATTGATTGAACAGGGTACTGCCAGCATCCCAAGATAACAAATGATAACAGTCTTATAAACCATTAGCTAATTGCAAATTTTATTTTTTTTTACTTGGTTCAGCACCAGCTTCCTGAAACAAACTGCAATACAATAATGGACTAATCATGGCCACAGATTATGAATCCATTGGAATACTTGGTCTGATGCCCATCACTGCATTTAAAATGAATCATTCACAATGAAGGAGAGACAAATGCCAATGAAAGTAAAGGTTTTCCGAGAAAAAAAATAATTTATCAAATGACACCCATACTACCATGAGTCAAAGTTGCCCATTCCCACGTCTCAGGAATACTTTTGACCAATACAGTTGACCATTTGAGAATCTCTCCAAAGTAAAAAAAAAAATTGCTGGTTATAAAGAGAATATTGCTTTACTTAAAAACTTTAGAACTATCGATTTAAATTCATTATGTACAGGCATCGGCAGTATAAGACTGAACTAAGCAGAGAATGAAAGTCTTTTGGTTCAATCTGAACTATCATTTAAATGGTTACACCCATAATTGAAATGCCATTGCATGGAGAACTTCAAATGAGCCCTATGCATTTCAGTGTGAGCAGCTTCCTGTATTGGTGTGCAGTCACCTTTGCTATAAAATGGGCACACATGATTGCCACACAGGGATTGGTTAAACCTGTGTGTGATATCCTCTTCAAACAACCAGATCAATAAAACTTGCAAGATTGGTGAGATTTAGGAGAAAGCGGATGGACCTTCCATCTGATGGTTGAGCTAGGAGGCATTGTCCAGTTCAAAGGCCAGACCTCTTTAATGTCTTGATTGTTAATGGACTTGAAGAGGAATTGTTGGTCTGAAAAGACTGGGTTGCCACTGAAGTTGTGTGTGACAGGGATTCCTGGGTGGGAAGGTGGAAAAATTCCATAATGTTAGTGGTCTAAACCTAACTTGTGGAGCACAGTGAAACAGTTCTATTGCTCCTGGGTCTGCAACGGTAAGAGTTTTCTATTTAATTGGAGCTCTGTGTCTGCTTTGGATGGTATTGAGTTAAAACACCCACAACATAGGCTTCAGCCAGTAACCTGTTAAATGTTTGTCATGAAGACTAATTCCTGCAGGTTAGTTTTCTTTTTGAAATTCTACCTCACTTAAGAGGGTGTCTTTATTCTCCAGCATTAAAATAGCTGCATTGCGGTACCTGAACAGCAAAAATGGACAGTACAGTTTTAAAGAGATAGTAGGAACTGCCGATGTTGGAGAATCTGAGACAAAACATTGTGGAGCTGGATGAACACAGCAGGCCGAGCAGCATCAGAGGAGC
>JAHRHZ010000217.1:5307033-5319587 GCA_024137785.1 Ginglymostoma cirratum
GGGTCTCGACCCGAAACATCAGCTTTCCTGCTCCTCTGATGCTGCTCGGCCTGCTGTGTTCATCCAGCTCGACAATGTTTTGTCTCAGTACAGTTTTAACACGTGTTTTGATGAACTTGCCAGAAGTTAAATGCCAGCCTCTGTCTCAACTCAAGCATGAAGAATGGCCACTTAGTCAAGGCACCAATGTGTTGCTCTTTTCTTCTGAGCCTTCAAGAAAGCAGAAAACAATATGTTAAAACAACTATAAATTTTAACAATTTACTTCACCCACCACTGTCTTCAGTTCATTGCTCAGAATATGATAGGTATAACTTTACCCAGAATTAAGAATGGATAATCCATCTTCAAATTGATCCTAAGCATCACAAACATTTGGGATTTTGGTACTTATTGATTTTCTATGACTATTTTGGCATGACTGAAGTGAATGGCAATAAGAAATATTATATAGCTAACAACATTGGATGTTGTAAACATTGCATCTAGATAATAGCTCCTAGTGATGCCAAGAACCTACAATGGAGAGCTTTGTTACACATCTCTATATTGTTGGTCATCATAAAAGTAAAACAGGAGTCCAATTTTTGGTCTTGTATCAAAGTGGTCCATATGGACAGGTTCTGCAATGAGCATCTATTCTACCAGTTTAAAAAAAAACAAGGAAAATATGGAAGTACTTTTTCTATTTTCCTCATTATTAGTAATGCTTGCTTAGCTATGCAATCAAGATTTGAACATTTTGCTTAATTTTTCCATTTTGCAGGTTTAGTCATTATCTAATTCCAGATCATTTGGTATTAGCTTAACCTCTTTGCTTTCTCTCTCATAGGTGGTTAATGTTGTATGGAAACTTTTCCTCTTAATTTATTATACAAACTCCAGGTGGGAGCAATTTTCTCAGATTACTTGGTTAGCAGTCAATTTTTATCTAAGCAACATATCTAGCAAATACTTAGTCATTATTTGATGTACTGCAACTAATGTCTCTACCTGGAACCTTCTAATAGTACACACCAGGAATAATCCATGAAAACATTTCCTTTCAAACATAATGAGCTATTAAAGGAAAGTCAACAAATTGGCAGATGAAATGTCAGATAATTTGCAATTAAGTGAAATGAGAAAATGGCAAAATAAATGATGAATTCCTCTCACCAACAGATAAATACTTTTTAAAAAGTGTCCTTTTAGAACTCTAACCATCCAAAGCTTGGACTTTCCATTGGTATTTTCAACTTAATGCATCCAAAATCGACACAACTGCTAGAAAACATTGATGACTTTTAAGCACAAATTATAGTCAGTACAGTTCAAGCTCTTGCCATCTTCTGTGTTAATTTTAAAAACATTGCTTGAGATGTCAGCCCTACCTATAGCATATTCCTTGTTCCTCAAGATTAATTAATTTCATTCAGCATTCGACTGAAAGCAGGGTCATATGTTGGACCCTTTTGGAGCTAAGACCTTTGTAATCATTCAATATTTATTAATTTACCAATGCTTCAGTAAATTACTTAAGCTTAGTTCCATTGAGACAATGGTCATCAAGAATCTGCTACCACCCCTCGTCCATTGCAATCTCTAATACTGCAGTTAAAATTGACCCCACTCGTGAACATCTAACTGTACTGTGACAGGTCTTCTTTGACTGGTCTTGATTTTCTTTCCCCATCTGATAAAATTCATTTGACTATCACTCTGGCATGGCATATACCTGAGAAACAAAATTCAGGTCCTGTCAGCCTCAGTCATCTCCCTATAGGCACCTCTGAACAATATTAGGTCTTACTTTTCTCATTGCTGATTTTGTTCCTCCAAGTAGTACCCATGATTTTCCATAGTCCTCGCTGGTGGTAAACAGCTAACTTACATGACACCTTTGCTGTTCTCTTCCATGTCTCACTGGCTTAGATTTTAACTGATACCACATTGGACATGTAGGATCACAACTACATGATCATGTTAGAGTTGTTGGATGCCTAAACCATGTAGAGTTGCTGAAAGACGAATGCTGCTTTGATGATTCTTGTGTGGAACTTGATCTCTAAACTATCCTCCCTGAAGATGTTAGCTGGGGAAGTGATTGATGTCCTTGAAGCTCTGTCACCTGGTTGTGAAAGGGTGGGTGCATTATTTGCATTCAGTCATCATTGTCTTGATTTCTTCCACAACTGATGTGTGGCTGACCTTGAAACTACTGAACTCAGTCATGGTGATCATATCTTGGAGTGTGCGTGATTCTTTGAGCAGCAAGACAATGTCATCAGCAAAATTCGGGAATGTCAACTTGTTTCTGTTGCCACAGGATACTGAGTCTGCACCACCCTCCCCTTACTCATGATAAAATCAATGACCAGAAGGAAAATGAATAGGGAAAGAATGCAAACTAGCTGTACTCCCATGATGATAGTGAATGAGTCCTTGGATCCCATGTTAATTTTACTCAACAGCTGGAGGCTTTGAATTTGTACATATTCCCTTCCAGCAATCCATACTATCTTGTGATGTACTACAGTCAGTGCTGAGGGATGCAACCAAAAGCCTTCTTGAAATCATTGATCTTGATTAAATGCAGTTTCCGATATGCTAAATTCTTCTCTACCATGCCATTAACTTAAAGATCTGCTATCAGCACGATCTGTCACCTCAGTAACCTTCACAAAGGTTACCATCTGCTCCTGCTTTCAATCTATTGAGGAGAACCATGATGAAGAACTTGCCATGTACTGACAGCAGTGTGATGTCCCTCCAGTTGTTGAAGTTACTGAAGTTCCTTTTCATTGGCAATTTTGATATTGTACCCCATCTCTTGTCATCTAGGAGATCCTTCTCAAAGAATGACTCCTGTAACCCAATATAAATGGTAACAGTTCGACATATATATTTTCCATAATTTAAAATTGGATTACTCAAAGCTTTGAACACTGATTTAAAGTGCGAAACTTTTTTTGTGAAACGTCCATTTCAGGTGTTAAACAAAACAACCAAATTACCATTCTTAAATATAATAAGAATCTTTTAAAAACATTTTTTAAATAATTATACATTAAATTCCTGCCTGATAGTGGGGAATTTATGACAAATTTTAAATTGAACAATAAGTATATGTGTCTGACCAGATTCTCTTTAATAAAATAATGTATTTAAAATTTGAATGTAAATTACATATTATAGATTAATATGTTTCTTTGATAACTAAACCATTTCTTCCAGGATGATACTGTCAGTAGGGTTACAGGGTAGTTCTTGATCCGGTGTGTGATGGTGTGAAATTTGTGACCATCTGTTTTACATCTTAACCAATGTTAATTTACACAGTTCAAACTTGAAGTAAATTTTCGCTGCGGTAGCAGGAAACTAAAATATGACATTTTTTTAAAAAAATGCAATTTACTTGAAGAAAATGTAGACCGGAATATTTGCTCCCAGGTGGGTTCACAAAGAAGGCAGAATTCCTAGCTCCATGACACTGACATCTAAATATGACGATCATAAAGTTAAACTCCTCATTTTGAGCAATCAACTTTAGCTGAGAGGGGGCTCTATCTTCAATTTAATCTTATCACTTTAGAAACTCAATCTCAGGTGAACAGGCTGTCCACCCCAGGTCAATAACAGCCCTCTTGTGGCGCAATGGTAGTGACCCTGTACTGAGAGACTTGGGTTCAAGTCCCACCTGTTCCAGAGGTGTGTAATAACATCTCTGAGCAGGTAGAACAGAAAAACAGGTTTAAAAAAGTCCACACATTACATGGGCAGCATGGTGGCTCACAGTGCCAGGGGCTTTTTTTCTCCCTGTTTGCACTTCTGTGTTTGTATGAAACTCTTGGGTACATATGTCAGTGCTAATTGGTATGTTTTTATTATTTGTTTATATCTGTTCAGTATTAAGCACAATAAAGACTATTTCCTTTCTCTTAAAACTTACAAGAAAATCTGTGAGTTTCTCAGAGAAACAACATTTAGACAGTTAAACAATCACGAGATTGACAAGAAAATTCTTTGGAAATCACTTGTTCTGGCCAACCGCTTCTCACCTGGCTGTTATTATTATATGTGTGAATGGAAGCATAGATTCTTGACTACAATTATTGAGTTTTACATGCATATATATAAATTATCTTTAATTACAGCTGTTTACAAAGTTGTTGGCTGGACAGAAAATTGAATTAACAAATATGATGAAAGGATTGGATTATTTGGAGCAAGGAGCTATTTGGTACTCAGATGGCTCTTTCCTAGACAGAGAAAAAAATCAGAAACGATAAAACAGAAATAATGTGAATTTGTGCTTAGATATTCCAGTGAGAAAAGATTGATTTGCAAAAGGCTGCAAATTAGTATCACCCTTGTCATTGTCAACTCAGTCACCTTGCTTTTATTACTGCTTTACCTTCCTTTTGCTTTACAGTTGTCATTAACTATATTTTCAGATGACAAACCATGAAACAATGAACGAATATTTAATATAAATGTGTCATTTTGTTGAATTGTGAAGGTGTCATTCTTGAACCCAAAGCAATTATATTATTTATTCATTCATGCAATGTGGGCGTCACTGGCAAAGCCAGCATTTATTGCGAATCCTTAAGTGACCTTGCGAAGGTGGTGGTGAAATGCCTCCTCGAACTGCTGCAGAACTTATGATGTAGATACATAAATCATTGTGTTAAGGAGGTAGTTCCAGTTTGCACCCAGCAGTGATTGAGGAACAGTGATATATTTCCAAGTTAGGAATGATGGATAATGTCGGGGGGGGTAAGGTGTGGAAATTGCAGGTGGTGGTGTTTCCATGTGCTAGCTTGTCTTGTCCCTCTCACTGGCAGAGATTACTGGCTTTGAAGGTACTTTCGAAGAAACCTTTGTGACTTGCTAGATTGCAAGCTACAACATGCCAATGTTGGAACAAGTTAATGCTTAAGATAATAAATTGCATGGCGGTCGAGTGGGCGTTATTGACTTAGATGGCAACAAGCTTCTCAAGTATTATTCGAGCTGCACACATCTAGGTAAGTAGAGAATATACCGTCACGCTCCTGATTTGCACCTTGTAAGTGTTAGAAATGCTTAGGAGGGATGGAGTTTGGGGGGTGTGGTGAGGGTAGTCAGAAGGTATATTACCTCCAGCAGTCTGACGTACTCTTAAAGACACAGCACTTATGTCGCTGGCCCAGTTAAATTTCTAGTATTGATACAGACAAGATCCTTGGGTATATTTCTGGCATAATTTATACATTGAAGTGTACAAATGAAGTTTAGCACTTCTTAAGGTTGCAATTTGAGTGAGAAATTTTATTTCCAATTTATATAGTTTTATTCAAAACATATGACAGCATTATTTTGGAGACAGGAACAGGCTGCACTTTTGAAAGGACTAAAGAGAAGCTACTTTCTACTGATATTTTAATACATTGCAAACCAGGGTTATTCACTGTAATAGTTACAGATGCACCACCCACACATCCAAGAGCAGTCCTTATTCAAGAGTAAACTGACAGAACATGAAAACTAGTTTATTCCGCACTGAGAGCTTTGATGACAGTTGAGCAGAGGTATGAAATAATAGGGATAGTAATATTAGGAGTGACATGGGGATGTGAAAAGTTCACAGGCTCCCTGATGGGACTGAAATTCTAGGTCAAAATTGACTAAGAGCCTTTGATAAATTATCAAGGTTGAAAGAAATCCCAAACATGACATTACACAGAAAATAAGATTGGGCTTAGACTGATGAAATACAGCTATGGTATAGTTCAATCAAGGCACAAGTAATGGCAGATGCATTCTGAGGAGTAGCTGTGGTTCAGGGCCTTATAAAAGGATCTCACTCTTGTAGATGTAGGGTCTAATGCTATAGATACAACCAACACCTTACCAGTAAATGTAGGCAAACTCAGATAAAGCTATGCAATAAAAATCTGACAAGTTCTTCACAAAGGTTCAAACAATTCCAAATCCAAGGGTTTTCAAAATGTGTTCAAGCATAACAAGTGCTGAAGAGTTATCATAAGTAAAAAATACTTACAATAATGGAAGATTTGTAAGTGTACAACCATTGAATGGTTATATCAAAGTCGACACATACAGGAATCCTACAGAAACTCAGTGGGGTCATTTATGTATTACAAAACGTACAGCAAGGGCACAACGATTGATGTGGTGGTCAGGAGTTTTGAAAGGTATATAGAATTACATGTTGCCATGACAAATATGTGCCCCACGCTGTCAAATACCTACAGATATCATTAAGATTCCCAGAAACACTTTGGAAAGATTTAGCAACAGATTTGTTTAAGTTTAGATGAAGGATGGGTTTAGTCCAAGTTGATTATTATTTAAGACAGCTTGAAGTGACAAGAGTCCATTCAACCACAACAGACTCTGTGACTTAAAAAAAAAGTTTGCAAAAGATGGATTCCCTGAAGAGTTGGTATTGAACAATGAACATCAATTTGTGGATGAAGATTTCAGGAAGAGCACTTTGGAGCCTAGTGACAAGTTCTCCCCTCCATCCTCGGTTGAGCAGAGGCAGCAAAAACCATCAGGACTGTGAAGCTACTGATGCATAAGACTTCAGACTGAAAATTTTGCTCTATTCAATTATAGAGCAAAAGCCTTGTACATGGGTACTTGCAAGCTGAATTGTTAATGGGAAGGGATTTAAAAACAGATTAGTTTTGGGATATAATCTCAATCCAAACATAACCAAAAGATAGTAAAACAACTGGTGAAAAGCCACAGCAAAATGTACCAGAGCTAAAACAATTCTACTGCAGGGTGTAAATTCTGTCAATCTTAAGGTCAGGTCAGCCAGTCCTGATTAACATTAAGGCAATCCAAAAGTCATGGCCATTAGAGAAACAGATCAGTGGAGATCGCATATTGCCAACTAACTTAAAAAGTATTCGAAAGGAACTGAAAGGCATTGATCGTAGTTAAGCCAAGAAATGACAACAACTATGTTTGTCACTTAATGTAGAACAGCCATATCTATACTACATTATGCAAAGTACAAAATAGAACAAGTATTCCTGATGTGGTATAAGACCATCACCATTATGTTGAACTCAAATGAACTACATCAGTTGTCCATTATGGCCTGTGTGATTCAGAATTTGAGTGGTGGAAGAGCTGAGGGGTGGTTTTGGGATGATGATAGTTGTAATAATTAAGTTAATAATGATGTTCAGGCTTCATTTGTCTGAGTGCGGTATCAAACATCTCCAATAAAACAGGAGTCAATGGGAATCTGAGGGGAAACTCTCTAATGGTTGGAATCATAGCTGGAGGAAAGGAAGATGTTTGTAGCAGTTGGAGGTCAGTAATTCCAGGTCAAGGGCATCTCTGTGGGAAGTTGTCAGGATAATGTCCTTGGCCACCTATCTTCAGCTGTTTCATCAATGACCTTCCCTCCATCATAAAGTCAGAAGTGGGAATGTTTGCTAATGACTGTACACTGTTCAGCACCATTCATGACTCCTCAGATACTGAAGCTATCCATGTCCACATGCAGCAAGACCTGGACAATATCCAGGTTTGTGATGACAGATGGCAAGTAACATTAGCACTACACAAGTACTAGGCCATGACTGTCTCCTGTAAGTGTGTATTTAACCACTACCCCTTGTCATTCAATAATATCACCATCAGTAAATCCACCAATATCAATATCCTGGGGCTCACCATTGACCAGAAACTGGACAAGTCATATAAGATCCTAGACTAGGAACATTGCAGTGAGTAACTCATCTCCCAGCACCCCAAAGCCTGTCCACTATCTACAAGGCACATGTCAGTAGTGTGATGGAATGCTCCTCACTTGCCTGGATGAGTGCAACTCCAACTGTAGTTAAAAATCTTGAAACAATCCAGGACACTTTGCCCACTTAATTACCACACCATCCAGCATCCACTCCCTCCACCAACAATGCTCAATGGTGCCAGCGTGCACCATCTACAATAGGAACTGTAGAATTTCATCAAAGCTCCTCAGGCAAAATTTCCAAACCCATGACCACTTCCATCTGGAAGGACAAGGGGGCAGTAGATACATGCAAACAGAATATATGCAACTTCCCCTTACAGCCACACGCCATCCTGAACTTCGAAATATATCGCTGTTCATTCAGTTAGTGGGTCAAAATCGTGGGGTGCCTACCTAGTGGCAATGTGGGTCTACCTACTCTAAATGGACTGCAGCCATTCAAGAAAGCCACTCACCACCATCTTGCCTAGGGCAACTAGGGAGAGGCAAGAAATGATGGCCCAGCCAGCAATGACTACATCCTGTACTTTTTTTTAAATAAGATTATAAAGATTGTCAGAAAATAAAAGTAAGCTGCTGGAATAATGTGGACCATGTAGAAAGAAGCTGAGAGATGGTGGATATGGCCTATAATTCACATTCATTTTTCATTATTCAATTACAAATCATATGAATCATGATGACAGAAATGACCACATTACTCTAAAACTAGTAAAAGAGAAGACACCGGTCTTGAATGAAATTGTGAAGAGAGATGACTTAGGCGATCTACTAGAGGGCTATACTTGATAACTTACGATGTACAGAAGTAAAGAAAGCAATGTTACAGCACATAAGGAGTTGAAGAGCTTTAATGAGAAGAAACAGCCTCAGGTACAGAGTGTATGCAGAGTAGTACAGCCCAACATACATCAGACTGATCTCTCAGTGTGCAGGTAGCAGTATTAGCTTAAAGCACAAGCTAAAGCAATTATACAATACAGTGTTTGAAGTGGCTATCAGGTCTCATAGCATTCGAACAATAAACAGCACAATTACTGCGATATCACCCAGGGTGAATGGCAATGGTTTGAAGTTATCTTGCAGATTAAGGCACCTGGCACTGGGAAATGGAAAACACTGAAAATCAAGTTCCCACCCTTGCACTGTTCCTACGTACCCATTCCGTGGCTCCCACTCGGCAATCCTCATAATACCATACCTTTAATCTGAGTCCTTTGGAAATCCTGAGATCTGGAGGTTATATTTCTGGTAGCTGTCATTGTTCCTGGTGGCGCTGTGGAGTTACGGGTTTTTGACCATATTTGTATTAATATAACTTGGGCTGCCAGTGTCAGGAATCCTGGAGAAAGAACATTAGTTGCCACTTAAGTGCCTGTGGGGCATTTAATACCAGTGGGTCTTCCTCATGGCAATCTTAGGTTTACACCACTTAGAGCAAGATTGCTATTAGACCAACGTTATCCCAGCCTCAGGATGAATAGTTAAGTTTTGTATGAAAATGCTTTATTGGATAAACCTTGAATGGAATAGTTGTTTTGTGATGGTAATAATTTCAGTTTCGTAGTCAAGAAGTATATGATGATCTGTAAACCAAGGGTTGTTGAGATGTAGGACTGTTATACACTGGGGGTTTGAAATTCTGTACACAAGAACTTAATTATCTCCTTTGTTTCTCACCTTCCTCTTCCTACTTTTTCTCTTCTTCTTCCTCCTCCATTACTTTCTTTTCAGGTGCTTACCGCTTCCCTGGCAATAACTCTGTGCTCAGCCAGCCTGTTGAGTCCACAGCAGACCACCACAACTCAGGACTCCCACTCAGCCAAGTGCAGACACATTCCTCCAGGGAGCATGAACTATCGCTTTGCCACTTTAATAGTTGACTGAATAATGTGTCACCCCAGCTCCTATTGTAGGCACTGGACTGTAACATGGAGCCACAGGCTACGTTTAAGGCAAACAGTCCTTGTCAGCCAAAGGCCACTGCCTGGTTTGACATGTTGGCTAAACTACTTAAAAAGCAGTGAACTGGTGAGACTGAAAATATCTTTACTGACTATTCATCAACCATGGTGTGCTGAGGGTTATCACTGAGCAACTCCACACTCAGCAAGTTGGAACTTTTGCTGATTTGGTGCATCTAACCATTGAGATAAAGCATCCACAAAACTGAAAGCTGTGTGTAGTCCAGTTTAACCTGGAACAATCTTGTGCTTGGTACATCTGCACATTTCTGCTCAGAGAGAAAACAATGAATTCATCTCTGGCTATACAGAATCCTTATTTTCTACCTTTAGCACAGCAGTTGATGGGGATCTGGGAGATATTGAGTACGTTGCCTACTCCCATTAGAAAGAACCCGGTGCAAAGAAATTCAGGGCCATAGTCATCTTCACATCAATTGGCATCTGCTCCCTGCTCTGAGGCAACAGGTCCGGCTTGAAGATTCAGCAGAGTTCTGCGAGCACATTGTTCATGAAGTACATGAACAATATCACTTTCATATGAAAATGATATACACATGTTATCAAGGAACTAAGGCATAAACCAAAATTTGAGCAGCAGTCTACAGAATTATTGTGTAGCTGTTGTTTTGAGTTTTGGTGATTACTCTTGTGTATGTTGAGACCCGTGGAGCAGAGTTGCCTTTGAGGTTATCATGTCATGAATATATTAGTTGTAATCCTCAAACAGATTTAACCTACGAGAAATTTAACAATCCTTATGCGTGTTTTTTTGATGTTTTGGAAAGAAGCCAGAACCGCCATAGCACAGCTCATGCATACAATTCTCCTGCTTTAGGACAAGGTAGGAAAAGTACTCCTTCTTCTGCTGAGGATCCTTCTCTCCCCCTTTCTGAACAGATTAGCCTCTTCTTAGCTGTCTCTGTCTCATCTTTCTCGTGATGCAGCCCAAGTGAAGTTGAAACTGTCACACTGTAACTGAGGGCAAGTGGTATTCCCAGAAACCTTGTATTCACAGCCAATGGTTTCTCCACATGCAGCAGCACATTCTGCAGTCTTGCCCAACTATAATCAATGTTTCAAATTATCCTGCACTTCCATTAACTCAGATCCTGAATAAAGTAATCAATATCTGGCCTGCAAGTTGTTGATGATTATTTTGATTCAAACTGATGCTGGCTCTCCCTGTTGTTGATTGTCTCTGTTAGTTAGAGAGGATGTTAGTGAGAACAATGGGGTTGAACATAGCAATGCTGACAGTCATGACTTCTGTACTTTGCATACTTCTGGCAAGCATTTTTAATACCCATGCTAACTATTTCTGATCTCTCTGTCCAAACTGGAGTAGAAACGCAAACATGTTGTGTGGACACTAGTTTACAACCAAAACAGCACTAGTGATCTGAAACCTAGAGGAGCCATGAAGTTCATACACTATATTTTTGTATTTTCTTGATATATCGATCAAATTCATGATGATAAATCCATAACATGTTACAATATGTAATACTTTCAGGTCAGGCTATCATTTGCATTTAGTTTGACTTGTTTTTTTGAACAGTGTTCATGTGTCACAATCTTGCCTCTCCTATGTTTCAACAAATCAGCACTTAAAACCTAATAAGGGTTTTGCTTCATCTCAGTATAATGTATGTTAGTTGTATCTTAAAAAAAAAAGACTGATGTTGATTTGCCTTGCAAGCATGTAGACCAGGCAATCTTGTAGTCAAAAATCAGTGATTAAGAAGTAATATAAATTCACATTTGCCTTATAGCATTTGCAATGATGCTACCTTGAGCTAAGAGATGGCTCACTTCTCATGCTTCGAAAAACAGCCGCTCCAAGGCTCCAATTGTTGCTAGCCTCAATTTTTCTTAGCATGACTGAGCTGAGCCTGATTAGTATTTCCAGTCATCAAGATCCCAGAGACTGAAATGGAATTTGAAAAGGGCAAAGTTGAGTCAACTGAAAAACAATACGGGATTCCACACCAATGCCCGAAACGTCAAGTTTTCCTGCTCCTATGATGCTGCTTGACCTGCTGTGTTCATCCAGCCCCATGCTTGTTATCTCTATTCCACAGCTGTTTCTTTGAAGATCATGTCCAGACAGCGAAGTGCGAGAATGGTTGAAAGATGATGGACAAAATTTTATCAAAGAAAGAACCATCTGTGTTAAGACAGTGCTGACAGGGGCTACTTATCTTACGAAACCTGGCTGACATGGACGAGTTGAGCCAAAGGGCCTATTTAAATGCGGTACAAGTCTATGACTCTATTCTGCACATAAGTAAGGTTCCTGTCAATATTCTACCAAAATTAGGCAATGGAATTTGGGACAAGTCATGAAAACATTTCCAGTGTAAGTATAAAAATAAGCCTCTGTGGCGAAATGGACAGCTTATTGAATTTTTCAACTAATGGTATGAAAGTAATCCAAAGGTTGTCAGTTAACGTTCCACTGAAGTCAAATTTTAAGGTCCCTGCCTCTAGTCCAGAAGATCTAGTTCTAGATATCACCTGCACTGGAAGTGCGTCATTCCATGTCTGAATATTATGATTAAAACAATGAAATGCTGCAAATCCATTTCAAACCCATATAATACCCTTTCTAAACTGGCAAAATGTTTAGCTCAAGCATATAACATTGAAACTGTTTAAAAAGCCAGAGCATGTTCTGTTCTGAAATTCTCAAATTGAATCCCATAAACCCGTTCAGAGATAGTAATAACTGCCAATGCTGGATAACACAGTGTGGAGCTGGAGGAACACAGCAGGCCAGGCAGCATCAGAGGAGCAGGAAAGTTGACATTTTGGGTCGT
>JAHRHZ010000217.1:5319987-5348762 GCA_024137785.1 Ginglymostoma cirratum
CAACTCTCCTGCTCCTCTGATGCTGCCTGGCCTGCTGTGTTCCTCCAGCTCCACACTGTGTTATCCCATAAACCCATGTTGTTTGTCAGAACGTGCAATTCCCGAAAACTTATTTTCCATCATGATAGTCATTTACCATACTATTATCTATTGGTTTAATGGGGTAATTTCATTTTTCAAGATATATATGAATAAAATTGTACAATTGGTGATCTCTCAAAGATGATAACAACAAACTGAAGTATTGGAACAAAAGGTTTCCACTGACTATGAACTTTACTTACATGGCATAGTTCCTCATTCACCCTTTGATGAGCTCCACAGGAAGTGTAGACTATAACCTTTCTTGATGACTGGAACCAACAATGTGGGCTTACAACATAAAATGTCTAGGTTGCACTCAACTGCAAGCAAAAACATTCAAATCCAACAATAATAGAAACCATTGGACAACATATTCACTGTAAGTAATGTATCCTTAAAATAACAGATCAAAGTTATGTGGTGCATTTAATCCAGGCACTGCCTAGAGTACATTTCAAAGAGACGAATAGATGCCAAAGAGAATTAGGGATGGTAGTCAAAATTATGGGTTTTGAGAAGATGAAAGGTGAGAATAAATCAAGTGGATGGAAGAAAGTAGTTTGGAGATCAGATTTTAAGATTTAGAGGTCTTAAGAGATTGACCTAGGTTTTAGGATCGGCAAGGTTGCAGAATTGGGTAGCCAGGGGGTGGGAGAAGATGGATGGATTTGAGATTGAGATACTTAAATTCATTACATTGTCTATTGGAAAATTACTGAGGTCACCAAGGTATGGGGTGAGTGAAGATTACTTTCCAGTGCAGTAAACATGGCAGGCAGCGATCTACAAACTGACATAGTGAATTATTCCAGAGTTGAGAAAGAAAAGTAACAAAAAACAGGGATAGTCATACCAGCAGTACTCCTTTATCTAGCTTGGAAAGTTTGCCTGGTATGAAATGGATGATACAGTAATTTACTTAAACATAGAATTTTTGAATTGAGAAGCAATGGCTTGAGTAAAAATTCTGCTAAGGCATTTTTACATGCTGCCAATCTAGAATTGATGCATGATTTTTCCAGGCTCTGTTTTGTAAAAGCAATGCCAATCTAGGTCCTGATCTCACACACATGCATCTAAACTTGTCAAAGAAATGTCACATATTTTTACAGAGATAGTAGGAACTGCAGATGCTGGAGAATCTGAGATAACAAGGTGTAGAGCTGGGTGAACACAGCAGGCCAAGCAGCATCAGAGGAGCAGGAAGGATGATGTTTCGGGTCTAGACCAATTTTACATGCGCTTTATGCATTTAGAAGCGAATTCACCCGTGCAGACATGAAGTTAACATGCACAATGCACAGTTTGAAATACCAAGTCAATCAGTGAGCACTATGAGGGCCAACTTTCAAGCTAACTGATTTAATTCATGGAGATTCATTCGGCAACATTGTCCCAGCCCTACTGGCAAGAGAAGAGATGGTGGGATGTGTAGCGCAATTCCCTGATACAGTTCCCTGAGCCGGAGGTCTCCCAGGACAGGACTGGAGTGTAGATTGACTGCCTGCTGCATAGCTGCAGGCAGCCTATGTAAATAATTAAAAACCCAATCAAGGGTGATTTAAAAGGCTGACCAACACTTTGACAGCAGCACAGTGAAGAGGTCATTGCCAGAAGAGAGGCAACCTTCTAATAGCAAGCTGGGAATTGTTTGAGCTGGAGTCTCCATCTCCCAAAGAAAAGCCCTCATATTGGCCTCTCTCGGTGGAGCTGCTATGACAACTGAGTTAGCAGCAGCCTGAGCCCCTCAGACAACCTTAAATAGGTGGCAAACTTGAAGACAGTACATTAAGTGTTGGAAACAGCAAAGTGGACTGATTGTGTGGGGTCACCTTCAATCGATTGTGAAGAATCAGATCATGTTTCTTCAACCGAAACAGATTGGCAACTTTTTTTTCACTTGCAAGAGCCCAAATAAAAAATGGTGGGTTGTGACAAAGAAGAGTGCGGTGAAAAAAAAAATTATGCGGAAACATTAATATTTTTACAGAAGAAAGAAAAGTTAAGCTAAAATTAGAAATCTGTAAATAAATCAAAATTTGAAATTGTTATGAATAAAGAACAGTAATCTGAATTTGTTTATTTGTAGTCTGATTTCAATTCTTGAACTTGCTTTTCATAATAATAATGCTATATATTTACTTGGGTTGGATTCATCAGATAATCGAACTTCCACACTATTAGGGTCTCAATAAAAGTTTGATGAATCTAGTGTGCAAAATACTCAGTCAAAACAGCAAACAGGAAAGGTGAAATTGGGATTTCTTATTTATTTTTGTAAATGAAGATCTGGTGAGCTAATGCCAATCAGGCAAACTGAAACCTTCGTCATTCAATAAGCCAGTGACATGATTTGATGAGGAGTTTCATTCAACATTAATTTTCATCACAACCCAGAAGAATTTCTATACTCTTCAATCAAAGGCTGAATTATCACAAGCCCCTGAATGAAATGGGCAATGGCGAGTCAGTTGGCAAAATCTGACGTAGAAACTAAATTCTTGATAACTAGAATAACAGTTTTGAACAGCAAATGAGAATCTTATGAGGGAGCAACAAGAAATCTATTTGCTTGGACTTACGTTTCTCATTAATTAATTTTCCCTCATTTGAGTGTAGTTTCCTATTTTCCCACATGTCGGAGAGAAACTAGATGGCAACAATTCCAGAAATTTCAAATGGGCTGTGTACAAAGGCAAGTCCTTGGTCCATTGTTTATCATTTGAGCCCTTTGTTCCAGTGAACCTTTGTCAGTTCATCCTAATAATTTGGTGTGTTAACATTTTGCTCCTTCTGTTTATTTAGATTTTCTTTTGTTTTATTTGACTTTTTCAGGCCCTCAGATCAGGGAAATATGAACATCATTTATGTCCATTTTGTTAGGGTCTGATTTTTGGTTATAGAATTGCAGAATCTTATAGTAAAGAAAGAGTTCATTTGGCTAGGCATTTTGGCTTTCCATTTAAGAAGCTGAGCTAGACACAAAAATGGGCTTGGCCTCAAGTCCTTATCATCAGGGAAGGGGGTGGGTCCGGGTCCAAGCTAAAGAGTTGAATTTAACTAACGCTGAACTTGGTTCATCTTTTTGGGGTACACTCTGAGCTGGCTTTGGTAGAGATTACATAAAATTGGGAATTGAAATTGGTTTGCCTTCTGTGCTGAAGCCTTTCACAAATTAAATAAAATTTGCTCCTCTATTCTTCTTGCCAAATCACTTCCACATTGTGCTCACTGCCTTGATTCAAATCATTCATATACACTCCGCAAGTTACAAGTTGCCATGCTGTCAATGCCACCTTTATCCCAACTCTCTGCCTTCTATCAGTTGGCCAATAATTAATAAATCTTTTTTCCATGTTAATACACTATGGGCTCCTGTCATGTCAAGTAGACCAGTGTGTGGTACCTTATCAATGCAAAGACGCATGTCCAACCTAACAACTCAAATGCTGCAAGTTGTGCAACTATTGCTCCTTGTTTTCACTCTGTTGCACCACATGCAGCCCCACAGTCCCCAGAGGCCCAACTAATTCTCTTTCCCCCAACCCCTTCCTCCCCTCAAATGACCTGACTTTCATTCTCTTCCCAAATCTCCCCAGCCGCTTGACGTTTATTCACCTTGCCTGCCAACTGATTCTCATTTTCTCTCCTCAGTTGGCAGCAGTCTGGCTCTCATTTTTGCCCCGTCAGCTCCCTTCCCCAAGCCCCAACATCCCCCTTCCCCCCCACAGCCCCCAACCCCCACACCCCCGCCCACCACCACCGCCACACACACACACACACACACACACACACACACACACACACACAAAGACAATGCCTCCCCATGAACCTAGCAGTCCCTGAACCCCATGCCATGGACTCGCTCCCTTGACTTTGGGGCTCGCGTAAACCAATCACTTGCACTGTTTTCTGCCTTTCCAAAGACAAAGCCATTTATCTCTCACAGCATAAATGTGGCAGAGAAACAACCTCTGATTGCAGGAGCGTATACTTGATAAATCCTCCAGTTACACCTAACTATCATTTAAACAATAGCCTGATGGACCTCACAGGGTCCCTCGGCTGGCTACACTGGTGTTCAGGTGTGCCTGTTGGACAAACCTGCTCTTAAAAGAAGGAAAGTTATTGTTTATTTCCTGTCTACAGCTTTGTTGAGGAATTGCTCTTCTATCCATTACAAAAGACTTTCACTTAATACTAAAGTGCCTCGAGGAATTTACCATATTGTCTTACCTGTACTTCTGCAAAATCTTACTTCCTTTTCTTACACTTCCCAAAAGACACGTAGAGAATGTGTCACATATGCAATCACAAAAATTATCATCACTGATCAAAGGTAACTTAAAATCTTGCAATTCACAAATGACAGATTCTTCATTCTACCCTCAATTATTTTCAGAAAATGAAAACATTCGCCTGAAGAGGAGCCAAACTAATTCATTCAACTTGACAAATGCAGAGATGGCAGCAGTGCCAGCATGCATTAGGAACTAAAGTGGTCTGCTTCAAAATAAATTCACAAATTGCATACTTGCTTTCTATTCCATCCAGCTGGGAAGCTGCAGTGCTTGCCAGAGCACATATAGACCCTCATCCAACTAAAAATGTTAAGAGTCTACTTGACTGAACAATCATTCTTCAATAGATCAATTGAAGCTGGCACAGTTTTGGACTGTCAATTTTAATAACTTCCTCCAATGCAATAAAAAAAACATGTCTTCTCTTACCTGACAAAAGTTACAGGGCAATCCTGACTTTAAGTAGATTTAAACTGCTCAGGTAGCAACACTTTCCTGGAGCAAATGAAAGTATTGTCTGCATTGCACCTTTAGGTTTTGGCTAAAGGTTATACTTGCCACCAGTCAGGAGGAAATAGTGAAGATGTTGCCTCGAATGGTAAGTGGTAAGCCTTTCAAAGTACATGGCTTTGTGTTGAAATGCTTTTAAACAAATCGGCCAAGCCAATGGTAAGATTCCTTATCACTCAGTTTGCTTAAATAGTCAGTGATCGTTACCACAGAAGGCTGTGATTGAGTGTAGCCAAGTCACTGAGTGTATTTAAGACAGGGATAGATAGGTTCCTGATTTGTGAGGGGATCAAAGGTTATGGGGAGAAGGCAGGAAAATCGGGTTGAGAAACATTTCAGCCATGATCGAATGGAGGATCAGACTTTGATGGGCTGAATTTCCTTATTCTGCACCTATATGTTATGGTCTTATGATCAAAAATGTTGCCAACATTTCTCACCTCTACAAGAAATGAAATGCCGAAGACGAACTGTGCTCACCACAGGAAGTAATTCTTTTCAATCGTAAGAACGAACTAGTCCACATGGGTGGACATATAACATAATGTTTACTGACTGTTCGATGAATCCAAGGGCTTATTCAGTGGGTTGATGAGGTGTTCAGACCAGAAACAGCTTAACTTCAATCTTTATCCTATGTTGCGTCAATTGATCTTAATTAAGATGATGCCACCATCATTAGAGTTGCATGCAGATCTCCCAGTTTAGACTGGGGAAAATCCAAAGATTTTTTTTTAACCTCTGATCAATGCCAATCAATCCTGCTGAAAGTACGCATGCATAGACTTTAGACAGACATTTTACACACTCTGTGTGAACAGCTTGTTGTCCCTTGAATGAGAGACTGGCGAATGAAGAATACATGAGCAAGGGATGGTTGCTATAAGGATAATCTCTGACAAATGTGGTAACAGGAAAACACAAGTGTTAATATTGAAAAACGTGTAAGTGCAAGAAATTACCTTTTGTAACTTGGGAGCCTTGACATCACTTCAATGGACTAATAGCCATTTCCTGCACAGCTCAGGTACTGCTCTGTAAGGACTACAGCGTATCATGGTGCACCCTCTGCAAGTGCGGGTAGAGTCTAATTCTGTGCCATCCTAAAACTACACAGGCCAACCTAGTAATGTGATGTGAAGATCCAAAATTCAGGCAACAAATGTTCAAGCAGTGTCTGTGTTATTTTTTCAAAGTGACCCTGAATTAATCTTACTTAAACGGCTAGGCAGGTTGACTGCAACTCAGTTAAATGTGTAAAATCTTTTCCATTGCAAAGGATCTGGAAGAAAAGTTGTTGGTGGGGGGTGGAATGGAAGGGTAAAACGTGCCTCAGTGGGGAACAAAGCAGCAGGATAAAATCTGTAGGGGTAGATTCCACTGTGTGGAAAAATATGAAAAAAATGACAGAAAAGGATAACTCAGGAGAAGCTATTAAAGTCTCCAGCACAGACACAAATAGGACAGAGTGTTTGGAAAGGGTGAGAAATCAAACTTCAAGCACTCTGGGTAAATGAGTGACAATGAGAGGAGGGACGGTTAATACATACTGAAGGTGTTATATCTGAATGTACGCATTATAAGAAAGAAGGTATATGACCTTGTGGCACAGACTGAAATTGGCAGATATGACACGGTGGGCATCACCGAGACAAAGCAGCAAGGGGATCAGGATTAGGAGCTGAATATCCAAGGACATACATCTTATCAAAAAGATAGGCAAGTGGGCAGAGGGGGTGGGGTTGCCTTATTAGTAAGAAATGAAATTAAATCAATAGTAAGAAAGAAGGTAGGATCAGATGGTGTAGAATCTGTGTGGGTAGAGTTGAGGAACCACGAAGATAAAAGAAATATATAGTTGGAATTATGTACAGGCCTCCAAACAGTAGTCAGGGGCTGGGGCGCAAAATACATCAGGGGATAGAAAAGGTGTGTAAGAAAGGCAAAGTTACGGTGATTATGAGGGATTTCAATATGCAGGTGGACTGGGAAAATCAAGTTGGTAGCGGATTGCAAGAAAAGGAATTTGTGGAATGTCTACGAGATGGCTTTTTTGGAGCGGCCTGTGGTGGAGCCCACTAGGGAAAAGGCAATATTGGATTTAGTGTTTTGCAACAAGGTAGATTTGGTCAGGGAGCTTAAGGTGAAGGAACCCCTTAGGAGGCAGTGATCATAATATGATTGAATTTACTCTGCAATTTGAGAGGGAGAAGAGAATTGGAGTAATGGTACTACAGCTGAATAAAGGCAACTAAAGTGGCATGAGGGAGGAGCTGAGCAGAATTGACTGGGAGAGGAGCCTAACAGGAAAAACAGTGGAACAGCAAAGGCAGGAGTTTCTAGGAGTAATTCAGGAGACACAGCAAAAATCCATCTCTAGGAAAAACAGGCATGGTACAGGGACACTGAGGCAACCATGGCTGACCAGGGAAGTCAGGCATAGTATAAAAGCAAAAGAGAAAGCATATAATGTGGCGAAGAGCAGTAGGAAACCAGAGGACTGGGAAGCTTACAAAGACCAACAGAGGGCAACAAAAAAAGAAATAAGGAGGGAGAAGATTAAATATGAGGGTAATATAAAGGAGGACTGTATGAGTTTCTTTAGATATATAAAGGGCAAAAGAGATGCAAAAGTAGACATTGGACTGCTGGAAAATGGTGCTGGAGAGATAGTAATGGGGAACAAGGAAATGGCTGAGGAACTGAATAATTACTTTGCATCAGTCTTCACTGTGGAAGACATGAGTAATATCCCAAAAATTTGAGAGTCAGGGGACCGAGCTGAGTATGGCGGCCATCACCAAGGAGAAGGTACTGGAAAAACTGAATAGCCTGAAGGTGGATAAATCACCAGGACTAGATGGACTACACGCCAGAGTTCTTAAGGAGATAGCTGAAGAGATAGTGGAAGTGTTAGTGGTGATCTTTCAGGAATTACTAGAGTCAGGGAGGGTCCCAGAGAACTGGAAAATGGCTACTGTGACACTCCTGTTTAAAAAGGGAGTAAGGCAAAAGACTGAAAATTACAGGTCGATTAGCCTAACCTCGGTCAAGGGTAAGAATTTAGACTCCCCCCATAATGAAGAATGAAATTTCTGAATACTTGGAAGTGCATGGTAAAATAGGGCAAAGTCAGCACGGCTTCAACAAGGGGAGGTCATGCTTGACAAATCTGTTAGAATTCTTTGAGGAAGTAATGAGCAGGTTAGACCAAGGAGAGCCAATAGATATTACCTACCTGGACTTCAAGAAGGCTTTTGACAAGGTGCCGCACAAGAGGCTGCTGAGTAAGATAAGGGCCCATGGTGTTAGAGGCAAGGTGCTAGCATAGATAGAAGATTGGCTGTCTGGCAGAGCGCAGAGAGTGGGGTTATAAAGTTCTTTCTCAGAATGGCAGCCAGTGACAAGTGGAGTCTCACAAGGGTCAGTGTTAGGACCACAACTTTATACATTACATTACTTTATACATTAATAATCTAGATGAAGGAACTGAGGGCATTCTGGCTAAGTTTGCAGACGATACAAACATAGGTAGAGGAATAGGTTGTATTGAGGATGCAGGGAGGCTGCAGAAGGATTTGTACAGGTTAGGAGAGTGGACAAAGAAGTGGCAGATGGAGTACAATGTGGGAAAGTGTGAGGTTATGCACTTTGGTACGAAGAATAGAGGGATAGACTATTTTCTAAATAGGGAGAAAATTCAGAAGTCTGAAGTGCAGGGAGACTTGAGAATTCTCGACCAGTATCCTCTCAAGGTAAACTTGCAGGTTAAGTCAGTAGTTAGGAAGGCAAATGCAACTTTGGCATTTATTTTGAGAGGACTTGAATATAAAAGCAGGGATGTACTTCTGAGGCTCTATAAGGCTCTGGTCAGGCCACATTGGGAGTATTGAGCACATTTTGAGCCCCATATCTCAGGAAAGATGTACTGGCTCTGGAGCGGGTTCAGAGGAGGTTCAGGATAATGGTCACAGGAATGAAAAGCTTGACATATGAAAAACATTTGAGGACTCTGGGTCTATACTCGATGGAGTTTAGGCGGATGAGGCGGGATCGAATTGAAACTTACAGAATACTGAATGGCCTGGACAGAGTGGATGTTGGGAAACTGTTTCCATCGGTAGGAGAGGCGAGGACCCACGGGCACAGTCTCAGAGTAAAGGGAAGATCTTTTAGAACGGAGATAAGGAGAAACTATTTCACCCAGAGAGTGGTGAATCTATGGAATTCACTGCCACAGAAGGCTGTCAAAGCCAGGTCATTGAGTATATTTAAGATGGAGATAGATAGGTTCTTGATTGTCAAGGGGATCAAGGGTTACAGGGAGAAAATGGGAATATGGGGTAGAGAAATTTATCAGCCATGATTGAACGGCAGATCAGATTCAATGGGCCAAATGGCCTAACTTCTGCACATTTCTCTTATGGTCTTCTGATCTAACTCTGGATGTTGGAGGTGTTTTAATGAGTTTCTGAATTTATCAGAGTTAGCGGGGGTGAGCAGTTAGTGATGGGAGATGGAAGTGGAAAAGTCAAAGAGGTCGCCATGGGCATAATCACTGCAACAGCTGTGGAAGCTAACATCTTGGTGTACGTGCACACATTCTCATGTAAAGCACCCCATCTGGGTTTTTATCTGAGTTCCAGTGGACTGTCAAACTTCCTTCACCCTATACCCAGGTTGCAGATCAATCATGCCTGAATGATTCACCATCTGTTTAATCTAATGCGAGATTATTCTCTGGGATAAATGTAGCACCAGTATCTAAGCTGGTGGCTATGAGTATCAGATTTAGAGATGGGGACTCTTTGTTAACACTGTGCTGCTGCTTGCTTCCCTCATTATGGGCCTCCTATAGTTGCAAAGTTCATGTCTAAAACTCAGGAACTCAGAAGGGGAAGGTTGATGTAAGGGAGCTGTGTTTGAGTGGGAAGCAACAGATCCATAGTCACCCCATGTGCAGTATGAAAATGAGCTTGAAGTCAAAAAAAGTCATAAGACACAATCCCGATCCTCTCACTGATGTTAGATACCATGGAAATTCATCCAACATCCGCCATAGCCACCCACCCATTATCCACTATGTACAGTACTCTGGAGCCATACAATAACAATGGAGAATATCAGTTTGTATAATATATCAATATGTATAAAATTGGTTAAATTTGTGGCAAGTGAATCAAGCTCTCATTCAATAATCTGCTGTTTATGCAAAGACAAAGATGGAAAATAATTTAGTCCTGTAAGTGACCATTTAGTTGTATAACAAATAATCATGTTCCGAGCACCCCAACAGTGCCAAGAGCATCCCACTCAGACCACCAGCCCAGCCCCATAACCTCCCATGTCCCCCACCCCATTTTCCCTGGCTAACCCTGGACACTATGACACAATTTAGCATGAAAAATCCACCTAACCTGCACGTTTTTGGACTGTGGGAGGAAACCAGGACACCAGCAAAAACCCAAACAGACACAGGGAAAACATACAAATTCCACACAAATAGTGACCTAAGGCTGGAATTGAACCTTGGCCCCTGGTGCTATCAGGCAGAGGTGCTAACCACTAGCCACTGAGCTTGATAAGGTGGCATGTCAATATATTTTTCTACATTTTTGAATGCATTATGACACTTCCTCTATGACAAAATATATTGTAATACATGTGATATGGACCAGACCAAACCCCCTCAAAATATTTTAAGAGGATAGCCGAGACCCTAACTTTTTTATGTTTTTAGGGGTGAATGTGAAGTGCCTATTCCTTATGAAATGTGACTGGTCAAACTGCTCAGCATTAAGCAAAACACAATTTATTTAAACACTGTAGTTAAATACAACCAAGAAAGAGGAATTTAGAATAACTTCACTCTATAGGAAAACTTAACAGAATAGTAGATACAGCCCTTATTACTAATTACCTGTTCCAATAATAGTAACATCCCATAAACACACCCCTTGGCAAAAAGGGAAATTCAGACATAGATTCTCACATGTAGTCCTCCCATCCAGGAGGAGAAAGCATCAAGAGAAAATTGAGAGACAGTAGCAGCTGAGAGACATTTGTTGAAGCTTCCAACTCTGTTGAGACCCCAAAATCTTCTGCTTAAAACTAAACCTAGAAACCCAGAAATCCTGATCTGTGAGAGCTGGCCACATCCATTAAGGCTGTTAAAAACAAAGACAAGGTGTCGTAAGCTGTTTACTGTTGTGTTTTACTAGGCTGTTTGACGCCCTCTACCTTACAACCTCTCCTCAAAAACAACCAGGACAAAATAACTGTTTTACAGACAAAATAACTCCTTAAAGTCACAGCATCACCACACATATCAAAACTTCAATAATGCTGGTCAGTGCAATTCTCAACATATCTTAGCAAGATAAATCCCTACGATGAATTATTACATTAAACACACCTATGTTACAATGCAGCATCCTTAAACATGCCAAATCATTTCACACTTACTTACAAGGATGTTTCCAACTCCTCAGGAGACATCTTTCAGTGGTCACAAGCTCTTCAATATGCCTAAAGCCCTCACAATCAGGATCCTGACCTCAGAAGTGGTGTGTGTGTGTGTGCGTGTGTGCGTGTGTGTGTGTGTGTGTGTGTGTGTGCATGTGTGTTTGTGTGTGTGGTATTTTCGCCCTAGCGCATCCTGACCTATAAGAAGACCTGTGTTCCTGTGTTGGTGTGGTTTCGGCACAGCAAAGGACAAATTGATTTTTCCTGGCTGATAAATCTAAACTATGTCCTTTACTTTACAAGCTGATCCTATTTCCACAAGGACACGGTGATCTGTAAAACAGTGCTGCAGGGCTCTCCTGTTGTTTGCAGATGCTGCAGGCTACAGCTAAGAGTAGAAAGCAGCACAGGATTCATTCAGACCAATGTTACTTTCGTTCTGATTAGATTGGTGGCAGAAGTTTGTGCTTTGTCCATCTTGATCTGAATGGACTCAGACAAGTTGTAAATCATGACTTCAAGTGCAAAGATGGGTCTAACAAATCTCATGCTCAAAGAACTAGGCAAGATGTTTAAAACAAAGAATACAGAATTAACTTCCTCACACAGAATTATAAAAGCAGATTCTCCAGGTTAGAACAGGATGCAGCATTTATACAATATGAATGAACTGAACCTCTAAAGAAAATGTTGGCATAAATAACACTGAAACACATTCGTTTAATAAACAGTTAAATTTTAGTTGCAAGCTGTCCTTATCAGGAAAGAAAAGAATAGAGCAGCTGTATGTTCAAATAATTTCCTGAGGGACTAGTATTTCTCGTTGTGTGACCATCATAAATTTTAAAAAAACATTGTGGCTTGGAGCAAAATCTTCATATTTCCACAGAGAAAAGCAGCTGTTCATAAACGTTAAGATAAAATACTGATCGAACTGAGCTAAACTTAGATGAAAAAGTGAATGCTTCTGGCATAATACATTGCTGAAGGATCTGCTTCCGGTTGCCGTAAGTATATTTAACAAGGTAGAGAAACAGGAGGCTGGAAGAACACAGCAAACCAGGCAGCATCTGGAGGTCAGGAGAAGTCAATGCTTTAGGCAATACCCTTCTTCACTCCAGTCCTGAAGAAGGGTAATACCCAAAACATTGACTTCTCCTGACCTCGAGATGCTGCGTGGATTGCTGTGTTTTTCCAGCTTCATGTTCCTCTACCTTGGACTCCAGCAGCTAGTTTTTTTGTCATTATATTCTAACAATGGCTACTACGCAAATCCAGCATTAAAAGGAATCTGCAAACAGAAAGAATATGTCCAGGTACTACACCGTTTTATCAATTACATTTAATTACACAATTGCTCCTGAGTGTGTTGTACATGACAACACATTGACCTATTAAAGTTCACTTGCCTATTAATCAGCATCTTTTCTCTCTTGCAGTAAAAATTGCTGTACCCTTTAAAATTTGATGTGGAGGTGCCAGTTTTGAACTGGGGTGGACAAGGTCAGAAATCACATGACACCAGCTGATAGTCCAACAGGTTTATTTGAAAATACAAGCTTTCAGAATGTAGCCCAACGCTCCAAAAGCTTGTGTTTTCAAATGAACCTGTTGGACTATAACTTGGTGTTGTGTGATTTCTAACTTTGAAATTTGAGTCTCTCGTGTCTGTCCTGATGAGTGCAAGGTGCAAAGAGTTGCCTGCATGCCTCTTTCTCCGGTAATTGAAAGAAAGTAATTTTTATTTGATTACAGTGGATGGTATTTGAAAGATAAGAGTATAAAATCGAAGATATTGAGCTGGATTTAATGCTGCTTGTAATGGTGGGAACCATGGTGGCTGGGCCCACTTAAATGTGAGTGATGCCCTTCATTAGTTTCCTGGTAGCACCAGACCTTCCCTTTTTAATGCGTGCGGAGTGTCTGTGGGTTCCAAACCTCAGAATACAGAAAAGCAACCCGTACTGATTGAATCCTCAACTGCCACAACCACCATCCCAACATCCATAAACAAAGCTGCATTAGGACACTATTTAAATGGGCCAGGATACACTGCAACACCCTGGAACTACGCCAGGAAGAGGAAGAGCACTGATACAAGATCCTCACTTTAAACGGATATCCCCGCAATTTCATCTACAGATGCCTACATGACAGACAACAACAGGAGGACACAGAATGACCTAACACACTTTCCACACTTTCCTACATCAGGAGCATATTGGAACTGACAACAATACTCCTAAGACCACTAGGAATCATGGTGGCCCACAAGCCCACAGCCCCTCTACGACAAACACTTACAAGGATTAAAGACCCCATTTACACAACATACAGAGCCAATGTGGTTTACAAAATACCATGCAACGACTGCCACAAACATTACATCAGATAGACAGGAAGGAACCTAACCATCAGAATACACGAACATCAGCTAGCAGCAAAACGGCACATTGAACTCTCCTTAATGTCTGTACATTCAGACAATGAAGGCCATCTGTTTAACTGGGACAAAGTAACCATAGTAGCCCAAGCCAAACATAGACACACACAGGAATTCCTAGAGGCATGGTTCTCCAAACATACTTCAAACAACAAACATATAGAATTGGACCCCATATATAAACCCATAAAGATCAAAACCAGAAACGACAGTATTCACCATAACAGACTGGACAGTATAAATTCCAAGCAGAGTAGAACAACATCGCTTCATCAGAGGCTCCACTGATGATGTCACCTAGCATGGTGACAAAACGTCTGAATAAGAACAAGCCAGCTCTGCGAGCAAGTCAACAATCTCACCCACAAGCCAAGCTGCAGATCTTTGCCAAAACTTTAAATGTATTGGTTGCAATCTTCCAAATGCTCTAGGTTTTGCAAATGCCCCAAAAGACTGTATAATCATAAAATTAACACCTCTACCTAAGAAAGGAGGGGGGACATTCTATTATTAATTATTCTCATTTCATTAATGTACATTAACAGCGACAAGTCACACCATGAAAGTCAGAGTGGGGACTTGGATCTCTAACTACCTGATTGCTCCTTCAAAACTGACATCTCAGGGTACACTCAGTGGGCAGTAATCACCTAAATTGTATCGCTGGAAGTTGGCATCAGATATGCACAAGATTCACCACAACCTCCTGGTACATTTCTAACTCTCATAAAGTATAGTTCTCCACTTCAATGCTGCTACTTGGAGCATACCAGTACCTCGCATTGTAATGCTGCTAGTGGGACACTTTGCACACATGGACAGGCACCTAGCTCACAGATTCAATGAGAGTGCACCTCAGGACTTGTCACTTGCTCCCTTAGCGCTCACTCGTTTTGCATCTATCTGGACACTGACAGCATCTCTGCCTTCCATTGCCTTGCCTTTTTGTGCTTTTCAACCTCAGTGAGAATTTGGAGGCTCAAAGTCCTTCTGCCTTTCCCTTACTGTTAAGCACAGACGCAAAGCCAGGCAGCTCATTATGGTTGTCAGCGGTGATCAGTCAAGGGAGTGGACATGTTGCTGTATGGCACCATGATACATCAATGTCATACCTACAGCAAATGCCAAAAGAATACGAGGTAAACACAATAAATTTCAGTCAAATGGACACATCTAAAAGACTAAGGGGAATAGGTCTCACTCAAATCTTTGGGGAATGTCTTTAATTAGAGGTATCAGCAGAGTAAGTGAAAGACATTCTCCCATCTCAGTCCAGGTGCTTCGACAGAGTCAGTCAGCCACTTGGGGCAACTGGGGTGTCTATATTTTTACAGTCCAGGGAGAGGATGACAGTCAGACCTGCAGGGCCAGTGTAACCAAGCTAGGGATTAGTGGTAGGTCCATCAGTCAGGGATCTGGTCAGTCACCAGTCAAGTCTGTATGCTCAAGGGAGTCTGTAAGTTCCAGGGTCAGTCCTGGGGGACAATTCAATAAAAATCAAGTGGGATTATCAGGGCCCACTGCGATGGCAGGAAGGCAATTCTGGATATTTGAGACAGCATGTTGGTGTGCAAATGGGACAATAATCATGAAATGAGGAAGATCAACATTTAAGGGAAGGGCACTATGGTACATTAGAGGATATGGGTTACTACAGAAAGAAGGGTCATCAATGGTCACATGCACCTTGTCCTCAAAGGGGGAGACAGTGCAGCATAATGGTTGGCACATTCAATCTGTAGGACTGGGACTCAGGGGGTGATATTGGGAGCTGAAGTCATAATTCAAAGTGGTGTGCGTGCAGGAATGTGTGGAAGCTTAGTACTGATGGTCTTAACAGGGAGTTCCAGGAAGAAAGGAACAGGGAGATTTAGGGGGTCCCCTTAAATGGTTGATTTGATTTATTGTCACGTGTATCTAAGTACAGTGAAAAGATTTGTTTACAGGCAGTGCAGGCAGATCATAGCAGTGACATACAGATCATAGGGTAAAAATAATCTTGCACAGAGTGAGGCATACAGGTTACAACACTCAGGATGTGCACTAGGCAAGGTAAACATTAACAAGATCAGTGTTATTTGAAGTTAGAGAGCCCATTCTTCAGTCAATTAATGACACAGAAGAAGCTGTTCTTGAACGTGCTAATGTGTGAGTTCAAGCTTCTGTATCTTCTGATCAATGGAAGAGGTTTTTATTTTGATTCATTCACAAGATGAGGACATTGCTGGCTAGGTAGCATTTATTGCCCATCCCGAATTGCTCAGAGGGCAGTTCAGCGTCAACCACATTGCTGTGGGTCTGGAGTCACATGTAGGCCAGACCAGGTAAGGATGGCAGTTTCCTTCCCTAAAGGACATATGTGAACCAGAGTCATCCAGTATGGAAACAGACCCTTCAGTCGAACCAGTCCATGTCTGTCACTGATATCCCCTCAGATTTATCTGTAAGTATTTACCCGAATGCTCTTAAATGCAATCCTGACTTTCTTGGATGATATGGGCATGAGGGGTGGGCTTTGAAGATGTCAGGAGGGGAGGCAATGGAGAGACCTGGCAGATGGTAGAATTTGAATTTATTAAAGAATTTAGAATGAAGGATCTTATGATGACCACGAATCCATTGTTGATCGTCAGAAAAACTCATCTGGTTCACTAATATCCATTAGGGAAAGAAACCGATATCCTTACCCGTTCTAACTTATGTGTGACTCCAGACCGACATCAATGTGGTTGACTATTAATGTTTGAAGATGGACAATAAATGCTGTCCTTTTGCACAATTGATAACATTTGGTGCCATTGGAGAGGAGAGGAGAGATGGAGTGGAATGCCGTCATAATTGCTTAGACCCTTGTACCTCCGAGGCGTCTATTTTACAATCTGAAAGAAAGAGATGTGCCAATGCTTCACATCACTCAACGTGCTAAATATCACCCTGTGCTAAACCACATTGATAAAGGGCTAAGGAATGAACTAACATTCATTACGGCTAGATGTACAGCTCTTAAATTTATCTTCAGAATTTGGTACAGGTTTATCAATACTTTAAACTTCTGCCAATAAAACACTTCCTTATGGACACAGTGTGCTGGCTACACAGTTGCAATTCTATTTGATGAATAGCAGAAGAAATGGCAGACAATCAATATCTTTGCTTAAAACAAACCCTATACTTTTGTTTGGATACCCCTGAAAATAGAACTTTGAATCTGTGCATTATTACTTACTCAGTGATGATTAATGCGCTTGCGAGATTCAAGAGGTAAATGAATGGTTTGAGGAGGAGGAGGAGGTAAACACTTGGCCTGCTGAAAGCTTATTGAAGATCCACTTGAATCATTTCTGTCCACCACACAGATTCTGGCTACTCGTGTCTTTTAGTGGATGTGTCTGCTTCCCAAAAATGCTCATTGGAAATATACAAGGAAACAGGCACCCGATAATGGTTGAACCATCACTCAATCACCAACAGGTCTTAATTGAACCTGTTTCAGAAGAATCCCCTTTTGAAAGTGAGATTAAGGTACGTTTAGAGTAGTTTAGTCAGTGCAGACTTGATGGGCTGAAGGGTTCCTTCTGTACTGTGTGATTCTATAACTCAATAGAAGTTTGTTTTTGCTCTAAAGTCCTTTGTTGAAATATTTTGTCACTGTTTGGAGTGAATGCCAAAAAAGAGTGGAAAGTTTGAAATGACTGGCCTCTGTTTCACTGGGGGAAAGAGAAAAGGGAGAAATTCTTTGATTAGGTGAAGATTACTTTTCGCAGTAACTGGTTTAGTGGAATAACTTAGACAGAAGTACTCTTCCTCCAGTGATGTTTGACTGTAATTGAATTGAGTCACAGTCAGATGCTAGTTAAGAAATTCTGTATTGGAAGTGGATGATAGAAAAGAAACAAACAGTAGGATACATTGATTATTTTTTTTCTGAACTGTTTCTCTTTTAACTTATTGGTGCATATAAAATAAACAGCTCCAGCAGCACTCAGCTAACATTAATCAGAGTTTCAGAATCCAAATCTATCACAGGCATTAAAAAGAGAATTCCTTGTTTATTTATGTCGTAGCATAAATTATGATTTTTACCATCACTACTTGAAGACAACACAATATATTGACTAATATATTTTATTGTAGGATTATATCAGGTATAAATAAGTTTGACAGCTTAGGTCCATTTTTTCAAGAGAGATGTTATTCATATATCATTGAGTGTTTGAGGGTCTGAAACCTGCTCTTATTTACATGTATTGAGTTTGATCTGATTAACATATGACACTATATAATGTACTCTTCATTGCTTCTACTAACAGGGAAATTCTCACCCTTTAATTCCAAAATTGACTTTTCTAAATGATAAGAATAAAATGAACCGCTTGATAAGGTGTTGCACCTTTCTCATAAGCACTATTGTTCAAAGATAGATTAGTGTTGGCGCCTTGATTATGCTGCAGTTAAAACAATTGAAGATGTCTTCCAGCTGTTCAATATGAAAAGTCTCACGGCTAAGCTTTCACACAAGCCCACCAGCTGGAATCATTCACTGGTGCGCAGGATTGGATACTGGCTGAGTTTTTGCCCCACTACTAAAGAATACTGGCACCACATTGAACTTCCTACCTCCTGCTCAAAGGTGACATAAGGGCACCACTATGGGTGGTTGCGTCTTTAGCTGTCTCATACTCAATCACACCTTATTTTAGTTGGTCCTTGAAACAAGTCTCTGTGACTATCTATCATTGATATCGCCTTTTGTGGCTCAGTATCAAATAACCCTTTTATAATCCACTTCAAGGAGGGATTTTACTACTTTAACGGCACTATTGAAATGCAAGCTGCTGCTGTTGATGTTAATTTAGCAGCAATTGGAAATTGAACCTGGGGTGTTTTTGTCTTTGAGATTTAATACAACACTGGCTAGTGTCTTTGACCAATTGGGTGAGTTTAACTATTAATGCCCTTGATCTTGTTTCTTGAATCATTCTGAAATAGGTTATTTCAAGATAAAGGTGTAACATTGAAGGCACACTTTGAAGAATTAGAATTCTAATCATTCATAAAGAAGGTAAATGTCATCCTACTATTTGCTAACAAAGTCCCTGTAAATTATTGATTTTAATCAGAAAATATTTCTCAAAACAACAGTACCACCTTTTGTTTTACTGAAATTTTGTTCAGAAGCATTACAATTAGTTGTTAAAATGAAAAAAAAAGTAGTCAGGCAGATTTAAATATAATGAATAGTGTTTGCTATTCAAGAACCCAAAATATAATATATTTTTAAATGCCAAATTAATAAAGACTCCAGTTATTGGGTGTTCATTGTGAGTCTTTTTTAAAGTGGACAATGTAACCTTAATCCAAAATGATACAGTGGGAATGGTTTGTTGCTTTCAGCATCACTTACCCTTATTCCCTTATTTTGCTTTCCCTGGTAGTGAATTTAAGAAACAATACAATGCATTTCTCTGTGTGGTTTAAGCTTTTTGAAGCGTGACAGGTTTTTGCAATTAAAGATGATCATTTTCTGTATTTTTGCACTGTTCTTTTACTATAGTTATCACACAGCTTTCCTATTACCTGTGAGCATGATCCAATGTCACTTCTTCTTGCTTTCCATATGGCAATTAAACTATTTACAAGAGGAAAATAAACCAAAAGGCATCTTTATTTTTCTTCCATTACGATTGGTCCGAGTCATCATCATAGTGCATATCAAAAACAATAGCTGACAGTGCATTATGCTCTTAACACTTTTGTATGAAATTTCCTTCTCCTCAATAGTTTAATTAGTTAGAGCAGAAGCTCATTTACTTAAAATGGGCCAATGCACTTGCTAAAATAGCAGAGCAAAGTATTTCAGTCAAACACATTAAGTAGTTGAGTACTTCTGTACCATTGCCTAATTTCGAAGCCATAGCATTGTATTGAATTCCATCATCGGTCGCAATGATTGGTTTGCATACTGCTGTGGAGGGAATGAGAATCTGCATATCATGGCAAACAGCTGAAGCAGCATTTGGCTGTTTCGACACTACTGTCTGAGCTGCAGCTCAGCCATGTAATAACTCTATACTGAAGGCTGTGAACCATTATCTTATATTACCAACAGGAAAAAGAAATATATGAACAAGTTTCAAACATAAAAAAATTACAGTAATTCATGCAATCAAGAGAAACTGCCTCTTTAACGTCGGAATATTGCATCCAGAACATTACTAATGCAGGTCTGAATGGCCACTGTGATATTAGAATCTCACAACAAAACTATTAGGGATAAAATAAACCTTACGATGCTCACTCAGATTTTGAAAGAATGAAACTGAATTCTGCCTGGAATTTAAATAGGACAAGCACAGAAAGCCTATCAATATTGTAAAGACCAAGGTAAGTTAATATAACAGATCATACAAAAATTCTTAACCTGTTGATTTCTTAGAGCTGCTGATTTACCACTCTGTCTCCACCATTTTGAGCTTTTGTTTTAGATATATGTTTCCTAAATAATGTTTCCTTAAATAAAATTCTAGTTGAATGTGATGTGTGATTACTAGTTGGTGATTTAGTTTTATCAATGTAATTTTTTGCAGTCGCATTTACACTACTTACTAAGATATTGTCTAGTTAAGATGTTCTATTGTTAATAAAATTCAATTGTTAATGTCATTTAATTAAATGTTTGGGACAGTATAGGCAAATCCTTGATCATCTCTATCCTAAGGTACACAACACCAGGTTATAGTCAACAGGTTAAGTTGAAATCACAAGCTTTTGGAGCACTGCTCCTTTGACAGGTAACCCCTCAAATTTAAAATTCTCATCCTTATCTTTAACTTCTTTCTGGTCACATTGTTTGCTAGCTCTGTTACCTACTCCAGACCTACGAACACATTTCCACATCTCTCCCTCCCTCGACCTTCCAGTTTTCCTAGTTTTTCTTGTGTTTGGACAACACCAATATAGATGCCATAGTACATGTCTTTTCAAAGGTCAATAGGAAGACATGTATAATAGTTGTTAAAATAGAATCCATTTTATATGATCCCCCAATGTTAAAATTAATTCTGGTGTTTATCTGACTTTGATTTGATTCAGTCCACATTGGCCTTCAACTATCTCTACATCAGAATATTGAATTTCCTCTATAAATGCCTCTCCATCTCTCTCTCTTCCTTGAGTATTTCCTTAAAATCTACCTCGTTGAGTAGACCTTTTAAGAACTTTTTTTTATTTTGGCATTGTACAATTTCATTTCATCTGATTTAGTCTGATTTCATCTCTGGGAAAAGAGTTAGAATCCTTTCAAACAAGAAAAATGTCTTACAGATGGCATACAATTAGTGTTGAAATGGGAAACATGTTGGCCAAGCTTTCCATCTGCATTTACCAGGACAAATGTAAGAATGCCAAACTTCCTGGATTATCCAGGAACTTGGGGAGCCTTTAGTTTCCCACTTCTATTCCTGTGTTAATACCTCAGCCAAATGAGAGATTACTCGCCAAACAATCATCATACTCCTGTGGTGAAAAATTACGGTGTTCACTTGAAACTTGCCATTCTTGCAGTCATCATGATGAGTATTAGATGAAAAGCTTAGAAACATGTTTTTTTTTTCAGCAAACTGTTCTACTGAGTAACCAATGGTTATTGTTGAAGATAAAGCACTGGAAAGTTTAATTTAATGCAATTGTGCAGTAGATTGAAATACCTCCTCCCCTTGCTCATTGAGCAACAAACATTAAACACATTTTAGCATAATTGGAGACAGCTTTTGTGAAACCAGAAATGAGTCTAGGACCTCATCCAGCATATTTCACCCTCAAGCTATCCATTTGGCTACTTAATTAATGATTGGCGAGAACATGTTATGCTTCCTGGTGGCAGTGAAATTAACTTCAGGCAAACAGCCAATCTTTTTTTTCCCACAGAGGATAAAGATCTACCTGTTTTTTCACCTAATGGCAGCAACTGGGATGCATACTGGGAATCACATTCTTGGTTGTCAGCACTTCTGTAACATCTCACATCAGCAATGAATCTTGTTATGTGACAATGGATATTATAAAGTCGTAATAGCTATTCAGCACACAAACAGACCATTCAGTCTAACTCAACTGCAGCGATCAGACATCTAAATCTAACCCAATCCCATTTGCCAGCTTTTGGCCCAGATTCCTCTAAACCCTTCCTAATCATATACCCATCCATTGCCTTTTAAATGTTGTAATTGTATCAGCCTCCACCACTTCCTCTGGCAGCTTGTTCCATTTGACAGAAAGTTTTCACAAGCATAAAACCGCCATAATCAAGCTATGTTTTGGGTATCAGTATCTTGCAGCTCAGGGATCCCTGTAAATGCCCACTTTAAAGTATGTCATGTTTCTAGCCTACTGGCTTTCTAAAGAGCCTGCCCTGTTCAAATTTCTTCTATGTCATAGAGTTATAAAGTCAAATGACATGGAAACAGACTCATTGATCCAACTCAACCACATTGACCACACATCCCAAGCTGACCTAGTCCCATTTGCCAGCATTTGACTCATTTCCCTCTGTATCCTTCCTATTCATATACCCATCCAGATGCCTTTTAAATGTTGTAATTGTATATTTACTGCTCAGATCCTTTTTAAATCTTTCCCCTCTAACTTTAAACCTATGCCAGAGGTAATAGGTACCGCAGATGCTGGACAATCCAAATAACAAGGTGTGGAGCTGGATGAACACAGCAGGCCAGCTTGGCCTGCTCTGTTCATTCAGCTCCACAGCTTGTTATCTTTAAACCTATGCCCTCTAGTTTTGAACTCCTCCAACTCAAGAAGAAAAGACTTTGGCTATCCACCTTATCCATGCCCCTCCTGTTTTTTGAAACTTCTATGAGGTCACCCAATAACCTCTGACACTCCAAGGAAAATAAGCCCAGCCTATTGAGCCTCTCCCTATGACTCAAAATCAACTCAAACCCTCCAATCTTGGCAGCATCCTTGTAAATACTTGGATATAGCAAGAACTGCAGTTGTTGGAGTCAGAGACAACACAGTGTGGAGCTGGAGAAACACTACAGGCCAGGCAGCATCAGAGGAGCAGGAAAGTTGAAGTTTTGGGTTGGGACCCTTTTTCAGAAATAGGGAGGGGAAAGACAGCTGGGAAATTAATAGAGAGAGGAGGGATGGGGCTGGGGAATGGTAGGTGGGATGGTGATAGGTGAATGCAGGTAGGGGGTAGTGGGGATTGGTTGGCAGGAAGGGTAGGACGAATAGGTGGGGAAGAAGATGGATGGGTTGTGTCAGGTCAAGAAGGAGAGGGAGGTTTGGACGTGGGCTGAGGCCGTAGGCGGGGGGATTTTAAAACGGGTGAATTCCATGTTTAGTCCATTGGGCTATAGGCTTCCTGGGCGGAATATGAGATGTTGCTCCTCCAGTTTGGGGGTGGCATCATTGCAGGAGGCCCAGGATGGACATGTCACCAAGGGAGTGGGAGAGGAAATTAAAATGATTGGTAACTGGAAGCTGTTGTCGTTTGTTGTGTACAGAATGCAGATGCTCTACGAAATGGTCCCCGAGTCTGCGCTTGGTCTCACCTATGTAAAGGAGGCCACATCGGGAGCAATGGGTACAGTCTACATGCAAACTGGAGGAGCAACACCTCATATTCTACCTCAGGAGCCTACAACCCGATGGCCTAAACATAGATTTCACCAGTTTTAAAATCTCCCCACTCCCCCAGCCTCATCCCATGTCCAAACCTCCCTCTCAACTCTGCCTCCTTGACCTGACCCAATCTGTCCACCTTCTTCCCCACCTATCTGCCCTACACTTCCTGCTGACCAATCCCTACTACTCCCTACCTGCATCCCACTTATCACCACCACACCTACCTTTCCCCAGCCCCACCCTTCCTCCCTCTCACTTTCTTGATCTGACACAACCTGTCCATCTTCAATCCCACCAATCCGCCCCAACCATTCCACTGACCAATCGCCACCACTCCCTACCTGCATTCACCTATCACCATCCCACCTACCTTTCCCCAGCCCCATCCCTCCTCTCTCTATTTATTTCCCAGCTCCCTTCCCACTCCCCATTTCTGACCCGAAACATCAACTTTCCTGCTCCTTTGATGCTGCCTGGCCTGCTGTTTTACTCCAGCTCCACACTGTGTTGCAACATCCTTGTAAATCTTTTCTGCATCCTCTCAGGTTTAACAACTTCCAGGTTTAACAAGTTCCAAAGAATGGTATATTTCTAAAAGTATATTTTAGTTTAAGAATGTGGAGTCTGGATATAAAATATTTAAATATTTCTCAAATTCTGGAGTCATTACTCTTAAACCCCAGTACCATTGTTCACTCCAAGCCTTCCCTACCAGGACTGCCTTAAGACTGTTGCCATGCAAGGTATATAGACTAACATTCATGCTGTTTAAGTGCCAAGTTGCCTGTCAAGTTGAAACAGGGGTTGGCAACACTTGAGGACAACCATTCTCAAGCAAACATTCTCAAGGGCTGAAATCCAAAATTGGGTTTGCTCACAAGTGTCTTGTCCAGGATGTGTGAACTTCAGAAGACCTTAACCACTAAAATTTTCGCGGGCTTTAAACTATAAAGTTAGTCACAAGCAAAAATCCCACCAGATATTGACACATTCATGCAGAACAATTCACTGAGTAGGAATCAGGATCAAAACACATAACTTTCACTGATAGCAGCCAACAAAGCACAGAATTATCTTGAATGTGGTCCTTTGGAATGCTGTCCAGTTATCTCTATCTGCTATGTTTTCCAAGTCCTTTTTCATTTCTTTACTCTGAATGCCTTTGATTCCAAACTGGGAGAATCCCTGCACTCTGTTTTTCTCAATTGCCATAATTTGTTTAATTTCATATCGGGTATTAACTGCTTTGAGCCATTGTGTGAAACAAAATGCAAATTCAATGGATTCATGCCACTGCATCTATGCTGTGTGTATTCCTTATTATGTCTTTGCTGTGAGCAGCTGTTGCTGTATCTGTCATTTTGGCCTTGAAACATTAACTCAGTTTCTTTCTGTACAGATGCTGCCAGAGCAGCTGAATTTCTCCAGTGCTTTTCTATTTACAATGCTATATCCATGCTGTATTTGCAGAAATTGCTGCAGCCATGCTATAATTTTGCCATGTTTGTGCCGTGTTTAGCAGTAGCTGTATCTGTGCTGCATGTGTAGATGTTTCTGTATCTGTGTTATAGTCCTGGCTATATCTGTGTTGTCTGTTGTTGTCGCTGTACTGTGTATTTAACTATTGCTGTATCAATGCTACATTTGTAACTTGAATTATCTGTATGATTTTTTTGCTGTATTTGTGCTACTCAGTTTTCTTTTTAGCTGTGTCTACTATGATGCATGCGATATTTCTGCGTCTGTTTCAGCTCAATATTAAACATCTATAAATATCTGCTGTGTGTATTCAGCAGGGTTCTCAAAATTCAAAGCAGCAATGTATTAACATCGTTTGCCATTTAGGTTTGTTAGCCTGTTCTCTTCCTGAATTTGGTGTTAAGATTTGCAAACCGTTGTTGATGATCAAAAAATAAACCTCAAATAGTAACCCTAATTTAAGTTGAGGATGTAACTGCTCCCCACAGGAAGCGCCTAAGTAACAAGTTTAAAGAATAATGGATGGTTAATCACGACATCAGTTTAGTGACTTGTGTGTGGGACTGAAAAGGTTAATACTAAGGGAACACCATAAGAACCATGAAATGCGATGGTATCATATCAACTTGTGAAAAGAACAGCACAGAATGGGGAGTGCAGCCTTTTCCAAGTCTCTAACAATGTCAGCCATGTCAAAGCACTCTGCAACAATTGATAATATGTAATAAATTATATATTGCTAACTACAACAGCCTCATGTAATTAGACCAGGAACTGGTTTTCCTTTATCAAACTAAACCAAACAGACTTTGTATTTTCCTACACTTAAAGATGATGGTGGCATCAACCTTTGTCATGAGAGCAGCTCATGCTGCATAGCGAGCTAGCATGTCCCTTCAACAGTAACTAAATATCAGAACTATCTTCCAGTCATTAGACTATCTCATGCTATGCCAAAAGGGATGAGCTAGAATCTTAAAAATCACAAACACTGCTCAAGTAATACTCTTTGCTGTGGGCTAAAATTCATATGTCTTTGTCAAACTAATACATATACTTGGAGTAAAAAAGAGCATATTATTCAATGAAGTGAACATTCATAGTGTTTACTCAACATTGCTGTTTACAGCAAATTTATTGGTTGTTAAAATGATGTATTTGTACTGTGTACATACTCAGTATCTGTGCATTTGGGATGGCCATGTGTCATGAATCTTGGATGTCGAAGTAAACGGTGAACAACTCTTTGCTGTCATTTTAATAGCAAATATTGGTAAACATCAAGCCAGTACATATACCTGGGTGAGTATGATTACTTTATTCTGTTGGCTTCAAAATAGCCCTTACATGTTCCTAATTCTTTACAATTCTGAAATCAAATGAAGAACTGTATCTACAATATTTCTAATTGCCATGGGTCTCTCGCAAATGAGAAACAAACTCATGAAATATTTTGAACTGAAATGCATACTGCAGTAACACTCTTCATCTTAAACCCTCTGGTACTTTGTGAACTGCCCTGCCTCCTCAACCTAGAATGAAAACTGAGGCATGTTTAAACTCGGAGACAATAAGCTTTGCAGATGCTGGAAGCCAGAGTCTATAGGTGTGAGGCTGGAAAAGCACAGAAGATCAGACAGCATCCGAGAAGCAGGAAAGTCAACGTTTTGGGCCAAAACACTTTGTCAGGACTGACCTGCTGTGCTTTTCAAGCCTCACACCTCTAGACTCCACCCCATGTATAAACTTGACTGAATTTCTGCGGGGAGAATACTTGCACATCTCATGAAAGAGTTGCTGATTCCTTGCAGTCTAGTTTCTTTTCTTTTCTCATTATTTAAAATTTCCACTCACTCTTGCATCTCAAAGATTATTTTTGCCCTTAAAATGGTGAGTGGTCGAGGTGGTCACTTCTGGTTCATAAAGGAATTATTCACTACATATTTTGTCAACCCTCTGCACACACTTACTGCCCTTAAATCCATAATCACAAAATTTATGTTTTAGGAACAATTCATTGTAACATGTCAACACTAGATGTTATGAAAATTATATGATGCCTTACATTGTGATACTCAATTGATTTCAACAGCATGGGGTTCTGAGACAAGCAATGCAATTTCTTAGAGTGTCTGATACATTGCTTGTGATTCTCCATAAAACCATCAATTCAAAGCACTTTCTTTAATTGTGGAGTTGTGTTCACCAGCGTGAGAAGATATGAGTATTGGGGAATTAAATTTTTAAAACATCATTCATGGTACGTGGGCATTGTTGGCTAGGCCAATGCTGAAAGACCATCCAGAATTACTCAAACCTAAGAATCAATGATAAGAGAGAGAGGGAGAGTGTGTGTTTGTGTGTGTGTGAGAGAGAGAGAGAGAGAGAGAGAGCACCGTCTATAGAGCATGAAGTGACATTGTGGGGTTAGATGAAAATTCAGAGAAGCAAGTAGCGAGCCGCTGCAACTAGGTTACTACTCTGACTGTTCATTGGGAAATTCCTATCATCTAATTTCTCAAGAAAGGAGACAAGAACTGCAAGCTGCAAAGGAATCAACTAAGTTGAGATAATGATGAGATGCAAATGCACTGCAATAAGGTTTCTGCTGCTTGTTAGCAAGATTCCGAACTCTGTTCAAACCCTCCAGGGAAAATCAGATTTTTTTTTCTCAACATCGAGAAGAGGTCATAGATATAAAGTGAGAGGAAGTGGGTTTGAACGTGAGGTAAGGAAAGTTGTGAATTTATGGAACTCATTGCCTCACAGAGTAGTAGAGGCAGAGTCAATCAACAGATTTGAGAAAGTAATTTATATGTTTCTGATGAAAAGTCGGATATAGGACTATGGGGAGCAGGCAGGAAAGTGGAGATGAGACCAGATCAGCCACGCTCATGTGAAATGGCAACGTGGGTTTGAAGGGTTAAATCGATTAATTATTAAAATCTTATTTTTCCGATTTTTTCACTATTGCCTAAGCTGCAAAAGGGAGTCAAAAATCGTGCCCTTGATATGCAATTTAAAGTCCCTACGTTGTCACAGAGTTGTCTCTGAATACTTTTGTGTATTTTTCTGTGTGTGACAGCTCACAATCAGGTGGTACATTTATTTTCAATGAAATATAAAGCATCCAACATTCAGACAGCAAGACGTTTTTTCACATATTTCAACCCAATCCTAAGTCGTTCTATTCTTTTGTTCCGTCAAAGCAATTCCATGAGGAATATTCATGAGCAATGTAAATGTACAGGAGAAAAAATCAGTGGACTAAGGTCAGAAAAATTTTCTTCAGCAGTTTTTATAATTAATGCACAGAATAGTACATTTTCCACATAACGCGTAGGTCAAATATAACATATCTTCCAAAAAATTCTCATATGGCAGGCGCTGATGATATGTGTCATATGGGAAAACAGAGTCATGGCAATCAGTTGACTGAAAATTAATGTGCTAACAGATCAATTTAGGAAAAAACATTTGGCAAATTTCAGATTTGACTTAATTTAGGAATCTGAAAATACACATCTTCTCTGGGTGCAAGATGTTACTTCTTACCTGCAGTGTTCATTTATAGAGACCTCATGTCATTAAGATATCTGCACCATTAACACCTCAGTGACTCATCTGTGCTGTGCAAACACTTTGAGAACACTTACAAGTCAACAGAGATAGGAGAGAGATAAAAGGTACTGCAGATGCTGGAGAATCCGAGATAACAAGCATGGGGCTGGATGAACACAGCAGGTCAAGCAGCATCATAGGAGCAGGAAAACTTGACGTTTCGGGCCTAAACCCTTCATCAGAAATGGGGGAGGGGAAGAGGGTTCTGAAATAAATAGGGAGAG
>JAHRHZ010000217.1:5349162-5379603 GCA_024137785.1 Ginglymostoma cirratum
GTCTTCTTGGGGCCTGGGATTGGGGTGAGGGAGGAGGTGTGGGGGCAGGTGTAGCACTTCCTGCGGTTACAAGGAAAAGTGCCGGGTGTAGGAGATTTTTATCTGCACAGTTCAGGCTATGGTTTCAAATTCAAAATCTAAAATTTAACAAAAAAATCAGTATATTAATTAACCATATTAGCAACATGCAACAACAGATGTGTTAATTACATTGGATTAGGGCAATTCTACCAAGAGACCAAGGAAAACATATACGAGATAAAAATATGAATTCCAATAATCCCTTATTAACTCAAGATTAGATGATATGTCACATATCAAAATATTAAAAAGCCTAATGTTACAAATGGAAGTTCAAGCTGGTTTTTGGAATTGAACTCGTAAAAAAATAGTTGAAATATGACTGATGAATCAAAACTAATGGAAAGAAAGTTACGTATTGCAAGTTGAGAAGGAACCATCTGAACACTGGCCGCAACCCCCAACCCCACTGATGATGCCGGTTTGTGAAATTAACCCCTCTACCTATGCATGTGACTATCGTGGCTTAGAAATGTGTGGGGCCTGGCCTGGGCACTGTCAATATTAGAATCTACTTTGCAATCCCCAGCATCTTACTGGGGGTGAGATTTTGAACTTTGGCCACCATATCACAATCAGTAGTCCTCTGGTAGCTTTTTAAAGGAGAAATTGAAGCAGTCGGGTTGTGATGGATACATGGGACATGACGAGGGCTGGAATGACGGCAGGGAAATGAAATACAGGAACTGGAGCAGACCAGACATCGCAGAGGGGTGAGGTGGGAACAAAACCTGAGCCAATCAGGGCTGATATGTAATGCTAAGCAGGAGGAAGGTTTAATGTTGCGTTAAGAACAGGCAAGAGGCGTACAGGGTGGCCAATATTGTCAATGGTTCTGAATGGGTTAATAATTGATTGAATACAGCAATCACCACCTAATGTGATGATATTATGTTCACATAGAGTAAAGAAGGAGCTATCAGGCAACAAACATGATGCTGATATGCCTCAAAAATCTAGAACAGTTTTCATAGAAATGTTGTTCATGCTCATATTGGCTGTAAATAGTCGTAGTCATAAAATAAACTTTATATTGTTTATTGAAAATGATAGACCACTGGTTTCCCATATCCCACATGCTATGCCACTTTGAACTTAAAGGAACTGAGACACACAACAATCAGCAGTGCTCCACGGTCTTAATGTGGCGTGTGGGTTCTACATTCAGACAAAGCTTTTTTTTTGCCATTACCTTTTTGGTGGTGTCCTGCAGTGATCTGTTTAAGCACAACAGCAGGAGGGTTCACCACATCCCTTTACTAGCACCACTGGAAAAGATCAGTGTGGAACTTTCATGTGAGGTAGGGTTTTAGAAGCTGCATGAGACAGGACATACCATCATTCTCAATGTTCTCAATCGTGCTTCAGTCACTACTAGCTCAATGTGCAGATCACTGTCTCTTCCCAAGGAGTCAGGAGATAATGGAGAGCCTAAACAAAACAGATAAAAGAACAGTGATGTTGGAAAAAGTCAGCAGGGTCTGGCAGCAACTACGGAGAGAAAGCAAAGTTGACACTTCAGGTCCATTGACCATTCCTCATAACTGGAGGGATTCTGAAGTAGGGTAACTGGGCCCAAAACTTTAACTCTGCTTTCTCTCCACTGATGCTACCAGACCTGCTGAGTTTTTCCAGCATTTCCTGCTTTGGAAAATGGATTGCCTATTGCCCCTTGTTAGGTGCAATCTTGTCCTACAAGAGAATATCACTAAGTGGGTTGCAACATACTTGAGTGATTTTCCTGTCATTGGTAAATAGTTTGTAATGTGTGGGCTTTGTGAGAAGTAGGTGAGAGGTATCCATCAGTGGAAAATGTGTGAAGGTGAGGTGCATCATTTGGAAGTTTGGTCTGTGCCCTGATTACTGGTGATTAATAATGGGTGAATAACTGGGAGGAGTAGACATTCGCTGCTGCTAGGAGATGCATTTCATTAGTTTTAACCACTCATGTGAGATGTTTGGATTACCTAACAGAAAAGAAGCAGCGAATAGGGAGAAATGAAGCATTTTCAAGTATTGAAGTTCTGCAAGGATCTGTTCTGAGCTCTTAGCCATTTACAATCTATTACAAGAGGATTGGTGTACAATGCTTGCTTACATTATGCAGGGTTTTGTCGAGACTATATCTGGAATACTAGGTACAGCTTTGGTCTCCATTTTAAGGAAGATGAGAAAGGAAAGGTTTGCTACATTAATTCTGGGGATACAAGGGCTACTTTGGGATGAAAAGCAATTTAAATTAGACCTGTACACTTTGGAGTTCAGATGATTGAGAGATAATCTCATTGAAACATGAAAGATTCTGAAGAGTTTAATTAGATAGATACTGAGAGATTGTTTCCACTGTTAGAACACAGGGGCTCAGTCTTAGGAGAAAGGAATATTTTGTTTTCATTTCGGTTGAGAGGAGAAGGAATTTCTTCGCTTAAAAGTTTGTGGAGTTTTACAGTTCTCTACACCAGTCATTGAGTATGTTTAAGACAAAGATGAAAAGAATTTTGAATTTTTCAAGGAATCAAGGGATTTTGAGAACAGGCAGGACAGTGGATAGGTTTGGTTGCATTCAAAGACAGGGCATATTTGATGGGCTGTGATGTTTTCCAACACTAAGTTCTAACACTGCAGCCAGATCCTGAGGCTGGACATAGTTTCTCTCTTCAGAGAGAATTAGAGAGCAGCCCTATGGTCTGGTCAGACTTTGGCAACTTTCCTTTCTTGACTAGCCTGTCATGAAGTGTCTTATCAAAAAATAAATGCTCAAATCAATTTTAACTACATCAAAAGCATAATTTTCAACAATCGTTCTAGTTATTTCCTCTTTAAATTTGTTAAAATTTGTCTAATATGACCTTCCCTGAACAAACCCATGCTGACGAGCCCTGATTTATTCATGGCTCGCTAAGTGCAAACAAGTGCTGTCCTTCAGAGTTATTTCTGATAACTTTCCTACCACTGAGGTGAGACTGACCAATCTTGTCAATTCCCGTCTATCCCTACCTCCCTTTTTTGTGACAATGGGACAACATGAGCATTTCTCCCGTCCATCTGGCACCTCACCTGTGACCAGTGTGGATTTGAGGCCATTAGCACCTTTTGAGATTTTGGGAGCACTCTCTCATGGCTCTTGCCCCATTAATGACGTTATTCCTTTGCTCAAAGTCTTTTTCCCACACCGTTAGCTCCACCAGCTATTGCAGCTTGATTGCACCTCATCTTTGAGAAGTGTTCTCCTGCCAGTCATGCAGTTATCCCAGTCTTACATGCACCTGGGTCTCCAGATGAATATGCATCCAGTCAATAATGCCTCTAGCATGGGTTGCACATCATGATCATTTGAGATAAGCAGAAAGCATAAAGTTTACATAATGTCTGCATCACCTTGAACACAAATGCATGAAAGCAAATTCTGCATGTTTGATTCTTTCGTTGCATGGGCAAAGCCCAAAGGTCCAAAAGCCTGTTACATGATGAGCATTGTGTGGCCTATGCAATATAGCAAGCCCGCAGTTTATGGGCGTCTTGAATGTGTGCTTCTTGCCTGCTATATTGCAGCACAGGCATTCATTTAGCACCCAAAGGCATATTTGTTCAGCCTATGCATTTAAATAAACTTGAAATAATGCTTTCGGGAATACTTCTAAACATAGCCATGCTTAGAAACAGCTGGTTTATAAAATCATCAGGGATATGCAATGGGCTTCATAAAAATAAGAGTAAACTAGTATTCCATGATCTTTTCTGAACAGTGTGTAAAGAAACTACTTGTTCCCTCTCCTTCACTCCAATCCCTACCAGCAGATTCCCCTGGTAATATGTTCTCTGAAAGGTTAAATGATAAAACTGTAATGGGGTACTCAAGAAAAAAAAGTAATACAAGACTCACCTGTGCATTTGTAAAACAGTAAAAGCATCTCCAAACAAATGTCAGAGACATAACCTATTCTATGAGGCTTTTTTTTTCAGAAACAGAGAATACCATATTATGGTGAAATCATTGGTATTCCATCACACTCCTTAGCTGTGGCTTGAAGATGGTAGACAGGATTTGGGGAGTCAGATGGTAAATTAGGCAAACTTTGTCAGGCATGCTTATGACCTGGTAGGATGGTTCCACCTGTTTTTATGTACACAGTGCCTTGCAAAAGGCCAGCTATGTGGGAAAACTTCCCAATTGTCCCTTACACCTCTATCGCTAAGTGGAACCAGCCTGACTGATGCCAGTGAATCAACTCTGCTTAGCTGTGTTTTAGTGATTACCCTACTCCTGATGCCTACCACAGTACTGGCATTGACCATTGCTCTCGATGGTGCTGGTGATACCAGAGAACTGCCAGCCTTTACATGGACAGCAGCTCTCAGAAGTGGGATATCCCTTCCGTCGTACCAAGGAAAATTAATGGTAGCTAACACACTGCCCGATTGGGATTTTATTCTATTGAATCCGCTACAATTGACCATTGGCTTACTTGCCATTGCATTACTCTATCACCTAGACTATTAAGGTGTGCAAGAAGTACAAAATGAAGTCAGCATGAATGATCAAAATGTCAACAAGGGGAAAATGTTGCCAAGACCGTGGGTCAGGGGTGTTAAAGGATACATTTTTGTATCGTTGACATGGTAATCAGAACCATTGCTGAAATGACTCACAGAAACAGTAGTGTAGAAAATCCATTCGATCCTGGAGAAGCAAAAACATTTTGAAAACATATGAGTTTAGAATTAAAAAAACTAAGTTGTCATCAACACTCTTGGGAGCTGCAGCAGGGGAAAACTAATATCTCAGGAGGAAGATTTCGTATCACAGCTTGTAGGCTGTGCAGAAATATATTCTGTGGTTAAGGAAGAAAGTAAAAGCTAGTCACATTGACTTAATCCATGGAGAAGAAGGCTATAAACTTGTATTAAGTCCTGGGCCATTTCTGGCCATATCTCTTCATTGACTAGCAATGTCACAATGCCCGAGCCTTAATAGCAATTTTTTTGAATATCAGAGGCAAATAAAGAAGGACACTTAGATTAATAGACTTTTATTTGTCCCAAATTACATTCTGAGTTGTGTGTAATTAAATCCAATTCACCTGAACACATTAATTTGGCAGACACATTCAACTGTCCTCAGCCAAAACATTCTCTCTAAAACAATTGCTTTTCATTTGGATTGAATATATGTTTGAGTCGGACAATAAATTCCTGCAAGCGTTGCATAAACAAAGCATATTGTAGGGTCAAACCAAACTCGAGACGGTATTTTCATTGCAGTGACACATCTCCCTAGTAGTCTTTTAACTATCAGATCTACCACAATTCATTCAGGAAATCGTACATTTACTGTTTATGCAGGCATTAATTTCTTTTGAAATTATTCACTCGCACTGTTATAGAACAATCCCAATTCATCAATTTGCATGTGTAAAAACATCTACCATTTGAGGTTAAAGATTTTGGAATGGTCTAATCATATAGCTTTGGCTGCAATGAGATGATCTTGTTATGAGCTGGTGTGTGTTCACACAAGGTCACAGTAGATCAATTCAAATATATAGCATTTCCTTTCCAAGACCGCTAAAGGTTATGCAAGGTAAGTGTAGATTATTGTATTGGGTAATGGTTCAGGGAGAGCTAGTGCTAAAGTTATACTGATGTCATGCTGTCTTTGGTTGGAGAATCAGAAGTCCAGTGCAAAGTCTCAATAGACACATACATGTCAACTACATCAACTTATTGTCTCAACTAATTAGTCTTCCTAATCAATGTAGCTTGTCCCTAATGAAACTCGAACTTGTTATGTAAGTCAAGTGTCTCTTCATGATAAAACTCACCAGTGATTTATGCTCTTATCGTTAAAAAATAGACAGGGCTTGGACACAATATGGAAATGAAGTTATACCCTACTATATTCCAACTACAACCCCCAAGTGATTGGTAACCCAGAACTCAACATCTTATGGTGATCTGCAATGGGCAGCATAGCTGATGTGTGTTTCAAAGTAACAATAGTGGTGAAAATCCATTCAGCCCTGGAGAAACAAAACAAAAGTTGTGAAGAACAGTCTTAGGAGCAGCAACGACGCAAAAACCGCACTCCAAAAGATAACTTTCACATCTCACTTGTAGGAAGTGTGGAATAAACAGAGTGGGCAAGAAAGAGACTAAAAGTTAGCCATATTGGAAATAGAAAGAGTCTATAGAGAAGAAGGAGCTGTAAACTTGCATGAGGCTGCTCCCAATCTGACAATGACTTTGTCTTTGAGTAGAGAATTGAACAGTCTAGCATGTGATCTTAATAGATGCAATTGTATCACATATGACAACGATAATCTTAATTATAGCTAACTAATCAATGTAATTTTCACCTCTTGCTTTCTTGCAATAACTGCTTCTTGTTATGCAAGACAAGTGCCTCTTCTTGTTAACGCTCACCAGTATCCATCCTCTACCTGAGGCTCAGCATGATTGCAGGGTTAGAAGCTTTTTTACCTGTTAAAGTGTATTTTCTGTATAGAGTAGAAGGAATTTATGGCAGTAATGTATCTCAGCTGCTAGTTCCAAGTTGTTGGTAACCCAGAACCATTTTAGCACACAACCATAGTTTAACATGTATCTCTTTTCCAAGCCATCAGACACCTCCAGTCAAAGTTATGTGGTATGCCCAGCAATCGATTATAATTCATACATGTCCATGCAAACATTATTTTTAATTTCTTTTTTACCTCTCTTGAAAAAAAAACATAAAATATAGATGAACTATTGGCCTTATTTTCAGATAAACCAGAAACAATATCTTTAAATTTCTTTATTTTCAACGTTGTAATTTCTTGTCCAGCTTTATGGTTGACCAGTGATTTTGTATGGCATTGACATGAAGCATTTCCCAAATTTAGTTTCTGAAAACTTTGGGATGCTTGTTTACTTTAATTCTTTCATGATATAAGTTCATTTAAGGAAAAGATTGAAATATCAAATACTCCTACTATTTAGGGCTTTCTTAAAACTTTGCTGCATGCAGTCCGGATGTTTAATGTTTTCCTGGATCTACTTTCCTCAGGGGAATATAACACCAGCTGTCCATTTTTTCATCTGAGGCCAAGCAGCCTGTTTGGTTAACTATTATCACATCTTGGATAGTATCCACACTTGTGGGTGTAAGCACCTGACATTTCAAAGTTGAATTCACATTTAACCAGGGTTGCTTTGTGATAATCAAAGGAAATGTTTAAAATTTTTAACCCTAACTCTAATAAGTACCAAAGAATCAGATAGTTGCTTTTTAAAAGGTCCTATTATATGTTTTCTATTGAGAAGGCATTGATAGGTTAGTGCATGGAAGAATTTCAGCACTTTTAAACAATCAAATATTTAATCACAGATAATAGGTACTGCAGATGCTGGAGAATCCGAGATAACAAGGTGTAGGGCTGGATGAACACAGCAGGCCAAGCAGCATCATAGGAGCAGGAAAGCTTGACGTTTCGAGCCTAGACTCTTCATCAGAAATGGGGGAGGGGAAGGGGGTTCTGAAATAAATAGGGAGAGAGGGGGAGGCGGATAGAAGATGGATAGAGGAGAGGATAGGTGGAGAGGAGACAGACAAGTCAAAGAGGCGGGGATGGAGCCAGTAAAGGTGAGTGTAGGTGGGGAGGTAGGGAGGGGATAGGTCAGTCCAGGGAGGACAGACAGGTCAAGGGGGCGGGATGCGGTTAGTAGATAGGAGATGGGGGTGTGGCTTGAGGTGGGAGGAGGGGATAGGTGAGAGGAAGAACAGGTTAGGGAGGCGGGGATGAGCTGGGCTGGTTTTGGGATGCGGTTAGGGGAGGGGAGATTTTGAAGCTTGTGAAATCCACATTGATACCATTGGGCTGCAGGGTTCCCAGGCTGAATATGAGTTGCTGTTCCTGCAACCTTCGGATGGCATCATTGTGGCAATGCAGGAGGCCCAGGATGGACGTGTCGTCTGAGGAATGGGAGGGGGAGTTGAAATGGTTTGCGACTGGGAGGTGCAATTGTTTGTTGCGAACTGAGCGCAGGTGTTCTGCAAAGCGGTCCCCAAGCCTATGCTTGGTTTCCCCGATGTAGAGGAGGCCACAACGGGTACAGCGGATGCAGTATACCACATTGGAAGATGTGCAGGTGAACATTTGTTTGATGTGGAAAATCTTCTTGGGGCCTGGGATGGGGGTGAGGGAGGAGGTGTGGGGGCAGGTGTAGCATTTCCTGCGGTTGCAGGGAAAAGTGCCGGGTATGGTGGGGCTGGAGGGGAGTGTGGAGCGGACAAGGGGGTCACAGAGAGAGTGGTCCCTCTGGAAAGCAGACAAGGGTGGGGAGGGAAAAATGTCTTTGGTGATGGGGTCGGATTGCAGATGGCGGAAGTGTTGGAGGATGATGCGTTGGATCTGGAGGTTGGTGGGGTGGTAGTTGCTCTTCATGTGAATTAATGGCAGAGTAGACTGCTGTATCATAGAGAGCATGGAAATGAGTTGTTTCAAAATGCTATTGTTTATCATTGCAAAATTGACAGGTTTACTGTTAATTACTTGTTAGCTTCTCGTGTGTTTTAGGTTTGCTGATTAGAAGCATCCAGAAGGCAGATTCCCTCTGAACATTAGCATGATGTGGTGTAATGAAGTTCTACTCAAGTCAATCTAAGAATGGGAATGATGAATTATGAGGAGCACCCTCCATTTATGTAGGCTCAGTAGTGAATGTACATTGAATAACTTTCCGAGGCAAGGGGAGGTCAACTTGAATGCAGCAGGAAGTTGAATTCCTAGAAATGTGAGTTGGGCCAGGAACCTGGCATGACTTCATCCTCATCAAAGCAAAGTATGATGGATGTTGAATGTTGGAGATTGGAGATTTGAAATAAAAGCAGAAAATGCTGGGGAAACTCAGCAAATTTGGCAGCATCTGTAGACAGAGAAAAAATATTAACATTTCCAGTCTCATATGACTTCCTGAATTCCAAAGAAGTGTCATACTGGAGTTGCCCATCTGTTCTGAGACTGTGCTTTTTGGTCCTAGTCTCTCCTCCTCATGGAAACACCTTCCCAATGTCTATTCAATCCAGAATGTTGTGACTTTCAATCAGATACCCCCTCACCCTTCAAAACTCCATCAAGTACAAACCCAGAGTCCTCAACTTCTCCTCATGACAAGCCTTCATCCCTGGGATTATTCTTGTAAATGTCCTCTGAACCCCCTTCAACGCCAAGATATCTTTCCTTAGATACTGGGCCTAAAACGGATCACAATATTTTGAATGCAGTTGTTGCTCACAGCAGCCCTTACTACTGAGGGCTATCCATGCTTGCCACGTGACTATTGAAACCTTTCAGCAATTCCTTGTTGTCAATCTTCGTCAGGGGCATGGGACCAGTTTATAGAACTCTAACTGCATCAGTGTTGAAAAGTGGGAAGAATTCCAGCACCAACAGCACCAGACCAGTCACATTCACCTCAGCACATGCTGCTCCATTGAGTAGATAGACCCAATTCAGGAAGACACGATCCTCAACTTTAGGTCTACAGGCAGAGGATTACATCTCTCAAGGCATGTGAAGATCAGTGCCTCAGGAAGAAAAAAATCATGTTAGCAGAAATCTAACTAACTGCGTTCCGACAAGCTAGTTTTGTAATAAAATGGGAAAGAAATCATATAGTCTCCTCCAGCTTAAAATAAGCTGAAGAAAAGCTGCAAATCACACCCATTCATGGCTACCGCATGTGGTCTGCTCTGACAAAAATTAAAATATTGCTGATAAAGTATGTAATAATTCCTAGTTCTCCATTATACAAACTTTCTCATCTCTTGGTTTTTGTTGGCAACTTGCCTCATCATTATCTTTTTGCTAGAATCTACTTTCCAGCAGAGCTCTCAAGCGGATGAGACTTCCAGGAAGAATAATCGTAGAGAATGACTGTGTGCTGTGCATGTAAGAGGCAATAGGATGAGTGTTAGATAAAAAGAGCATCTATTGGAAATACTCAACAGGTCTGACAGCATCTGTAAAGGGTGGAAGTATATTTGAGTTTCAGGTTGATAACTTCTCATTGATCTGCAACAGTATTAACTGTTTTACTGTCTACAATCCTGCTTAATATTTCTGAAATTATCTGTTCTTACTTTGTATTTACATAAATCTGCAGCATTTTGCTCTTTTCGAGTGAGTGTGAGTTGGTTGTTCAGTTAGAATTAAAATGTAGGGGGAGTGAAGAAGGACAGCAACTGAAGGTGTATTGTGTTGAGGAGGACCATGCAGGGGAATGCTGGGAAATTTAATGCCTGGGCCTTGGCGCCTGACAGTGTACTGAGTCTCACCTTTCCTGCCTTTATGTCTCTCAATCCTCTTCGTACACTGTCTTCAGGTTGGATGGGCCATACTCATAAGGCTGATTTCCCACCCACACTTGTCAAAGTCTGTACAATAGCTTTAATGAAACATGTCTCGGTTTGTTTTCCTATGTTAAGGCAACATTACAGATTTAATTTGTTTCTTATGTTCATTTTACGCATAGTAGCATTTGCAAAAGCTTGCACATGACCCGACACTCTGAAAATTTTCTTTGGTTCCCCCAATATGCTCTGAACTCTAACAAGGTTCCTGGGTCTAACGGTTAACAATTCTCCCACACATTTAAATGCCAAGGAATAATTCACAGGACGTCTTTCCCTGGTTTGCACATATTTGACATAGGTGTACAGGAGCAGGGATGTTATGCTGCAATTGTACCTGGCCTTGTTGAGACCACACCTGGAGTACTGTGTGTAGTTCTAGCCTCCTTATCCAAGGAAGGATGTTCTGGCTGTGCACGGAGTGCAACAAAGGTTTACCAGACTGACTCTTGGGATGGCAGTACTGATAAATGAACAGAGACTGGATCGGTTAGGACTATGTTCATTGGAGTTTCGAAAAATGAAGAGGATCTCAGAGAAACCGATAAAATTATAAGAGGACTAGATTGGTTAAATGCAGGAAGGATGTTCCACATGACCAGGGAGTCCAGAACCAGGGATCACAGTTTAAGGTTACAGAGTGGCCATTTAAGACTGAGACGAAGAGAAAATTTTTCACCCAAAGAGTGGTGACCCTGTGGAATTCTCTACAAAATGTAGTTCTGGCTAAAACATTAAATGTTTTCTAGAAGGAGTTTTGTTCCTACGGCTCAAATGATGAAAGGGTATGAGGAGAAAGTAGGAACAGAGTATTGAGTTGGATGTTCAGCCAGGGGTTCAACAGCCTTTTCCTCCTCCTATTTGCTATGTTTCTATATGCCAGCTCATGTGGACAGATGCACTTTCTGCTAACCAGCCACAATGTGGCAGGAAACAAGAGTGCAGCATGTTCCTGAGTAGTTTTCTGCTTTTTCATTCAGATCACCAAAACGTTCAGCAACAATAAGACAAATATATAGTCTGCTTCAAAGCAGTCTTCAAACATCAATTTTGAAATAAATGTTGCAGCTAAAAGGCAGTGGCTGAGAGATGTCAGTTATATATAAGGATTAAGTACACCCATGGGACTGGTCCCAAGGACTTAAACAGCTAGCAATGAGAAGTGAATGCACAGGGAATAAAACATTGTAAAGTATTATTGTAAAGTAGTGTCAGAACAAAACACTTACAGATAACCATTTAAATTGATGTACCAATGATTCAGTACATATTAGGAAGCATGATTAAAAACTAAAAACGTACTAAGGTGAATTGGAAAGCCTGAAGAAAAGCATAAGCGTAAATTTTTGGGAGCAAGGTTTCAAAACACCTAATGAATCAAACCATGAGAAAAAAAGATCTAATTAGTGAGTACTATGACTTTTTTTTGTCATGAGAGTAGTCAGAATAACTCATCACTGCCAGGGTATCCCTGGCACTACTGCCCACTTTGGAACCTGGCCTTGAACCAGGTCAAGCATTGACAGAACAGAGTTACTTTTAACCATACACATAGTGGCATAAAGGTCAGAAATCGAAACTTCTCACTGCACATGGGTGGCGTGTCATTAGCTTCCTTGCTTGTACAACTGCACGTTCCACTAAACACTTCAACCACAACCTTTGTTTAAGAACCAGGCCCACCCAGGTCACCTGTCCTTAACCACAACCTGTCTTATAACCCTGTCTAACACACTGCTCATGTACCCCCAGTGTTTACCAAAGCTTAGCATCTTATTGTTGATCATGTGGGACCGTCAGAGAGAGGAAACTCTTGAATCACTTTGAAACATTCATGTTTATCCGCCAACGCCAGAACTAAACAAAAATCAAACAAATAGTAATTGTAAGTGACTCAGAACAGAAACAAGCTGCTTGCATGATGAGTACTAACAATTTCACAGGCAATGAGCGATCCAGCTTTCATCTACTAGAAGTGGATGTCATTTGAATGCTGTTTGGCTTGTAGCACCTGACGCTGCTGTGCACTGTCACACAGAATGTGGTGATCCCCCTGCTCAATGCCCTCATCTTCTTCCTCAGAAGCCTCCTCCCACTCACCCAGTTCATCAGCCTTCATCATATCTACTCTTTGCCTGCTTTGGTTGTACAAAGCACAGCATGTCAGGATTATATGGCACGTTCTGTCTGAAATGTCTGCAAGGCTCCCTGAGACCAAACTTGCAGTCAACCTGTGTGCAGAGCAGAGTAAACAGAATGCTTCCTTCGTCATGTGGACAAACAGCAATCACATTACAAAGGCCCAGCTGTCCTTAGATGAATGGGTACCCAGCATTCATTGCAGATTTCATATGCACAAAAATATAAATTGCCATAAATCAAAACTCATTCAGGGAGAAAGGTATACCAGGCTTCCAGATCATTAGAAAACTAATCTCTTGCTTCAACGTTTATTTCCAGTTTAGGCACTAATGATTACATTTTTCTGTCTTTAACATGAGTGAAGGAATGTCTCAAGAAACGTCCTTTAATCGTCACTGCAGATTGAGTGTAATAACATCTTTTTTTGTGTTGGCCATAGTTGGTATCAAACTGAGTCAGAAGGAATGAGGCTTCATGTCCCACTCCAAAAATTTCAGCATAGAAACCTAGGCTGACATTAAATGATAATATTGAGGAAATGCTGTACCGTTGAAGGCACTGCTGTTTAGATGACAGGCTAAAACAAACACCCATCCAGCTGGACGTAAAAGACTCCAAGGCACTATTCAGAAGATGGTTAGGGGAGCTATACTCAGCATCCTGGCCAATATCTTTCTAACATCACTAAAATTTAGATTATTTGACACATTGTTTTCAGGAATACGGTTTATGCATATTGACTGCTTTGTATCCCAACAAAGATGACACTTCAAAAGTAATTCATTGTCTATAAATTGCTTTGGAATATATTGAAATTTTGCTTTTATTCCTTTCTTTCACTTATATAAAAGATCATTTTGAGTTTTGAGCTTTTTCTTTGAAGTATTGAAGGCTGACATATGTACAGAAATGTGCAAATATCTCTCTTGGCAAAATTAAGGATTACTGGGTACTTCAATACTGAATAAATGCTTTTTCCACACTTGCCCTGAAAGGATACATTTGATAAAAGAGGATAGCACTTTTTTTATAGTTGAAAATGTCTATGTTGTTCCTTTAATCTAATGTCATTTACTTGATAGCTCCCATCCTCTCTATCTGCCATAGATCCTTCTGTACGTAAGAAAGAAACAGAATTGATTAAGGACAATGATGATGATCCAATATCGATGATCCAAAAAGGGACTCTAGGATAGATCTCAAAGCAGTGATCTTCTAGCTAGACTTTCGACTTCCACTTGTGCTTCCTGTCCATGATTCGCTCATTGAGAAAATCAGTTATCAATGCCAATAATATTTTTAGCTATGTTATTTAGGTAGGTGGAAGTGTGGAGAATTAAAACAATAATGGTCTAATCATCTGCCTCACACTACGAAAACGAAGATAGTCAGGTCCAATGAAGAACAAGATCTACTCTTGGATGCCTCTATTACACATTTCGTTTTCCCCTCAGGTTTTCTGAAAAGTACATGATGAAGTTCATTATTACTATTTGATCAAACCTGCTGTTATTCAAAGTTAATTCATCTGCTATCCTGCAGATTTGTCAACTCCCCTGTCGTCAGCAGCAAGGAAACAAACAGCTGAATTGCAGTCACTTTCGGTCTCAGAACAGGCAAACTCACTTCCATTGTTTCTGCTGAATCAACATGAGCCTCGCTAAAGTGTGTCAATATGTTTGGAATGTTTTGGGATTTCTTGAAAATCCAATGGAACTATCAAACAAGTTGGAGTACAGGAACATGAAGTGGATTTTGGCTTCAGCATGATATTTTAAATGATGTGGCAATGCTTATTTAATCCCTTGTAACAGAAAACACCAGACAAGGAAAGTGTGGTCTTGCTAGATCCCACAGATGTTTATTACAGCTGGTCAATATAGACAGATGTTACATTCATAAGCACATCAGTGTCTGGGCCAACATTAGGCTATTCAGCTGCAAAGGGCAGTATGCTTCAAGTGATAATGAGTAAAATGATGTCTGATACTATTACACCCTGTTATAGGAAGGATATTATTAAGCTTGAGAGGGTTCAGCAAGGCTTTGCCGAGATATTGCCAGGTACGGAAGTTTTGAGTTATAAGGAGAGGTTGGATACGCTGGGACATTTTTACTGGAGCATAGGAGGTTGAGGGATGGGCTGGGGGCATATTTTTAAGGTGAGAGGAAAAATATTTAAAAACACTTGAGTGTGGTTCATGTGTGGAAGGAACTTTCAGAGAAAGTGCTGGATGCAGGTACGGTTACAACATTTAAAAGACATTTAGATAAATATATGAATAGAAAAATATTTGGAGGGATAAGGCTGAGCTCAGACAGATGGAACGAGTTTAGTTTGGGATGATGATCAGCATGGACTGGTTGGACCGAAGGGTCTGTTTCTGCACTGTACAATTCTATGACAATGACTCAAGTCACATGCTATGATACAGTGATGATAACATGAACATGTCTCTTCAAGCAATACTGCCATACGGACTGTGAGGCATGACACAACATAACTTACATTCAAAGAGAATTTCAAGTTAGGTAAAGTGAAGTAATTTATCTGAGATAATCCATTTTACATCCCTTCTGAAATAGTCACCTGAAAATGTTTTCCAGGACTAAGAAGAATTGTTCATTTTGTATCAATATAATTTTCCTACATCTAACAAATGATCCTGAAACATTGTAGTCATGTTTTATATTTTTCTAGTAATTCCTTAAGCCAGGTAGAATTCAGAAAACTAAATTTTGGTTGCTTTCAAATCTTATCTCAATATTTCTTGCACTTTCTCTCAATATTATCTTTCTGTGGCTAAAGCATTGAATCATTCAAGCTTCCTGTACCTCAATACAAGATCAATAAGGGATTTCTCCAACATGACGAAATGGAAGGTCTGACTTCAATTTGAACTCAAACTTTGTAGCTGGTCCCCAGTATCATTACTCTTGGAAGAAATCCTTTTCACTGGAATTTCTGAGGATTCTTCTAATTGCTCGCTGTTTCTTTAGCAGTAAGTTGTTGTGATAACAGAATAAAGGTCAGCTATTTATGCCATTTCTCCATTATGTTTATCACCTACCAAAAGCCCATGAAAATGCCTAATGTAAGACTTTAGGACTCTTTCTTCCTGTAATTTATCTGTTCATCTCTGCTTCTACATTTTATTTTTTCATTTCTTCCCTGGTTTTGTTTTCATGTACAACTCTTTCTGTTTCACTCGTTCTCTCCCTGTTGAGTGTTCACCTGGTATTTCTCTCATTCTCATTGCACCTGTTCGTTTCCATCTCTTTTTGTTTTTCTCACACATTTCTATTCCCACTTTTTCTTAGTTTATCATTCAATATGTTCTCTTCACCATGGCTCTCTTCACTCTGTATCACTGGTAGTAGACACAACCACAGTATTGATAGGTATTAGCATGTCTGCAAAATGTTCTCACAAACTCCGATGAAAGGAAAATTAAGTCTAATGATTAGCTCAGGCTAATTGTGAGTTGGAATTGGGGAAATTTGTGGTACCCTGTTGGGGAAAAAATGAAGCTGAGGATAAAGGCTGGGAGACTTATGGGTTCAAGTACTTAGTTCTTTGTTAGTTGCATTACAGATAGACAGGATGGATAAGAAGGCACTTGGCACACTTGCCTTCACTGCTCAGACCATTGAGTATAGGAGTTGGGACATAATGTTGGGATTGTGCAGGATGTTGGTGAAGCCACTTTTGGAGTACCAGATACAATTTGGTTACTCTGCTATAAGGAAGGATATTATTATTTGGAGAGGGTTCAGAAAAGATTTACCAGATGTTGCTAGGACTGGAAGGATGGAGTTATAAGGATAGGCTGGATAGGCCAGAACTTTTTTCACGAGAGCATAGAAGTTTGAGGGGTGACCTTATCGAGACGTATAAAGTCATGAGGAGCATAGATAAGTTGACTAGCAAACGTCTTTTCCCTTGCATGAAAGAGTTCAAAACTAGAGGCCAGATTTTTAAGGTGAAAAGAGAAAGATTTAAAAGAGACGTGACGGGGCAACTTTTTCACACAGTGGGTGGTTCATGTGTGGAATAAACTGCCTGAGGAAGTGATAGGTGCAGGTACATTTGCAACGTATAAAAGACATTTAGACAGGTACATGAATAGAAAAGATTTACAGTGATATGGGCCAAAATGCAGACAAGTGGGACTCGTTTAGTTTGGGAAACTTGGTCAGCATGGATAATTTGGATTGATGTGTTAGTTTCTGTCCTGTATGACTCTATGTCTCTATTATAAAGGTTGTGGTTGGAGCTAAAATCAGGAGAAAGCCAGGTTGTGAGGTAGAAAGGACAATCTCAGAGAAAGGCAAGAAGAAGGTTGACACTGATGCCAAGTATGGGAGGTTGGTATTCACCTTAGAAGTAGGAAAGTGCAGTAGAGATGGAGTATGTGAATGAAGTGATTCGATAAGGATGAAGTTGAAAAGTTTGTGGCTAGCAGCGCTTACAGTAGACAAACCAGGTAGTGCCAGCTGTCAGTGAAGTACTGCAGAATTAGCAGAGCATAACAAGCTTAGCAATGTCCAGAAATGGAACCAGATGCTGAGGGAATATTATGGGGCATCTGGTATCCAAAGCAGACAAGTAGGAATGAATGAACAGCAGAGTGGTAGAATTTTACATAATTCCATCGATCAAGTTTTGATTGCATTTACAATGATGTGGATCACTCGTTCAGAAATTCAAAGCAAATTTAAATTCATTGTGAACTAATGTTGTTTCCCAGTTGAAGTGCTGAAGATGGCATTTAGGGGAAACTAGCATTTATGAGCAACTGAAAGTGTGCAGAAGTCTGTTAATCTGTTATATATTTCACTTGTGAAAATTTGATTTGTGTGAAGCTAATTTACTCAAATACACCCACCTGTTCACTTCTGCTTTAAAACTGTCAATTTATGCTTGATGCTTATAATTTCATTCAGTACAATCTGCCAGTTTGTTCTTGGTGCTTTGTGATTCATAGCTTATTCATTGAAATTTGCCAATCTGTTTATTTTGTTAATCAGAATGTGCCCATTTGATAAGATCTCATCCTTTACATGTTGAGACAGCTGTCATTATTCAATTTTTATTAATTATTAATATGTTACTCTGCTGCTTCTTGTATTTTGAAAAAAAATGAAGGATAATGCAACAAGACAAGGGAATAGAAAAGATTACCTAGAAGGGTAGAATTCATGTTTTTTTTGCCATTTTGTGAACTGATCTATGTTGCCAGATAAGTTTTCTCATCACAGCCAGAAACCAAACTTCTTTGGCACGGAGTCTGCCGGTGTGTGTGTGTGTGTGTGTAATTTCAGACTTGGAGTATTAATGGGAAGCCCTATTTGTCACAGATACTTGAGGACAATGTGTAGATTGGAGAAGCGAGACAGCATTCATTGATGTGAAATGGTGTCATCAGGTTGATGAATTTCTCGAAATTATTTTCATAACTGAAATGGTGCACTAGATATTGGGTCTTTTTTGTTCAATCATGTCAGTCAGCAACGATCATTAGAACAGATATAACAAGATTAGCTCTTACTGTCTGGCTTGTATGGACAGTGAATCCACAGCACTGCTCAAATTCAGTTTTAACCCACAGAAATTTAGCAGAACAGGTTCATGGTATTAAATGGAATACTCCTGCTTCTATTTCTTATGTTTTTATGGTGCAAAAATGATGTGGAATTTTCAGGACTGATGTCAAAAGTATGTACACCTTTCAAGTACCATCTGAATTTTATTTCTGTCCAAAACATGAATGAGGTGGACAACTTGCTTATTACCCTGATACCATTACTTCACACTGTTCACACAACTGAAACAATAATTATGTTTTTGCTTATTAATGTAAAGAACAATGCATAACTTTATGTTAATTCTTTTGATCTTAGAAGGTGAAGACATGATTTAGTTTGATTTTTGATTATTCTCATGGGTTGTTACTGAGACATCTAGAGATCTGTTTTGTTTGCATTCATTTTACTGAGGTTTCAAACTTAAGGTGAACAGTTCAGAGCACTGAAAATGTTAAGAGGAAAATAGAAACACCCATGCTACATAGCAATAGATAAAGAGAAATGCGGAACAATCCAAAAGTTAGTCAGTAAGTATGGTATATGTTAGAGGGTGAAGGACAGATGAATCCTGGGTTTATGATGTCAGGGCAATAAGCAAGTTGTCCACCTCATTCATGTTTTGGACAGAAATTAAATTTAGATGGCATGTGAAGGATATACGTACATTTGGCACATTTAGTTGCTCTGAAGTTAAATGATTATTGAGTTTAGTTTGCAGTTTGTTTAGGTATCTCAAGGAGAGATATCAGATGAAAAGAAAAATCAGGATAATGATTGTTCTCTGGCCAACATCTCTGTCTCAGGCTTGCTGCAGTGCTTCACCAAAGCTCAGCACTAGTTGAAAAAAATAATGCCTTATTTTCCACTTGGCGACCCTGTAGCCCTCTGGATCTAATATTAACTTCAACAATTTTAGGGCTTGAGCACCTTTCCCCATTTCGCTCCCCAAGTCTACACACCAGGTATTGTCATAACACAGACTGCTACCCATTGTCAGCCACTAGTAGTCCCCATTAGCAGCTCCTCATTCCCCAGAGTGACCTTTAACCACTCCTTGATAACAAGGTGTAGAGCTGGACGAACACAGCAGACCAAGCAGCATCAGAGGAGCAGGAAAGCTGACACCTCGCTTCTAGACCCTTCTTCAGAAACTCTGAAGAAGGGTCTAGACCCAAGGCGTCAGCTTTCCTGCTCCTCTGATGCTGCTTGGCCTGCTGAGTTCATCCAGCTCTACACCTTGTTATCTCAGATTCTCCAACATTTGCAGTTCCTACTATCTCTTTAACCACTCCTTTGTCTGTCCAACTGTTTTTCTCTCTCTTTGGGGTCTATCTCCATCTGTTGTTTACATCTCCCCGTCCCATCTTCTGTATAAAAAAATCATTTTCTTAGTTACCATCAGTTTTAAAGAAGGGTTACTGGCCCCAAAGTGTTCAATCTGCTTTCTCTCTACTGATGCTGTCTGACCTGCTGAGATTTTCCAGCAATTTCTGTTTTTGTTTCAGATTTCCAGCATCTGCAGTTCTTTTATTTTATTGTTTGGGTGTAATGTACATTGCCTGTTGATTTGCTATTACCAATTTCAAACTATAGCGCAAAGTCACAACTGCCTTCTTACTGCATTAGTTTGCCTACTAGCTCATTACGGTGAGTGAAATATATCTATTATCTGTTAACATTGTTAGTTGTGTCGCACTGTTTTATGCAATACCTCTAATATCTCACTAATGTGATAGCTTTTCAATAATAAATGCCATATAATGATTGCAGCATAAAATACAAATCCATTTGTAATCCTTTTGATAAATGTAGCATTGTAATGGATTCAATGATGATTGGGTATCTCTGCTTAAGTCTCTGTGCGTGATTTTCTTGAAACAAAATAAGCACTTCTGTGAGGATAGTGAGGCTTATGCATCTTAACTAGTTCTTCTTGTCCACAAATGTTTTTAGCCACCAAATATAGCTGCTACCAAGTTCTCTTAAATCTTTCTGTCTTGCCTGCTCCTGCTCTAGCTTCGTCAGCAACTTCAGATTCTGTGTGTTCCATCAAACTCCCTCACCTGAGGAGATAGGTGGCTGGTTCACCTGCCCCTCTTCTAATGTTTTTTGTTTTAATTTGTACATGGGATGTGGGTACTGCTAGCATGGCTGGCATTTATTTCCCATCACCAATTGCCCTGGAGAGGTTGTTGGTAAACTGCCTCTTGCACTGCTACAGTCTTTGGAGTATAAAGCAGTAACATTGGTTAGGACGGGATTTCCAGGATTTTGTTCATTTGCAACTTGTCAACCCAAGCTTGGATGTTGTGTAGGCCCTGCTGCAAATACTTCCTCTGTCTGCGAAGGGCTACGAATGGTGCAATCATCAGTAAATATCCCCACTTCTGACCTTATAATAGAGGAAATATCATTACTGAAGAATCCGAGGGTGATTGGATTCTGCACACCACCCTGAGGAGTGGTGGAAAAGTTGGAGGCTGATTGGGACTGAAGTGGTCCATCTCCAACAACCACAACTATGTCCCTTTCTGCTGGGTCTGATTCCCCATCATTGTACTAAGTTGCACAGGGTACGTCCAACTATCAGTCTTGCAGTGATGCAGTCTAGCCAGTGCTGGAGCTCTCCTGAATGGTCCAAACAATGGAAGTATGTCTTCAAAAATCCAATCATTTTTTCAACTATGGCCCTAGACATTCTATGTGCTGCACTACGGCACTGTTCAACAATAAGCCTGAGAGTTGCTTAATGGGGTTATTAGCTACGTTTTCTATTGGACCCCTTATCACTCACAAACTACCCCTGAGTTGATGTGGAGTGCAAACGTTTGAGAAACCTGGGGGTTGTGCTGAATGTAAGTATCATGGCAGTTAAGCAGATTGCAGACACATCTTTCAAGAACTGTTTCCACAATGAGCTACATATCGCGGGAGTAAAATTCCTACCTATTCAGGCATTGGGCTGAATGTTGGCATGGAGCTCTGATTCCCGTTTGGGTGCAGTTTGTGCTCCTTTGCTCCTGAAGGAACCCAGTAATACTTACAATGCTCATGCCTTGGCCGGTTTGCCTGTCCCTGAGCAACCTGAACTGGTTTCCTGTAAAGGTCCATGGTAACTTCACAAATAGCTCTGTAGATTGGGAGGTGATGGCCTTGTGGTATTATCACTGGACTATTAATCCAGGAACCCAGAAAACATTCTGGGGACCCAGGTTCAAATCCTGCTGTAGCAGGTGGTAGAATTTGATTTTAATAAAAGATCTGAAATTAAGAATCTAACGATGACCATGAACCCACTGTTGATTGTCAGGAAAAACCCATTTAGTTCACTAAAGCCCTTTCAGAAAGGAAACTGCCATCTTTACCTGATCTGGCCTACATGTGATTCCAGACCCACAGCACTGCGGATGACTCTTAACCACCCTCTGGGCAATTGATGATGGGCAATAAATGCTGCCTACCCAGCAATGCCCTCATCCTGTGAATGTATAAAAGAAAACAACAGAATTGGAGATGCCACACAATGCCCGAATGAGCTCTGAAAGGAGTCAGTGATAAGGAAATGCAATGCTGCTGTGATCTTCAGCCCCATGGACATAATGTTTCTTCCCAAATTTCTGACCTGTCTGCAAAATGTGGCAGATGTTGGGTATGGACTTCTCTAGTCATGTGACTAGTTCTTCTGCTATCTCAGATAGGCTGAGGGCTAAAAGTTAATGATGATATTCGACAGCAGCATGACCAAATAGATTGTATAGGATGGGCTGAAGGCTAAAATAGTTGATGATACTTGACAAGCTGCATGAGCTTGGATGAGTCCTGTGAACATTACTTTACAGGCGGAAGATGGCACCAACAGCTTCTTCTGTAGCTGTGTTTTCTGTACTCGACAGTAGTTTTGTCTGCTGTATCAGTTTTCTTTGTGCTGGCTGTTTGTTACACTGTATATGAGAGAGGGAGTTTTGTTCCAAGTTGCTGGAGTTCACCTCTGCATTGCAAAGAGTGCCAGGAACAACCTCAGCCTCCAGACCAGTTGTCAATTGAGGGGTCCCTGACAGGCAGATGGGCATGAGGCTTATTGTTTTTTCCCCTCTCTTTTCATTCTTTTTATTTACTTCATAAATGTTCTTTTCTTTTTTGTATTTTATTATTACTCAATAAATGCTGGTATTTAAGCAAATTGCTGTCGTCGAGCCTTGTCTTCAGTACATTTAATCGAATCTGTAAAGAACCACTTGGAAGCAGTTTGTGATCCAAGACACCTGCGTTGTCCTTCACTCAACTGGAGGCAATTGGAACACGTTCTGCAGTCTTACCATGCATGCATGCTATTCAACATTGGTGAATATATTGGTTCTCTTCTTCATACATTGTTTGTTTATCCACTGTTGCAGTCCTCTGAGTCTTACGTCACTGATTCTGCTCTTGTTGCCCTTCTTCACCTTCTTAGTGTGTGTGTGTGTGTGTGTGTGTGCATGTTTAAATGAGGATTACAGTTTTAATTAGCACTTTTATATACTGACAGTTTATAATTGTTTACCTATAGCTAACATCTAATTGCTTAGTTACTTGAAATAATTATTGAAATGATTCTTGTTCAGCCCAGGGACGTGGACCATTTAAAAAAAATCTGGATTTTAAAATCAAGGAAATTGAGAAACACTGTATACTGGATATTAGACTGTAACATCTCACTAAGTTAGTGTGTTCTTACTAAAAATGTTAATTTCACACAACTGATTTTCGGTATTTCGTATCATTTACAGGACTTGCCTCAATTCATAATTTAGGTGATCACTGCAAAGGTGAATGTTTGCTCTTTTTAAAACCATTTTTGTCCATAAAAGGTTACACAAACAACAATCAGATGGGGGAAGTTAAATGTTGATAATTTTTCGCAACAGTCATAGCAGTAAACATTTACAGTTCGTCTATTTCAAGTTAAGGTCATGTGTGTACAATTGTTGAGCACCTTCAACAATGATTTTCACCTTAGTGCCTAAAACTACATTGGTCAATTGTGTGAAAGAATTTGTCCATAGTTCACCTCCCCCGTCTCCAATAGAAACCTCCCTCCTCTCGACCAGGATCATGCACTTATGAAATTAAAAAGATGCAAATTCCTGTGAAATTGTTAAATTATTTTGACAATAAACTGGAAAATGAACAGATCTCCACTCCCAGTGAACAAATTGTTTATAATATCACCACTGATGAGGTAAAATATAGGAGTTCCCCTTTCATTATTCCCTGTTGGAGCCAATTCTAGAACTGCGTGGCTAGCAAATATAAAGAGTTCAGAGACCGCTCATTACCACCAGGTCATGTAGCAGTGTTGATAACGTCATAGAAAATGGATCAACTGAAGCCGTCCAAATGTGTATCGAAGCAGGAAATGGCAAATTCTCCCACCTCACCTCTCTCCAGCTTTCTCATCTCTGTCTTTTCATCTGAATATTTTCTCTCCTCCACATTATCCTCTCCATAGCCTTGGTCCAATTATCTCCTGCCCTTTAACCCTAACTACAGTGACTACAATTCAAAACTACTTCATTAGCTGTAAAGTGTTTTTGAATGTCCTGGGGTCATGAAAGGTAGTGTTTAAATGCAAGCAATTTGGCCTCACACTGCATTTGATTTTTGTTTTCCATACGCAATGCCACAAGAGATTAACTAGCATGATTAACAAATCAATCTCATTAAATTGGACCAGAGGCTTGGCATTTACTGCAATGATTACTTGAGACAACAAGACTTAAACTGTCATCAGCACCACTTTCCAAAAAAAACTTCAGATAGCAAAATAAGGAGTGAATCACTTTCTTCTTACTCTCTTTTTAATTTTGATTGCTTCTAAATTTGATTTGTGAAGCAGATAAAGGTTCAGAAGTTGATTAATTTGCTCTGTGAGTTACCTAATAAGGTCAGATGAGTTTGACTTTTCTTTATATCATTTCAATTTTCACAGCTGGAAATTAAAAAAAAACTTCTGAGAAGCGAAATATATTACAGTAAAGAAAACGGGTTGAGTTCCTACAAACAACTTCAGTTCTCCAGCTCATTTATGCTCTGATGAGGGGTCAAAAAGGGTGGCAGGCTCGAAAGTGTTTACCACAGCACTTCTCAATAACCAGACCACAGCTCAAAGAAACTATATTGCTGAAATAAAAACCAAAAGAACTGTGAATGCTGTAAATCAGAAGCTAAAACAGAAATTGCTGGAAAAGCTCAGCAGATCTGTGGAAAGAAATTAGAGTTACCATTTTGGGTCGAGTAACCCTTCCTCAGGCGTTCTGAGAAAGGATCACTCAATCCGAAATGTTAACTCTGATTTCTCTCCATGGGTGCTGCCAGACCTGCTGAGCTTTTCCAGCAATTTCTGGTTTTGTGTATTGTTGACATTACTTCTGCTGTTACTTAGAAAGGTTGCAAGGGTCCAAGGTGAAATTTCATTTATAGATTAGGCAGGCTGTTTTAATTTTTTTTTCTGTAATACTGATGTATAGAAATCAGACAGGTTTGAAGTTATTTCTCAAAACTATTCAGGATTCCCTTTGCCATTTATAGAAGGAGACAATTTAATTCCGCAGGTACTTCAAATCATGTAATAATCCCAGGGCTACCCAATTTTAAGGTAAACATCCAAGTTCAATAAGTGCAATAAGAAAACAGCTATTTTGAGATTAGAGTTTTCAGCTTTGTGATCATGCATTTAAAAATCAGGAAGCTTAATACAATGCTTTGTCCTCCTTGCTCGCTGTTATAAAGTGGAGTTTGACCCCCCCCCACCAAGATTTAAGACTAAAACACCCAAAGAGAAGTACCTCACCCGATAATCTGTAACAGGAGATTGAAAAGTGGTGTAACCTGCCCTTCAGCAACTTCAAGTGGTTAAATAAAATCAATTCCTGACATTCACTTTACAATCAAGTAACAATGTATTTATCTAACCCTAACACTGAACAAATTAACTGTACCATTAACAAATTGAATAAACCCCTTCTAATTGCTAACTATTCCCAAATAAAACAATATTCTAATGGCGCACTGTCCCACTTATATAAAATTTAGAAAAAAAACACAGAATTTAGTCTCTTGAAATTACAGCCAGGTTATGTGTTTTCCGGAACGTTCTGTGCTTTCTCCGTTGAATGTTCAGTCAGGAACACCTTCTCCATCAACTCTCCTGTCAGGAATATTAACTAGTTGTGCCATAGGTACCTTTGTTCTTTAGATGGCTGTTCCTCTAAGACTTAGAGAAGACTGTGAGAGCCAGTGATTTTCTCTTGAGACCTGAGAGCTGTCAACTCTGGCAGATGGCAATTAGCTCTTCCGTCTTCGTCCAACTGCCCTCTTCTTTTGTACCCTTGATGACATATATATTTCTTATACTAGGCCTGCTCCCATGTTGTCAAACCATCAGATTTAAATTTAATTGGTTTTTGGTATCGAAGTGCCTGGTTCAAATTGATTGGCTGAATTCAAAAACTTGTTTTCTTGGCAACAAAACAGAGTGCTACCTGGCCTGCTAACTGTATGGCCTTTTGATACTTTTTTTTTCAATTTGGGTATCTCTGTGTACTTGTAAACTTTCAAGGTGCTGCTCACAAACGTCTACTTTAAATCTCTAAACATGGAAAAAGCACAGCATCTTTTAAAAGGGACCATGCAATCCATTTCCCCCCCAACATTTTACAAACACTAAATTCTAACTTCCTGCCTCCCAATCCACAAGTACTCCACCCAACATTGCAATGCACGGTTTCATTGAAAGTAGACATGAGTACACAGAACTGTACTAATTGGGAAAATGAGCCAATGGATTAGTTGGTCTGGCTTGGCACTACTTCAAAGATTTCTATCCCTCCAGAAATAGAAGAACAACAATGAGAGAGCACTCTTTGGTCCCACTTGAGTATAAATTAGAAAGGAGAGACTGCATTGATCTCTCACTAATCCCCAAGACACTTGTTAGATTGGGAAAAGAATATCTAAAGACTTTCAGGCCAATTTTAGACATGACCCCATAAATGGGCACATTCTCATCGTTAGCTCATCAAAGGCATCTTTTAAAGGCAAATGTCGGACTATTTTTTAATTTTTTATTTAAAGTTCTTTTGAAAAATGGAAACATTTGGATTGTATTTTAGACATTTCTGGGGCCTCAGAGATAGCCCTGAGAAAGTGAACCTTGTTGTCCCAGGTTTATATCTGAGAAGTTTGTGAAATCTTTCCCTGACTTCTACCAGCTCATTTGAGTCACTGATGCTGCATGAATTCTTCCAATATCAAATTGTCAATCTCATTGTTTCCTTCACATAATCCTGGGCCATCCTCCCTACCTCTCAGCAAAACCCTCCTGATCTTTATTAATTATAGCAGCTACCAGTGCAGTTAAGGGTCAATATTTTCATTTTGAGATTGGAGCATTTGGGTCACATTTTTCAAAGTATCATCCACTAATTGCCCAAAATTGATCTTCACACTTAACTGCAAATATCAAACTCAGGAAGGATAAGCAGAAGGGGATAATTTAAAATGCAAATCATAGAATCTCTGCTATGTGGAAATAAGCCACTTTGCCAATCAAGTCCACCAAAGAGCATCCCAACCAGACCCACTTCATTCCTGCAACACTGCACTCCCCATGGCTAACCCACCTATCCTACACATCTCTGGACACTATGGGCAATTTAGCATGACCAATCCACCTAACGTGCACACCACTGGTCTGTGGGAGGAAACCGGAGCACCCAGAGGAAACCCATGCAGACATGGGGAGAATGTACAAACTCCATACAGATAGTCACCCGAGGGTGGAATTGAACCCAGACCCCTGGCACTGTGAGGCAGCAGTGCTAACCACTGAGTCACTATGCTGCTCTCAAATGGCAGCCATGAATAGGTTTGGCATTACCTTTGGAAATGGATGAGCAGGGAGAAGTTATTTTGGCAGGTATTCCTGAGCAGCGTAACATTTGTCTGATGTTCTGACTGAGGCTGTGGCATTTCAGATGGCTGCATGGCTTCTTTCCATCTAGAAGCTAAGCTCAAATCAGTCAAGCCAAGCTGGTATGGCTAGAATTAGCTAATGATCCCAGCACCCTAATGATGCTCTCAAAAGTTGAAACTTTCCCAACAGAAGTTAAACCTCTCAGCTGTAACGATGATAACTGTGTTGCCGCATGAGCAATTAAGTATAAATCTCCACCTTTTATACATGTTTTTCACATTGCAGACATAATCTACTAGTGGCTTCCTGCTCTGTCTTTGACAGCTTCACTCAAATGTGTCCTGAACCTGTAATGATTGTAACCAGGTCAGCCAGGTGAACCTCATAGAGTAGAAGTTCCCTGATTGGAGCTCTTAATCTGGCCCAATCAGGGAGCTCTGGCTGACAGATATAAACAGGAGTGTCAGAGGTTCTGTTCACTCTGAAAGCTAGCTCTGAGGAAGTTGAACAAGTGTTAGATACTATGCCCATGTAAAAGAATAGTGATTTGGTGATAGGATACCAGCCTCAATGGAGATATTTCAGAACCCTCTAGTTTAGTAACACTTACCATTTGAAAGTTCTGTTTCCATACTCCCATAGAGCTGTGCAAGAAGCAATTAGTTGTAGGTGTACAGGATTTTAACTCCCCAGTACACTCCAGCCCATCCAAATTCTGTCTTCAAAAATCTAATTGCTTCACAGTGATGTTGTGACTAGATGACACCCATTCAGTGCACAGATGTCTGAGTCAATCCACACACAGACCCAAACTCACCTTCATGGACAATTGAAAATTATTCCAACAGTGTAGACTTGAAGCTTCACTTTTCCTGACTTGCACCAGGCCATTATGCCTACATGAACATTATATGCTCAAGATATGCAATACCAAAATTTTCATCATGAGTTAGGTTGCTGATCGCTACATGAGATGTGTTAATGACTCATTATTACAGATATGTCATGGTTGGTTGCTATTTATAGTTCTCTAAATCATAAATCGCCATGTAAATAATTATTTCTTCTACACATTTTGATAAAGGTAATTTTGGAAAGGAGCAATCTCCAAAGAAGGAATAAACGGAGGTGACTGTATATGTTTTGTATCATTATTAGACCATATTTCATGACCGGCTACCCTTTTGTAAATTAACAGTCAGAGGAAAATAGACCAATATTTCCAACTGAAAGCAATCCTATTAATGAATGTATATGTTTTTGTTGGGAAATTAATATTACCATCTTATTCAAGACAATTGAAAAGCATAAACTAACTACCAGAAGAAGCTTCTGTCATAGATTAGCTTGCCAAGCTGGCATTCTTTAGAACACACTCCAATGAATACATTGTATTGTATACTGAACAATGCATTAGAATGTTTTCTCTGTACAAGTGACAAGAATGAAGAGAATAATAGATATTGTGGAGATAGCCATTAATCTATAATTCAATCAAGGACTTCCAATGATGTCATAGACTGCAAGTGTACAGCTCAGATCTTTTATGTCTACCAGGAGAACTCCAAAAACTGAATTACAGCATTTTGCTTTGTCTGCATCATCTATTTCATATGATGCACACTAACTGTGATTTTGAATTGCGCTATTAAGTCTCTAACTCTTATTGTCGCAATGGTACTGCTGAGAAGACTGAGCACTGTGATAGAAGTGCTAATGACAGCTTGAAGCACTGCTACTACAATGTTCCACAAAAGGAGATGTTCACTCATTGCAATATTCATAAAGCAGATTAGCAACATCCTGTGATGCAAAAGTAATAAGATTCTCCCTCGTGGTTTACCATATAATTATGTGGTTGGCATATGTCATTCCAAAAGAAACAAATCTTGTCCAATCAATGTGTGCTGAAGGGTCAGCTGACAGATAAAGCTTTTAGGTCACTGGTTTTATGACTTAAATCAATGAATTATTGTAGAGAAAGAGATGCCCTTAATCTGAATAAATCAGTCAGTGTTGCTACACAGCTGTAATAAATTAGATTAATTATTTAAAACATTGCTTCCATCAATTCTCACAGCATAGACACCTCTCAGATGCCTGAACACTACAAAAATAACCTCTTGTTATCTATTTAAAATGGCTTGCAGATCTATTAGCAAAGATTATAAACAGAAATGCATAACAACTTAATTAATGCAAAGAAGCACCTGCTGCTTCAAATATTTTGCTTATATTTTATTTATCAAGCAATTTACACTGTTCAATGCACCACACCCTATCATTCACCTACTAACTATCTCTATCAATCAGGATTCATAACCCTTACAATCAAACCTTTATCAATAGCTTTACAGTTCTGCATACCTGACAGCCACATATCACAGCTTGTTGCAAACTACCAGTTATTTAAATGTTAGCCACAGTCTCCAAATACTGTTGATTTCACCACCATTGCCAACATATTTCTCTCTCTTTCTTGCAATATAAATTGCATGATTGGAAGCAGCAGAAGCTAAGTCACCAGGGTCAGGCATAACTGGGTATCCTCACTTCCAGCAGAAAAGACAACGGGTGTCATTGGAGCCACTTTCACTGAAACTTGTGACTGGGCTGAAGCAATCAAAAATGATGGTACCACTCATACTTAACTCTCTTTCAAATAATCCTTTTTCCCCCACGCCTCAAACTCTTTTGATTTACAAGCTACAGATGATACGAGTCCACACATTTTTCTTCCCACGTCCCCTCCCTGGAACCACTGCAACCTTATTCTAGTGCCTGTACCTACTCAGATGCACAGATGCATCATGTCATATTGTGCTGGTAGAAAAAGAGGTGAAGAACAAGAAGAGCAAGAAATATTTTTGTTCAATTTCACACTTGCAGACATCAACTCAGGTACTATCACTGCACATGTTTTATAAGGATATCAGAGGCAGCATACAGTTTCATTAAGACATTGAATGTAATGTTGCATTCTCATGGGCATAGCAGAGGTCAAGGATAGCGCAGATGCTGGGGTAGCAGTGGGGTAGTGTTAATATCATTGAATATGAGTTTGGAAGCCCACCATGGCAGATGGTGAAGTTTGAATTCAATCAAATATATAATTAAAAACTAGTCAAATGGCTATCTTGTAACCATTTTCAAATGTTGTACAAACCCATCTAGTTTGCTGATCACTTTAGGAAAGGAAGTCTTTCATCTTTAACTGATCTGGCCTATGTGTGACTCCAGACTCAGCATAATGTTGACTCCTAACTGTCCTTTGAAATGGCCT
>JAHRHZ010000217.1:5380003-5451951 GCA_024137785.1 Ginglymostoma cirratum
CCTGCATGTCTTGGAATGCAGGGGTGGCGGACTGGGACATTGCCCATTAAGTATGATTCCTTGAAGATGACTATGTCAGGCTGGTGCTTGGTTAGAATGTGTATATTGGAGATAGTGGAGATAGATCCACTGGAGGCGGTGGCACAGTGGTACATAGTCATGAAAGAGTTCTTTGAAAGTCATCAACGTTGTCTCTAGACCCATGAGGTCTCATGGCATCAGGCTGAACAAGAACAAGGAAACCTCTTGCTGATTACCACTAACTGCCCTCCATTGGTTCATAGATTATTTCACCACTTTTTGGAGAAGTGCTGAGGTTGGCAAGAGCACAGATTATAGTCTGGGTGAGGGATCTGAAAATAATCCCCTACTGTCTCTTCAATGTTGAACTACTGTCTACAAGGCGCAAGTCAGGAGTGTGATGGAATACTCTCTACTTAGTTGAAAGAATGCGGCTCAAACAACACTCAAAAAGCTCAACACTGTGCAGGACAAAGCAACTTCCTTGATTGGCACCTAGCCATCATCTTCAACAGTCAGTCCCTTCACCACCAATACAAATGCAGCAGCGTGTTCCATCTACAAGATGTATTGCAGTATCTCACTAAGGGTTCTTTGACAGCAACATTTAAACTCTCAAACTCTACCAATAGAAGTACTAGTGCAGCAGATGCCTAAGAATCTCACCACTTGCAAGATTTCCTCCAAGTCATAAACCATCCCAACTCTGCACTGCACTACTGTACTACACCCCTGTTGGTTCACAATCTGTAGAAATATGCTGCAGGTAATAACATTAAGTCAAAATTTTCTGCACTGTGAAGCTGCTGAGTTATAAAATGACAATTCAGGACACTCTATTAGAAATTGTACACTCTACAGCATCATAGAACTGGAGCTCAGGATGGGCCTTGACATTAAACGGCTTCATGCTGATGAACATTTATGCAAAAGTATAAGAGCTTCCTAAAACATGCTAACTTTCTAGTCCCATGTTACTGAATATATAACAGGTTAGTTCACACAGAGTGTTGCAGACTGCTTGAGGAAAAAAAAAACTCATTTATAATAACTACACTATCAAAATGACTGTGTGATATTGCCATGTAAATGCTGAACAAAACAGAGTTTTACAGTGCCTTTGGCAGTGAGTGGATTCTGAGCCAACAGTAGTTTCTACCTCCCTATATTCAAAATTACACTTTTTTCTAGTCTGTTGAGTTTGCCTTACTTCCCTGCATCAGTATATGGTGGAACTATCTGGGATGCAAATCTCAGTAGTCAAATTCAGCACTGATTCTTGATCAGAGACAGATACACTCCTGTCAATCAAGATCACTAAATAATTGCTTGATGCATTATTCTTAAATTGGAAACTGGACAGCCATTTATGTGACAGTAACTCAATTCACCTTGGTGACGTACTTTTTGTTTTAATTAGAAAAAAAGGTGAAGTGCCAAGGCCCAAAATGCAGGACATCGTCAAGGTTGAAATAAAGTGGAAACAAGTGTAAAAAAAAATGCAAAGTACAAAACATTGATGAATATAGTAAAAGTTCCCACAGTACTGAGGTCATGGGAAAGTACTGACTGAAATATGGAGGAAATTCTTCCCTCATAGGATTATAAGTCTTTGGAACATTTTGCCACAGAGAGCTGCGGGGGCAGAGTCCTTGTGTATTTAATGCTGAGATAAATTATTGATCAGTAGGGCAATCATGGGTTAAGGGGAAAGGATGGGATAGAGGAGTGTTGGCTTAGCCTTGACCCCACTGAATGGCAGAGCAGGTTTGTGGGGCTAAATGGCCTACCGCTGTTGCTATTTCTTATGGTCTTACATGTTTAGAACAGCAATTTGAAATAGACACAGAAAATGCTAGAGCAGCTCTGTAGGTCTGACAGCATCTGTGAAGAGAAACAGTGTTCATGTTTTGTGCCTGATACGATTCTTCTTCAGAACTGAAAGGGATTGGAAAATTGAGTTTTGTATGCTATGGATAGAGACGGAGGAGGAGCGAGAGGAATAGATGATGTGGACGCTCAAAGCTAAAGAGAAAGGGGTTCGTCTCAATGGTGAGAGTGAAATTGAGATAAAAATGGGTGTAAATCAAGGTGTGAAAGCAGGAAAATAGATCTACTCTTCTGAGAGTGAAGTAAACAAGTTACAGACACTCACAGACACGGTGATTGTGGTGAAGTTTGAGAAAAATGGAGGACCTACATCATGCTGTCAAGGCATGGAATTCAATACTGATTCCTATCGACTGTAAAGAGCCTAAGCAAATAATTGTGTGTGGTTCTTTGAGCTTATATTATGCTTCATTGTGACATATCCAGATCAGAAATGTTAGCATGGGAGAAAGGTTTTTTTTGAAATGGTCAGCATCTGAGGTCGGAATCATTCCAATGGACAGAGAGGAGTTGTTCCACCATTTTGAAATTTTGAGGATGCAGGGAACAGGGCTTGGATTTTGCCTAATATAGATTTGGTCCAGAAAGAACAAGGGATGAAAATTCATCAGAATTTTGCATATTTTCTTACCGATAAAATGCAGAGCCAAGTAAGTTTGCAATACATGAATATCAGAAGTAGCAGCAGGAGTGGGAAATTTAGCCCCTCGAGCCTGCTCCACTATTCAATATGACTATGGCTGATCTTATCTTGGCTGCAACTTTACTTTCCTGTCTGATCTCCATACTCCTTCAACCTATTGCTAATTAAAAATCTGTCTATCTCCTCCTCAAACTTACTCAATACACCGTCATGCACTGCACTCAAGATTAATGTATTCCACAGATTCACAATGCTTTGAGAGAAGTAATTTCTCCTCATCTCTGTTTTAATCCTGCTACCCTTTAGTCAAAAGCTATGATTTCTTATTCTTGACTGCCTCACAACAGGAAACAGCCTCTCTACATTTACTTTGTCACTCCACTTTAGCATCTTTTGTATCTCAATTAGATCTCCTTTCATTCTTATAAACTGTAAGTAAAGTAGGCCTAAACTGATCAATCTCTCTTCTTAAGACTAATGCCTCATCTCTGGAATCAATCCAGTGAATCTCCTCTGAACTGTCTCCAATGTAATGACATGTCTCCTCGAGCAAAGGGACCAAAACTGTATGCAATACTCCAGGTGCAGTTTCACTCATACTTTGTATTGTTGTACCACCACTTCCCTACTTTTATCTTTCCACCATTTCTGAGTACCCCACTATTAACTCCCTAGTCTCATCCCTTCAATGGACCAACATTCACTGTAGCTACTTTCTTGCCTTTATATAGGGGCTTCTGTTTTTTTTTTATAGTCTGCACTCATTTACTTTCATAATTTATCTTTGCTCTTTTTATTACATTTTTAGCAACCATTTATTGATCATTAAAAATGTCCTAATCTTCCAGCCTGCCACTGGTCTTTGCAAGATGGAATGCCTTAGCGTTTGTCTTTATGTTATCTTAACTGCATTTCTTAGACAGGCATTCCTTTCATAAAGAAATTAAAAAATGGAGAGAGACTATAAATTGTTGAGCAGTTCTTCACCTACAAATCTTCCTGTGAATTGCTAAAAACACATTAATTGGAGGTACGTAATTACAAACATTCATGTTCAAAACAATTTCTCATAAATAATTGCCCTGAATGAATGCACATAAATGAGGAATTTGCGAGAACTGCATTTATCCAGTGGGTAGTTTGAATGTGGAGGTCACTATTACATGAAGCATTGAGGTTAAAAGCATATATACGTTTAAGAAGTAAGTTAAGTGCATGGAGTAAAGATGAATGTAAAGAGATATTGATATCATGGGATGAGTTAACATTGGGAATACATTTTATACACCATAACCATCAACAAAGACCCATGAGGATCCATGTCCCCAGATGTTAATAAGTTTACATTTCTCCACTCTGTATGTCAACAGTGTAGAGAGGGAGGTTCATTTAAAGTACGGTGTGCTCCCAGCACAGTAACTTCCTTCCTAACCCCAAGCTGAATATGGGTATCCACCCATACCATATTTAGATCAATAATTACGAGTTAACTGACTTGTTAAAGGCTCTGATAACCCAAATATAATCCAATTCATGAAATTGATGTGAGCATTTGGGTGAGAGTTAGCTACCAGCTATTAAAAGGATGAAAAGAAAGAGGTGGGGAGGAATTCGCAGAACGAGGCCGCCTCGTCTCAAGAAGGGAGTATCTCCTCACTTCCTTTCTCCACCCCTTAACGTTAATTCCTGTCTCTCTATCCTGTCCCCCCATCACTCTACTTCCTGAATGCACGAATTCTCTTTCTCCAGCCTAAACTATAAATATCGCCATCTAGGAAGAAAACTTAAAAGCAAATTAAGTTGGATGTTATTCCTGGATTTCCTGTAGTTGTGCATACATCCTCTTTTTTCAAAGAGATAAATATTTACATATCAAATGTCATTGATCCATCAAGTTCACAGCAAGTGTGAAATAATCTCAGACACTCTGCTACAAAGCCAGCTATGGTTAGGATTTTAATCTTAAAACATCAATGTAAATCGAAGATTAATATTGGACATTATCTCCAAATTTAACTCAAGAACAAAGATACTGCAACTTGCATCAGATCAAAGAATGCTGCAATATTATGGAATCCTGCCTCTAATGTGATTAAAATCCTCAGACACACTCAGTGTTCAAATATGTCCTTCATATTTTCTCCTTGTCACTTATGAGACCAGTGTTTACAAATAATGGGACTTGCATATGTATCTTCATTAATCTCAAAGCATAAACTATGGTAATGACTGGTGTGATATGAAGCTTTATGGTGCATGCACCGATATTTTAGTCTTTTGTTCAAACCTGCATAGAATAGTCAATGACACAGAACAATATGATTAGATTTATAGACTACAAATAAAAATTGCAATTTCACAGAAATTCATAAAATAATGGATTGACTGATTTAATTTGATACTAAATTATGCTGGAACAACAAAATAAGATTATTTGAAGTGCTTTCTGATTCTCAACAGCTATACTACTGTACAATTTTCAGCAGCCTTACATACCTCAATGCAGTACCAAATAAAAGGGGCAATCATTTGATGCAAAATCTTTGGATGTTGTGCCTGTAATTTTGCTTCACAGAAAGGAAATGTTTAAATTTAGATTTCTTGTTTTGCGCTTATCAAAAAGAGAGTTTACTTATTTTTTGACCTGTTTGGTGAGTAATGATTTATATCCTTATTTCCTTTGCTTTGCATAATTTTCAAGCGAATAAAGACGTTTTGGGAGACTATTTTGGCAGCGCAGTGGTTAACACGTTGTCCTTTTACCTCAAGAAAGGATTGAATCCAATGCAAACAGTTAAGTTGACATACTACCACGTTCCGTCTCATGGGATCGTAGAGAAAAAAGAAGAGTTTGCTTTCATGCAATGCCTTTGATGTCCTCTGAAATTTCTAAATGACTTCACAACCAATGATTACTCACTATTGTTTCCTCTGCGGTGTGCAGTAGTCCCTGAAAGCTGCTGTGTATTTCTCTGTAAGTGTGGGGTCATGATCAAACAGTTCCTGTGTTTCTGACTGAACATGGAGTATCAAACATCTGGATCACAAGAGATTCCTTAGTTTGATCATTTCCTTTGTTCTCCTTGATCAGTTCCAATAAAGTCACAATGCCAGTTAAGAAAGAATACTTAATTATGTCGCAGTTTTCATGATCTCAGGATGTCCCAGTTTCTTAGCCAGTACAGTTCTGTTTGAAACCTTGTCTGCTGTTGTAACATGGACGGACATAGCAGCCAGCTTGTGGACCATGAGGTGCCACAATCAACAATAAGAACAAAGACCCAATTAATACATTTTACCAAATGTTGTTTGGAGGTGATAGAAGTTGCTCAGGATAGCAAGAAGTGTTCCTCACCCTTCTTCAAATGAAGCCATCAAATCTTTTCACATCTACCTTAATAAGCAATCAGGTGCAGTGGCAGTGAAACAAGTACTAGGAATGTAAACAGTAGTGCCAAAGCTGCAAACCTGTCATGTTCCTACTTTTAGCCAAAAACAAAGCAGATCAGCAGTGAGAATATTCACGCAACACAGGGAAGGTTGGATTAATTCAGCCATCAGTGCCCAGTTCACAGGTCACCTATTTCCAATAAACCACAACCAGTCACAGCCAAATTTGACTGATAGAATCAACTGCTAAATAATTGCTGGTTATATTTCCCAATTGTATTGTCTATTGCTGGCACACATCAGTTAGAGACATGTTGAGTTGCAGCTTTCAACAAGTTCCAACTGAAATTTTCCTTCTGAGTCATGGGAATTTCAAATTAGATCCAATCTATCATTAACTGATTTGTAGCTACTTTACACTGACACGTGTTCCTGGAGTGATAATGCTCCTCTTAATGTGTGCAATCACGCAACACCCAAAAATGAACAGTTAGCAAGTATTTAAACACATGAGAAAGAGAGATTCTGAAAAGTCACTGGAAATATTTTTTTCAAAAATGTGATTGAATACTGAAATTTTCACTTCAGTAATCTTAATGTTATGAAATTATTTTAACAGGAAAAGAAATTGTGATCTGCAGAACAAATGAGTGAACTTTTCTTTTAAATAAATGGTGCAAACATTACAAACAGAGAATATGAATGAGAGGAGAGCTGTTTCTACTCTTGAGCACTGTATGTAGCAACAAACACTGGATGAATTCGCCAGTGTTTAATTTTCCAAACTTTATGATAACTAAATTAAAGTGTTAAGTTAGAAGAATATCAGGATAAATTATATTAGGTGGTAAAGGTTAAGAATGAATGATTCAGATAAAGAATATTTAAATTAGTTAAAATGCAATTAGCTGCCAAAAGAAGAATTAATGTGATTAAGGAATTGACTTTGATGACTCAACTATCTTTTCTCATTCAGGGATGCCTTCTGACCGGTTGTGATCTCCAGCATTTGTTGTTTTCAGTACAGATTCCAGCATCTGCAGTAATTTGTCCCTATCTTTTCTCATCCCTCATTTTTATATTCTTTTTAGTTTTGGTTGCCAATCAATAATTTTATTTCCCTATGTGCTGTGTATCTGACAAACTGATAAGTAGATTTTAATTTGAAGTGCATTTAATTTTGTCCAAGGATTTAAGTAATGTTGAGGGTATTGTTGGAGGAAATACACACGTTTAGCTCAGCTCATGAGTTATATTTTATATCATTGGTTCTACTGATCAGCATTAATGCTAATAGCCTGGGTTAACTTCCCACATTGGATGAAGTTATCAGGAAGGTAGCTCCTTCGCTACCCTACTTGAGGCTTGGTGTCACTCAGCTTAAACTCACCACCAGTTATCTTTCTCTAATAAAAACCAAAAGAACTGCAGATGCTGTAAATCAGGAACAAAATCAAAGCTGCCGGAAAAGCTCAGCAGGTCTGGCAGCACCTGTGAAGGATAAAACACAGTTAACGTTTCAGGTCCGGTGACCCTTCCTCAGAACAGTGAGTGTTCTGAGGAAGGGTCACCAGACCCGAAACGCTAACTCTGTTTTCTCCTCCACAGGTGCTGCAAGACCTGCTGAACTTTTCCAGCAGCTTCGATTTTGTTCCTATCTTTCTCAAATGCCAGAGTAGCCGATGATCTTAAAAACTGAAAGAACTGTGGATGCTGTAAATCAGGAACATAAACAGAAATTGCTGTAAAAGCTCAGCAGGTCTGGCTGCATCAGTGAAGGAAAAAAACAGAGTTAACGCTTTGGGTCCGGTGACCCTTCCTCAGAACTTTTGAGGAAGGGCCACCAGACCTGAAACGTTAACTCTGATTTTTTCTTCACAGATGCTTGCCAGACCTGCTGTCCTTTTCCAGCAACTTCTGCTTTTGTAGCCTATAATCTTCATGGACTATAGCGACTTTACTTATTTCTAGTCGTTATTTTCAATTATTTTTACACTGTTGATCCTCCAAAGATAGGTCTACCTGCAAGTTCTTCCATAAAACTGCATCTTTTAGGTGAAATGAAAATTAATCAGAAAATCTTCTGTTTTAACTCATACTTAACTTCCTTCTCAAACTTGTATCCTTACATGTTAAAATAAAACAGCCTTTTCTACACCCTGCACATAGCATGATGTAGCCTGTCTTGGTTCTTTACCTTGGTTTTTATGCTTTGTTTCTTTGCAACAATTTTATACTCAGTGTGAGTGTTTTGGAAGGACACACATTAAAGTGTATTCCAATGTTTATTCATCTCTTCAAATGTTTTTGAGATTTATTTTCAGAGCAGAAAGTAAGAATGATATGCTGTGCATAATATGTAAGATGCAGAATGCAAATTAGATCATATGCATTGAACTGACGAACAAGAAAGTGAAACTCACATGGTTGAGAGTATACACACCCACAAAACTGTCGGAGGAGGCAGAAGAAGAAATACATGGGCAAATTGCTGAAAAATGTATAAACACTACAGAAGTAGTAGAAGGGGATTTAAATTATCCTAATAGCAATGGAGATAAAATTGGTGCAACAGGTACAGGAAATCCAAGATTATTAAAATGCATTCAGGAGATTTTTTTTTCTGTTGGTACAAAGTAAGTACAGCAAGAGAAGATATGCATGTCTGAATTTAGTTTTACAGAATAAAATTTTGTAGATGGATGGGGATCAGTGGCAGAACAACTTTGTGACGGTGACCATATTTCAGTTAGAGGTTATGTAGTTATAGCAAAGGATAAGAATAGACGAGGATTATAATTTTGAAAGTATCCAATAGGTCAAGATATGATTTGGCAGCAATGGACTGGAAACAGTTACCTGATGGTAAGTCAGAACCAGAATAGAGGAAAGCACTCAAGAAGGTGTAAAGAGTGTATTCATAAAGAAAATAGATGAGGCTTCCAAATCTAGACCTCCCTGGGTGTCAGTGAAAATAAAGGACAAGATAAGACATCCAAGAGGAGCTTATATCAGATACTGGGAGATCAAAATAGCAGAAAACCCTGTGGATTATTTGAAGTGAAAGGGTTTAGGCCCGAAACGTCAAGTTTTCCTGCTCCTATGATGCTGCTTGACCTGCTGTGTTCATCCAGCCCCATGCTTGTTATCTCGGATTCTCCAGCATCTGCAGTACCTGAGGATGAGGGGGATTCTGTTTTGGTTGTTATTGCGGGGAGGGGTTGGGAGGGATGAGTTGAGGGAAATGCGGGAGACACGGTCGAGGGCGTTCTCAATCACTGAGGGGGGGAAGTTGCGGTCCTTGAAAAACGAGGACATCTGAGATGTACATGAGTGGAATGCCTCATCCTGGGAGCAGATGCGGTGGAGGCGAAGGAATTGGGAATAGGGGATGGCATTTTTGCAGGAAGGTGTGTGGGAGAAGGTCTATTCTACATAGCTGTGGGAGTCGGTGGGTTTGAAATGGATATCGGTTTCTAGGTGGTTGTAACCCCATTCCTAAACCTTAGAAGCAATATGAAAAAGTCATTGATGCTCGTCATAGTTCTACAATTCAGGGGAATCACTTGCCTTCCTTGTTTGCCAGCCCCTGTGGTTGGGGTGTCTATGTGTAATCCATGATGGTAGACTGCCTCAAGGCAAACAAACCTTAAGAGGTACCCTCAAGCAAGTGTTCCATTTCTTGCATAATTAAACAGTGTTTCTCCTGCTGCTGGTCTGAAATCAATGATGCTTTTCCTTTCTCTTTATTGAATGTACCACTATTACTTTAAGAGCACTGTTTCCTTAAGAGCTGAATTTGCTAATGAGCCAAGGAGGAAGTTAAAACCATATGAGAAACAATTATATGTGGTCCAACAGAAGCAAGCTAGAAGGGGGGTTCACACAGTAATCTGTAACTGCAAGTTGTAGTCTGCACTGTGAAACAAACTTCTATGAAATTTTCAAGTAAATTGAATCTATGGTATTAATTAATGAGTTTAAAAATAAGACAAAGTATTATGGCACAAAATATAATGGGCTGCATAATTCCAATGATAGATGTGCACATGCTTCCTGATGGTTATTTGAGATCTTAGTGTCTACACAGCACTTGCTGATTGAATTTTATTTCTCTCAGTTAATATTCTTGCTCATTCTCAGGACAACGTATGATCATTTCCTTACTTACAGTAGCAATATGTTGCTTTCTTTAATGATGAAAAGAGTGATATTATTAAAGGGATCTGACCTGCAAGAATAGACTTATTAAAAGGTACTTGATTTAAATTGGCTAACACCTGGAAAAAGCCATAAGGATGCTTGATCTACCCCTCTAGTAATTTCACTTGAGGTGGTATGCCAAATTGGTGCTAACGCTTTCTTAAACGCTTTTGGACAGGATGTAAAGAATGGCAGAGAATGGCTAATAGACTAATCAGTGGAAAGAATTAGAGCAGGGAAAGAAGCTAACTAGAATTGTAAAAACAGATAGCAAGAGTTTCTGTTTAAAAAGAAAAGAACAAGTAAAGTGAGTAAAAGTAGGTAAAAGTCCTCCAGATAATGATATATTGGAGTTAATTGTGGTTAATAAGGAAATGTCAGATCAAACGACAAATATTTTGCTCTGTCTTCACCATACAGGATACAAAAACAGTTCAGTAATAGTGATAAATCAGGGGTAGAAGCGAAATGGGAACTTGGTGAAATATCAATCACAAATAAAACAGTACTGAGCAAATTGGCTAAACTGTGATCTAACAAGTCCCAGTGCCCTATAAACTCCATCCTAAGGTCTTAAAAGAGCTGGCTAATGAGGTTATGGATGCATTGTTATTAATTTTCTAAAATTTGCTAGATTCTGGAAAAGTTCCTTCAGACTGGATAGCAGAAAATATGACTCTATTACTCAAGAAGAGAGGGAGAACAAAAAAGGAAACCATCGGCTAATTAGCCCAGTATCTGTCTTGGAGAAGATGTTAGAATCAACTAATTCTCTGCTAATGAATTGTGAAAGCCTGAGACTGTAAGGTGAGGCAAAAATCCCCATCATTTTATGGATATACCCTGAACTAAAACCCTCTGAAAATGTAAGTTCATGGAATTACATTGGATCTAAGATTCACTGAACGTTTGGACTTGAGAAACCATGGGCCCTCAGCTGAATCAGGAAAAGGCTGGTTGGGACAGATGGGTAATATGCAAGCTCAGGGATAGATGTCTGGAACAGGGATTAGCTTGTAAAACTAAAAAGAAGACCCCCATTCATGATCCAGCTTAAACAATGGAAACTAGACTGCAGGAAACAAACAACTTCAATGACATCAGACCTTCTGGAGCCTACAGAGATACAAAGCCATTTCAATTCCCAACCAGTGCTCAGGCACAGAAATACCGAACATTTCACACCATTGTGCTACATGTAAACCTGTTTCACCTTTGGATGTAAAAACATTCACCCTACTATTCAAATTTAATGAATACCCATCCAAGGGAAATGCTGGACATTCAAAACCATTGAAAACTATTCACCTCAATCAAAAAGCCATTCACACCTTCTCCAACATTCAGGAAGCTCATTCAGCCCCGAGAGGAGGTACAATACCTTAGCAGATTTGGCATGAGAAAAGGGGGCCTGCAGTTGGGTACAGCCAGAGACCCGAAGCCCACCATTGTGCACTGTGATACCAGCAACACACCCCGATTCCAACCAGGTGTGTGCTCTGAGGTGGGCCCTGTGCACTCCTGGTGTGAGCGGTTCGTGAGAGGAGTTTGAGAGTCCAAACAAGCAGCAGGTTGTGCACCCAAAGGAGTCCATGAGCCAAAGCCACGAGGAGGGGAAAGGAGATCAGTCCAACTTACCAACCCACAGAAAAATTCCTGCAGATGCCTCCGAGTCAAGGACTCTGCGAACCCTCCACATAGAGAGCAATCCTTGCAACCACTGAACACCATCAACTGACCACAAACCTCCACTTGACGTCTGGAGGCGACTGAGAGCATCCAGGGGTACAGGACACCGACCAGGGCAACTCCACCATCCAAGACAACAACCCGCTCGCAAGGACCACCAAGAAAGAAAAGAAATGCCAGGTACTAGCCCATCAGGTCTAACGTGCCTAACCACATCAGCAGACACTCCGGGACTGACTGTTAGGAGCACTTGCGGCCCTTCACGGAGCCCCAGCTATGGTAAGAGACCATGGACAAGAGCCAGTCAAAATTGGGTTTTCACTCCAGGATGAGCCTAAGGTCATCGAGACCCTCTAACCCATCTTGGCTAGTCTTAGATAGGAGGAGGTGGGATTCAGGGGTTAACAGTGTAGGGTACCCCTAAGATTGGAAGCGGGATACGACTTCAGGTCAGCAGGTAATCTCTCTCTCTCTCTCTGTGTCTTTTCCCTGTTAGCATAAGTCACAGCCACCCACTGTATCTATTTACCATATCAAGTCTTGGCTATAAGGCTTAACTGGAGGGTCAAGTTAACTGGGAGACAGGTCTCAGTCAGTAATAATTGGGTTTGATATTCACTTTCTTGTTTTCCTGTAAATACTTTGAATTTGCTTGTTTTTCAATAACATCAGAGTTTTCTTTGCCTCTGAAGCATTTGCCTCATGTGTTTTCCACCACAGCACATTCCACTACATAAACCCAGTGTCAGAACCAGGGAGCTGGTGAACTGTAAACCAGGCAGCACTCCTAGCAAGAACCCAACTTGTCAGACTGAACACATTATATTCAGCCAATCAGAAAATACCCATTTACACATACTCACCGTTTTCTGCTAGCCATCCAATCTTCTATCTGTTCTAATATGCTAATTTCTACATAATGTGTTTGTACTTTGCAAAGAGAAAAATCTAAGCTGGCAGGAAAAGTCAGCATGGTTTTGTGAAAAGGTAATCCTGTTTAATTAATTTATGAGAGTTCTTTGAAGGAATAACATGTGCCGTGGAAAAGGCAGAATATGAGACATAAAAGACATGGCCCAATAAAGGGTTATCGATGAACAAGTTCTCTTATGAGAAAACTTGGGGACTTGATTGAAGGAAAAAAAAACAAGATTGATGTGGAAAGGATGTTCCTTCCTCTGGAGGAATCCAGAATGAGGGGACACTGTTTAAAACTTAGTAATCTACCTTTCAAGACAGAGATGAGGAGATTTTTTTTTCACAGGGGGCTCTATAACTTTGGAACTCTCTGCCTTAGGAGGGAGTGGAGGTGAGGTCCTCCAGTTTCCGGGTGGTGTCATTGTGACACTGGAGGAGGCGCAGGATGGACATGTCGTCCAGGGGGTGGGAGGGGAGAGTTCAAATGGTTCGCGACTGGAAGATGTTGTCGTTTGTCGTGAACAACGTGCAGGTGCTCTGCAAAGCAGTCTCCGAGCCTCCGCTTGGTGTCACTGAGGCTTGTGTTTCTTAAAGGTGAGGCAAACTGTGGCTGCCAGAAAGTGTGGATGCTAGCTATACTATCATTGTTTGCTGCTCAGTTCACTCCACCCTCATGATCATCTACCAACAATTTCTATCAATATAAAACTCTTCAGTTCACATGTTTTAACTAACCCTCACATACTTATTATCATTGCATGCCTTACACCACATTCACACACATTATACCACAACATCCTAGTCAGTAAATACTATTCTAGGACACTCACTGATACAAGTTCATGTTTATTAAAGGAGAAAGTGGTATCCCAGCTGGAGAGACCAGAAACAAATGGCTTGAGGGCGTTTCTCTGCAAACTTTACCCTCTATGAAGAAGGTAGAATTAAAAGCAGTCAGTATAGGAATTAATTTTGTGAATGCAACGGCATCCTAGATTTGGACGAGAAGAGCAATTTTTCAGAGGACAAGATATCTCAGTGCCTTCTTGATGATGTCATTATAGATCAGTGTTCATTGTATCTATTCTATGAAGGGTTTATTCATGTAGCCACAGAACCTTCAGTGGTATATCCGACAAGTCAATGATGCTACAGAGACAACTTTCCTCAAAGAGGACTCAGCAGAACCATCTTTGTAGTGAGTTCAAAATTTACAGCACCACAAGTGACAAATACAGAATCAGCTTTCCAGCAGTGTACCAGTCAAATGACAAAGACTTGTGGCAAGTCCTCTAAAGAGAGGTGGTATCATCCTGACTGGACGCAAAAGTCTTCCTGGCTCCTGAGTGTAAAAGGTTTATTGATGGCACCTATGTACATAGCAAACCTACGAGACTTGTTACCAACTCATGACAGGAAAGATACATTGCTTTAATCTGGGCAGAATGCCCTGAAGTGTCAAATAAGGAAACCTTCCACATAATGTTGCTTTAGCAATACAACCAAGTTTGTCAATCATTGCACAGGCATTTGCCCACAGACTTCATTTTGGGCTTTAGATTGAATTTTGTTTGAATCATTGTCTGGTAGTTTCTTAGCAAAGAAAGGTACACACGTAATATTCATTCTGATTCTTGATAAACATCAAAACAATATTTGTCAACATATTCAATTACTCACTTTTAAGTACACATGTGAGAAGAATGAAATGTCCATGGTTAACAAAGACAGCCAAGAAGAGTATTCAATCAAAAGCGAAGGCAAACAATGTGGCAAAAACTAATGGCAGGATTGGGAATTTTTTTTAGGAACCATCAGTGGATAAATGAAAAGCTAATAAAGAGGGAGAAATTTCGATATGAAAGTAAATGGGCAAAAAGCATAAAACAAACCGCAAGAGCTTCGCAGTTTTTCTGATGACGGGTCTAGGCCCGAAACGTCAAGCTTTCCTGCTCCTATGATGCTGCTTGGCCTGCTGTATTCATCCAGCCCCACAACTTGTTATCTCGCAAGAGCTTCGATAGGTATATAAAAAGATAAAGTAGGGAACTAACAATGGGAATTAGGGAAATGGTAATATTTTATAAAATATTTCATATTATATAAAAGTTTCATAAATTAATCTTTCATGTAACATAAAAACCAATATTTTGTATTGTCCTTCATAGTGAAGGACACAATAAACTTTCTAAAGATGATAGATAAGCAAGATACTAATGGGAGGAAGGATCTTGTAATAGTTTCTACCACGAGGGACAAACTAATGAGAGTGAAGGCTGACAGGTCACCAGGACTTAAGTCTGCATCTAAGGGTTTTAAAGGAGGTGCATACAGAAGTAATATAAGCATTGGTCAAATATTCCAGAATACACTGGATTCCAGGAAAGATCGAGCAGATTAGAAAACTACTAATGTAATCTTTTGAAGAAGGGATGTAATCAGAAAGCAGGCATCTATAGGTCAGTGAATCTATCATCTAGAATATTGGGAAAATTCAGAGCCCAATAATAAGGAAGAAATAGAAAGACATTTAGAATAGCTTACCACAATCTAAAAGAGTCAACATGGTTTCTGAAAGGGAAGCTAGGTTTAACAAATTTACTAAAGTTCTTTGAGGACATAACAAGCATAATTGATAAAGGGGAATCATTAGGTGTAATATATTTAGATTTTCAGAAAGCATTCAGTAAGGTGCTAATTAAAAGGTTATTGCACAAAATAGGAGCTCAGAGTATTAGGGCTGATATATTAGCATGAATTGAAGATTGGTTAACACACAGAAGACAGACAGTCAGAATTAATGGGACTTTTTCAGGTTGGTGGTTAGAATGAGTGGAACCCCACAAGGATCAGTCTTCGGGTCTCAATTATTTACTATTCATATTAGTGGATTAGAGGAGGAGGGACAGAGTGCTAATTTAAATGGCAGGGCAGGGAGTGTGTGTGTGTGTGTGCATGTGAGAGAGAGAGGGAGAGAGAGTGGTGTTGTGCAGATGGTTTAATCCTGTTCCCATTCTTTACTTTCTGATAATACCTTAAATTTGAGATGTGGCCACAGCCTACATATTTTTATTAGGCTGGGAGGTATTATAAAGTCCAGGTTGTTATATTGGGACGTCAAAGGTGTCATTAGAGGAGCCATGCCCCTATCTGAAATCTATCAATCCCACCTATCTTGCACCCATATAATACAGACATACTTGCTCTGCAAAAGTGGGCAAGGATGGCCAGATAAGATATGATAGCAAAACAATCAACTTCTGTTTGAGCAAAAACACTTCCACCTTCTCTTTTGGAAGTTTTATTCCGGTCAAAAAGTACAAGGCAGCAAAGCAAAGTTCCACTGTGTCAATGCATTGCTGTGAATTGTGTGGCCACTTAATAGAAACAATCTCAAACCATGGTTTTAGAATAGAGCTTGTGGTACCGTGAGCACCAGCTGGGAATCCTGCCTTGCTGAACATCCTTGCTGAACGGCAGCTTACAACTGGAGGATTCTTCGATTCCCTACATTCTTACCATCCCTTTGAAGCAAGTGCTTTTAAATTTTCAGTCTATTTATTCTTCATAATTGATTAGAGAATGAAACTAAAAAAGGACCAAAGAACAGATTTCTTCGGCTTCCACTTAACAAATATCTCAGCTTCTTGGGTTGTTTTCCATTAACAAGGAAAGTTGTGTGCTGGAGCGGATTCTTCTGCTTTTCCACAATAATTTCCAGCACAAGCAGTCTGTATGCATTTTCCTCAGATTTCCACCAGTGATAATGCAGACGAGTACAAGAATCCCAACAGAATGTCCAACTATATTGTTGTACATTAGATTGCTGTCATCATGAACTCCCCTCGTCTGGGAAAGCCTCATTGTTAACAATCTCATCATTGTTTACAAATCCCACTATGACCTTGCCTCTCTGTATTGCTGTAACCTCGTCCAGCTCAAAAATATCTTCCAATGACTTTTGTTCAAGTCAGACCTGCTGTCCATTTCTCATTTACATCATGTTATTGTTATCTGTCACAGCTTCAGCTACCCAGCTTCCTGGCATTAGTATTTCCTTCCTAACACTTTTGACCTCTCCACCTCTCCCTCCTTTTTTAGGTCACTTCCGAAAAACTGCTCTTTGATCAAATTTTTGCCCACCAGTCCTAAAATTTCTTTTTGTATCTCTGCATGAACATTTGCCAGATAAGATTCCTGTGAAGTGCTTTGGGAAATTTTACCATTATCAAAGATGCTATCAAAATACAAGGCGGAAATTGTTGTCAACGTACAAAGGATCCAGAAACAACACAAATTGCTAAAGAGCACGCTAAGGACAGATTCCTTCTATTTCTGATTTAACTTTCTTTATCTCATTGTCTAAAAGCAACAACTAATATTCATAGAAGTAGAAAGCAAAATAGCTGTCAAAAATTCTACCAATCCACACCAGCATGTGCTATGGAGTTATTGCATGTGTTTGACCTGATCGTCAAATCTATCATGTCTCCTTGAATGTTTGCAGGCAAACATACCTCTTTTTGACATGATGTTGGATGCTTGTATTTCTGATGTCCATTTCTGTGAAGATTTCAATGGCTTGTCTTTAATCTATTCTTGCCAGGTGCCAATGTCTATAAGCAGCAAAGTTTTAAGAATCAGGTCTTTAACTTTGTGCCACATATCTTTTACTTGAATGATTTCCACTAGGTCTCTATATTTCACATACCTGATGTACATATAACATTCGTCTCATTTCTAGGGTGCATTTTGATGCACTGTCTGCCTGTGGAGCACATACTCATTTTTCAGCTTGACCGAATACCATTCGTTCTAATATAAAAACCATGACACTGGGTCAGGCAGAAACAATTTTTCTCATTTGCCATTACTGTAACAAAAGGGTTTAGACAAAAAGGCTTCCAACTTTGAATGTGATCTTTCCTTTGTCATTTTTCCAGCCTATTGTGAAAGGATTGTGTCATTTTTAGTTATCGATCAACGTATTCAGTCGCAGTGCATTTAATTCGAAATAGTGTGAATTAAAAAAAAGTCTAAGCATAAAACATAATTCATAAATTACAAATTGTCATTTTTATTCTCATTTTCCATAGGTATGAACTAGGTAGACTATCACCCAGTAATTATAAAGAAACGACAATAAAGTCATCATTATCTGGGACCCAATGATCCGGAATTTTCATGCATCCAGCAATCAGGAATGCCCATCCCTACAGCATGTGGTAGTTTTTTCACAATACAGTGGTCCGAGATTCAAAAGGGAAATCGGATCTTATTTCCACAATGTAAAGCATTCCTGCAGACTGCAGAGGCTGCTTTAACCAGTGTGACAACCTCAGGCCAGGCTGCTATAGTTTGGTGTCATCATTTACACTTCTCAGCCTGGGGAAATGGGGATTCCTACCTGTGCACCAGCTGGAATACCAGGACCCTGGCTGAAAAGGGCAGCACTGATTTCCCAATCTGCCATGTTCAGGCAAACGTTCATAACCATGCAGGGCAGTGCCATATTGACAGCACTTGTTCTGATGCACAGTGGTATTTCACAGGGATGCACTAGGGATGCGGGGCAATTCCAAGCTATCCAGAATTGGATATGATACATGCCACGGGACAGAAATGGCAACTAATGTAGCACATTTGGTTAGATATGTCAAGATAACTGGTTCAGTCTGTGTCGAGACTAAGTCTACTAAATTCAATGTGACCTGTGCTTAGCCAAAAGCTAATTAACATTCAGCCCATAGTTATGAAACAGATTAATCATGGAAAATATTGGCCGTCACAAGCATCACTGCCTGCATCAATACGAGCTTTCTTACAAATCTTACCTTGAAATAAACAAATACCCACTTAGTAGCACAGAACTTGAATATTGTTGAAAGAAAAGATACATTTTACAGAAGGTTTGAGTCTTACACTCATTAGGACAATACACATAAATACCAATGTAAGAGAAAAGCAACATTTATATTTTATGAAAGAAGAATGTTGATTGGTTGGTAAATGGACTCTGATCGTAGAGACATTACCACTGAGAATTCACCAGTTAGATGAATACTGATAATTAACTGTCAACCAATTTGGAGTTGTGAGTTGGAATCACACTGTGGTGTGCTTACATATACTGGAATCTTTATAAATATATATATATATAATATATGTGTGGATAAATATATATGTATTATATTTTCCACACACACGTTAGTACATTGCGCCCCATAATTTGTAGAAATGATATGTTTACATCCAATTCAACACAACAAAATAGGTGACAGCCATTCTCTAATTCATTCCTCAGGGCAATGTTTTGACCAATCAGTTAGCCTGTCTGGTTTAAAATTTAAACAAAGCTTAATTTTATGATTGACTGTTTCCACCAGCTGGGGATTACATGCTTAGTTCTTTAACACATGTCCATATAATTTAGAATTTATCTTGTTTCATATTGTCTTCTGTATCACTAACTTTTGAACCTCATTATTGTGTACTCTTTGTTCAAAAGCACATTACTGAGGAGAGATTCCTAGACCCTCACAATGTCAGCAATATAACCTAGATGACTTGGTAAAAACATGATATGGTGGACAATAATATTTACAGCTCTTGTCCTTTCAGAAGCGTAAATTCAGGCCTTCAAACCATTCAGTGCCATTTAGAATTTGTCTTTTTAGTCTTCTGATCATTTATGGGATATGCCTGATCCAGGATCATCCCAGAAAGGGGATCAGAATATAATCTACCATCCAGAAATCACAGGTAACATCATTTACACCCCAGGAGTCAATCCCTACATGCATGCCATTGACACCAAATTTTGACACCAAATCTCTTCCACTGATTCTTTGCTATCAACTGTTTATTTGATATCCAGTCCTACGGGAGCCACATTATTTTCCAGCTTAAAGTTGAAAGGACCAAAAACATCATCTCTGACCCTTATTGTGATCAGGATACACAAACCATCAATTTTCAATCCTCTTCTTTTTGCTACAGTCTCATGTTGAATCAGAATGTGCACAACCATGTTGTTTTGCATTCCAAACTGAGCTTCTGACGCTATATTCTCACTACCAACAAAACCCTGACTTATTTCCACTTCTGCAATATCACCTATTTCAGCTACAGTCATCAAGACCCAACTGTATTCATCATATCTTTATCCTCCATCAACTCAATAATCACACAAATTTAAAATTCATATTTTCTTTAAGTACCTTATCGGCCTCATTCTTAAGTGTATCTACAAAACCCCAAAAACCTGAAATTTCCTATTCCATTTATGTTGATGTTTTTTCATAGAATAGAATCCCAACAGTGTGGGAACAGTCCAACTGGCCCAGCAAGTCCATAACAACTCTCCAAAGAACATCCCATCCAGACTGGTCACTCTACCTTATCCCTACAGGTCCCATGGCTAATCCACCTAATGTACACATCACTGGATACTATGGGACAATTTAGCATGGCCAATTCACCCAACCTGCACAGCTTTGGACTGTGAGAGGAAACCAAAGCACACCTGTAGGGAGAATGTGCAAACTCCACACAATGATCCAAGGATGGCATTGAACCTGGGTCACTGCACTATTTGTGATCATACCTTGACTCCTGTATGCTGTTAGCATTTCAATTTATTCCCTAAATCTCTCCTCCTCTTTACCTGCCCCCAAACCACAGTTTGTTTATATCCCTTCCTTTTAGAATCTCCTCAAAATCCATTTTCTTGACCATGTTTCCAATCTCCCAAATTAAAAATCCTTCTTTGGCTCAAATACATTTTTGTATTTTGTATGTGATTATGTTGCTTTAAAAAAAAGGTTGCAATATGTCTCTACATTTAATGCACTGAGATAAATTTGTCTTGTTGCTATTCATTTCTCCATCAAATCAATGCCAAAAGCATAAAGCTCTTGTACTATTTTACCTTAAGTTTTCAAATTTTCTAACATCTTTCTCTCCATCTTTAAGAGAACCGGTCTCTTGATGCTGAAAGCACATTGATAGCTGATAAATGACAATGTACTTTCTGATTTCTCCTGTTTCAATTGTGACAATTCATTGTAATGGTTACTGTTGATAATTATGACAAATTTGAACATCACTTAGATATTTTTATCTGCTATCCTTTATAGTTCTGTTTCTGGATTGGTGCCACAAAAAACTAAACCTTTAGCTTGACTTAAGCCACTGAATTTCTGTTGACCAATTGATTCTCATACTGACTGCACCCTTAGAATACTTAATTCTGTGAACGAAAGATAATCTTCTTTCTGTCTCATAACATATAATTTGAAAGTGTATGGGATAGTGCATGCATTTTTTTAATGGTAAATCTTATGTTTGGAGGAATACACTTATACTTAATGTCCTGAATATTGTGCCATAGTCACAACTTCTGTTGTGTCTTTGTGTCCAGCCATTATATACGTATCACTTGAAGCACAAACCAGGGTAGCAGTGAAAAACGTACTGGAAAAAAATTGTGGAGCGAGAAATACCTGGATACACTCAGCATCTCACCAATATGATCTTCAATCTGCTGTGTGTTTTTGGAAAATTTTATTTTGATTTCAGATTTCCAGCAGCTGCAGTATTTTATTGATAAAAGAGTGGAGGTTGAAAATGTAAATTTCTTGCTTCAAAACAAGAACAGCCATCTGTCATTTGATGTATGCTTCATGTTAACCAAAGGTCAATACATTGCAGAGCCAGCTTCCATCTGGATTGGGACTAGGCTCATGCTGGATACCAGCATCAGGCTGACATACACAATGTGTGCTGAGGAAATTAAGGTAGGTTGGAATTTTGGATATGCCTGATATTATCCTATATGCCTTTCAGTGTCACAAGAAACCCTTTTCCCCTATTTAGATTTTAATTTGAGGACAAAAGAGGTGGAAACATACCAAAATCACTTCCACCCCAAACAACAACACCCCACTCAACTCAGACTGTTCCATATTTATATTGTAAAAATGAAGGAACAGCCTGCTGAATTTATAAGATCCTAGTTGGAACATAGAAGATGTCATTATCACCTACACAACCAGTTATGAGTGTTGTCAACAGATTTGAATGGTATACATAATGTCAACCGAATGTGTGTCATTCAAATATCTTTCATATGCATCATTTGTTTATAACTGTGCATTGGAATTAATCTACTGTACAACTTTCTTAGGAATGTCTCAGTAATTTAATGAAGATAATGTATGTTAATCAATTGCTTGCATTTTGGTTATAAATTTCTTTTTATCTCTGTACCTTGTAGGAACAGCAAAAACATGTTTCTTTGTTAAACATATTTGTAATTGATTTTCAGCTGAGAATTGAAATGGGGATCATCTCTACATTGTAATGAGCAATAAGATCAGATTGCGGCATTGACAATATTTGTTTAAATACTTAATTTTCTTGTTCAAAGAGCACAAGTCAAGAAGCTAGATATCTAACATATCGACAGCAGTTTATTAAAGTATATGTTTGCTGCAGACGTGTGACAATATTCAATTTTCTTAACTTTTGTTTTGTGAATGTAATTTTCAACATTAAGAAAATTTCATATGGAAAGAGAACATCGTTGAAAAAAAAACTTGCATTTATATATTATTTTTCATAACTATGGGAACTCCCAAAGTAATTTACAGACAATTAACTAGTTGAAGTTATGGAGCGGTTGTAATGTAGGACAATAATAATTGATACATACATATAAATATCAACTTATCACATATAATATTAACTCCATGCTAGACAATGTATCACACAATGTTTTAAGAGAGGTATAATCCGTTTATTTAAAATGATTTCACTTCATTCAATATCAATATCAACATTTCCAACACATTATTAAACACACAAACATGTTGACCAAATTTTGAGGTGAGAATAAGAATTTTAAATCAGACTGCAACTGCTAACAGTCACACATTCACGGTTAAGTATGGAAGTCAGCAGCTGCTGTCCAAGATGTTCTGTTCCTCCAAAAGCACTTCTACATGGGAATTGCATCAAGCGATTTGACATTGAAACACATTGAACATTGCAAAGTTGCTTTCCTTGCACAACAAATATCTATTCGCGAGGAAAGATGACGGCTTGTTCATTCCAAACCATGTAGAATCTGACAGCTAGATAATTTAAATTCAGCCAAACAATTTTGCTTTCACTGAGAGTTATTTATATTCCAAATGTGGAGTTTCATTTATTCATTCAGTAATGAAATATTGTTGGGGATATTTAAAACAAACAAACCTTTTCTTTATTTATGTTTCTTTTATTTCTTTTTTTAAACCTAGGTTTCCTTTCTACTTATTTCACTTCCTGGAACTGATTTGGCATAGAGTTAAATCTTCTACCTTATGTTTCCTGGTTCAGACTCTGTGTGCAATATTTATACTTCGATCAGTTGATTGACTAAGGAGATGTCCAAATGCTTGGCCAATTCATGCAGGGTCCTGATCCTCTGTGGGATGGAGATAGGGTGACAGTTTGTGGAATGGGGCCACTCCACAATGGAGTTCCAATTGCAGTGCTCGGAGCGAAGTCTCCTGGTGACTGTGGTGGTGCCTGGAGCTTGGAATCTTGGCAACAGTAGAGCCGGAGGCTGGACTCTGGCGGTGGTAGGTCTGGAGTCTGGCCTCTCGGTGTGTCAGCGAGCGGCGGTGGCGGCAGAGCCAGAGATTCCTAGAGCATCGGTGTCATCGTTGCTGTTCCCGGATTGGGACTCCTTGAGGACCAGAATACCTTGCAGAAGCTCTGGAACTGTGCTTGAGACCCCAGTTTGATCAAAGATGAACTCTTATTTAAGTAATTTCTTTTTAGCCTTATTGTACCTCACAACAGTATCAGATTGTGGCAACAAAACGCTTTTCATTGTACGTCCAAGATATATATGATAATAAATAAATCTTCATCATTCATTTCTAAGAATGGAGTGTGTTAGAAGGATTTACAAGTTGATCCTCAACCTGTTTGGATGTGTTATAAACACATCTTCCTTGTCCATCAAGTCAGACTAGAACACAGAGCTTCTGTTTCAGGGGCTGTTACTATACCACAAGACATATTTATGTGAAATGTATTGAATAAAACAAGAATTTAACAATATGGTTTAGAACAAGTATGTTAGCACTCAGGTTTACTTCTCTCTTTCACAAGAATTCTCTTGAAAGATACATAAAACTTAAGTTATTTATTTCTGTAAGGTCTACTGTAAGTATTTCACACTCTGCTATCCTCAAAAATAAAACAATTATTTAAAAACCGAAAGAACTGTGGATGCTGTAAATCAGGAACAAAAACAAAGTTGCTAGAAAAGCTCAGCAGGTCTGGCAGCATCTGTGAAGAAAAATCAGAGTTGACGTTTCGGATCCGGTGACCCTCAGAACTGCCAGTTCTAAGGGATGGTCACCTGACCTGAATCGTTAACTCTTTTTTTTCCTTCACAGATGCTGCCAGACCTGCTGAACTTTGCCAGCAACTTTGCTTTTGTACAAGACAATTATTTACTTGATTGTGCTTATCTCAGTCCCTTGTTCTGATTATTTTTCCAAAGCTTCCAAGGTAATTAAGCTTGTTATATTGATTTGCTACAAGACACAGAGACTCCCTGTCTAACTGTTATGTATTTTGACCATCTTCTCTTAGTGAGTTGCACATCAAGTCAAAACTGCAACTGCCATTTTGAGCAAACACCCAGATAAGTTGAAACCACAGAATCTGCTAAAGACCTATCTGTCACTGTGATGATGTAGCTAGCTCTGGGCTGATCTCAAAGTGACTTCACTAGTTGCCCTTAAGAAGATGTTACTGAGCTACCGTTTCAAACTGATGCAGTACATTTGGTGAAGTTAAACTCACAATGCTGATTGGAAGGGAATTCTAAGATTCTGACCCAGTGATAGTGAAAGATTGGCAATATTACTCCAAGTCACTTGCATGTCTTGAAGGAAATTTGTAGGTGATAGTTTCCCATGTATCTGATGCCTTTGTTCTTCTAGATGGGAGTGGTCATGAGTTGGAAGGTGCTGTCTGAGATGCTTTGGTGAATTTCTGTCGTGCGTCTTGTAAATGGTACACGCTGTTGCACCTGTGAGGGAAGCAGCACCCAGGACAGAAAGTATGAGAGAATGTGCTGTGCTCGGGTTGGGGGCAGGGTTGCTGTGGTTCAATCAGGGACTGAGGTCAGGGGCCAGGAGTAATATTGAGCCCTGTGATTTCTGTTCCTCTCCCTCTCACTGGGAGGTACTGACTGTTGGAGGTGTAGCATGGAATGGAATCCAAAAAGCTGTTTCTTCTGAATGATGTCAAACTTCTTAGGTGTTGTTGGAGCTCCACTTATCCAGGCAAATGGACAGTATTCCATCATGGATTAAGAAGGTACATGAAGCCTGTTGATTTGCATGTAAAAAAAATCCAATTCAACCATTTCAAAGAAGGGAAGGTGTGATCTTCTGGGTGTCTTGACCCATATTTGTCCCTTAACCATTCTTACTAAGACAGACTATCAGTCAACATCACATTACTGTTTGTTGGTTCTTGCTATGTAGAAATTGGTCACTGTCTTCACTACTTTTCAACAATGATTACTCTTTAGAAGTACTTATTTGGCAGTAAACTGCTTTTCAAAGCCCCAAGGTTATGAATGGCATAGAATAAACGAAAGTCTTTTCCAAAACGTCAGTGTAATGTCTAAATTACTTCATCAAAGCTTTCTCAATGTGACATCAATGATATAATAAAATAACGGATGTTTTTCTATTATTAATTAACCATTATTGTTGGTACAAACATCATATTGGATATAAGTTTTAAGTACAGTATCCATTGAGCTAATTTAGTTTATAAGTTCTACTTTCTGCAGAATCATACAGAAATTCTTCTTCGATAGGCTTACACTTCATAGTTCTTGTGACCTAACAGTTACTTGTTACCTTTATACATTCATAATTATCTCATACCTGCAACATTTCTGAATTATCAGTTACATTTAAATTTGAATAAAACTTCTACATATAACCTTACACCCTAAAAGCCATCTTGGAAGAGGACGAATGTTTGATATATGGAAATATTACAGCGAAAACATTTTGCAAAACAAAAAATGTGGAGCAGGACTAATTATCATGTTATATGCACTCTATGCACACCACCACTGTCTTTAATCTTTCTCATGCAGCTCAAACCTAAACAGCATTGAGTATGCAGTGATATAGCCAGGTGTGCTGTCCACGTTTTTTTCACGAAAGAGATCTGCACTTTTTTAAATTCAAAATGCGAATGTATCTATGTTAGTCCATACAGAAAGTTGTAATTTAATTTATATAACAATGATTTGTTATTAACTCTAATTGAAAGCAACTTTCAAAATATTAATTTAAAAAAGCATTTTTCTTTCCTTTTTGCCTGGTTGATAATTAAGCAAATTGTGGATTCTGTTTAATTTTAAAATTTTATTATCATCATAATCCACACTTTGATTTTCATTGATTTGGATTGTTTCACAGTCAATTCATTTCCTCTCGGTTAATTATACAATTTTAATTATTACTGTTAGTACAGTAATTATATTAATAGGCAACTAATACCAAACTCTTGGATGAAAAGTGTTTTTCCATTAAAGCTTATTATTTTTGGTTCAGCTGGTGCTGAGAAATGAATGACTTCCTAGTGGGTTTGTGAATTCAAGCATGTTATTTTTAGCTTATATAAAAAAGATGAGGGAAAATACATTGTCGAGATCTTTTGGGCCAAATCCATGCTGGTGGCACTCTTGACTCAGACAGTCACATAAAGGCTGTAGGTTAAAACCTTAAATTATCTCAAGATAGGAGGATTTACATTTTGGCTCAGAGTAGTGACAGTGTGGTAGATTGGAGCTGGTAGGTAGGTGAATAGAATCCCTACAGTGTGGAAGTTGGTTTTTTGGCCCATCAAGTGCATACCAATCCTCCAAAGAGAATCCCTCCCAGGTCCCTAGTCTGTAAACCCTGCATTTCCCATGGCTAATCTAGCCAGTCTACATATCCTTGCACACTATCAACAATTTAGCATGGCCAATCCACCTAATCTGCACATCTTTGGATTGTGGGAGGAGAAACTGCATAAACGGCATAAACTGCATACCAACAGTTGCCTGAGGTTGGAATCAAACCTGGGTTCCTGGCACTGTGCGGCAGCAGTGCTGAGGAGCCACCGTGCCGCTCAATAATATCAGTCAGATACAATAGATTTTCTAGATAGGCTAACTTTGCTCCAAAATATGAACTAGAATCCAGGGAGAAGCTAGTCCAGCTCGATATTACGATGGAATGGTATCCACTGTGGATTTTTTTAGCCAGGACTATAGAGTAAATGATCCTGTAAATGCCTTGCAATAACTTTACAAATAGGACAGGAAATAATACAGCAACTAAGTTTTGGAGAGAGGACACCTCTTCATCCCCACCAACTCTCATTATCCTTGACTTAACAGTGCCTCATCTTCTTTTGTCCTACAGGAACCAAGATGGGGGAACAATTTAGTGAAAATATTTCAAAGTATTGACCCTGACAAAATATTGATACAGCAGGATGGTGGGAAGGCCAGTCAATAAAACTGCTCAAGGAGAAGTTTGCATCAAGCATAATGCTTCAGTAGACAAATCCCACGGTATACCCTGCAGTAAAGTTAGTTATGAGAGGTAAAGCTGATAGGATGGATGATTAAATTTCACATAATTGTTCAACACACATTCAGCAGCTTAGCTTCCTACTAACTTGAGAAAAATGTGATCAACAATTTTTTGATTTGTATGTCAATCCACTCTTATTTGCTGAAGTGTAAATAAAATCTGTATGGCGAAAAAAAAATTAATTCATGTTCTCAGGTCAAAAAAGGACAAGAAACATAGGGATGAAATATTAAAGGAGATATGCAGGAATGTAGAATTGAGGTTAAAAACAGATCAGCCATGATCTCATTGAATGGCAGAGCAGGATGCTCTCTGGTAACTCATCAAGGCTCATCTGATAGTTTGTTCTAAACCTGCAGTCTCTGTCACCTAGAGGATGATGGCAACAGATGCATGAGAGCGCCACCCCACAACTTGCAAATATCCCTCCAACCCATGTGGAAAATGGGTAAAAATGCTGGTTCAGTCAGCAACAATCACATCCCATGTTGAACTTAAAAAACAAGTCACATTTATCAGGGCGGCTCCGTAGTTAGTACTATTGCCTCACAGTACCAGGGACCTGTGTTCACCTCCAGCCTTGGGCAAATGCCTGTGTGGAGTTTGCACGTTCTCTCTGTGTCTGTGTGGTTTTCCTCCTACAGTCCAAAGATGTGCAGACTAGGTAGATTGGTCATGCTAAATTACCCAGTAGTGTTCAGGGATGTGTCAATTAGGCAGATGGGTCCGGGTGGGATTCTCTGAGGGTCAGCATGGACTTATTGGGTCAAGTGGCCTGTTCCCGCACTGTAGGGATTTTATCTATCTGTGTCCATTCTAGATGTTTTGTTCAAGAGCCATTTTTTAGGCAGATTTTTAATATTACACGGACAGGTAGAAATACTTATCTGTTAGTTGTTGTTTGCATTGATTTATCTTTCTGTTGTGTTTTCTTTTACATCCCAGCAATCAATAACCTAGTTATTTTAGAGCTGCTTGAATACTGAGTTCTGTGACCAATAACATAAAAGCAATCTTCAGCATGTTCTGCCCAATTTTAATGTTACTTTATACATTGTGTCGTTTGAATGGAGTTAATTTTTACTAAGGAGTGGGCTTTTCATGGGCAAAGAATTTCGAACACGAACTTAATTTGCCTCAAACTGATCCAGTTCTAGTTTCAACAGAAACAAACAGGAAAGGCAGCAACCGGCTCACTCTCAGGGGATGGGTCACTGTTTTAAATATTTTAATGAATGTTCACATCTAAGAAGATTTTCTTCTCTATTGCAGTTTTAACATTGGCTCTTGGCGCTACAAGGCAATGTGAAACTCAGTAGCATATGGAAATTGTGAGCTAGATGGAAGAGAGTTTGTTCTAGCATTTCCTGTTGTGTTGGAGGAATTGAAATATCTCTCTCCAGCCTACCAATCTTATTTTTTTTTGCACCACCCAAAAGGTTCGACCCTCACCCAATTCCATTACAGACCATTTCCAGGAGTCCCTTCCATGAACCCTCCCCACTGAACTTCTTCCTGACTCATCCAATATCACCAGGTCACCCCACCAATATCTCCACAATGCATGAAGCACATCATTCTCCAGGTTCCATCATCTGTATCCTTCCTGATCCCTGATCACTCTATCCATCTTTAACAATGACTGACTGATTTCACTTTAGTATCTCAACATGGCCGGGTGCTGCTAGGAAATGGATTCCAAACGTGCCATTAAATTTAACAGGAGCTTTTCCAAACATTTTTCATGCTGCTGCCTCCACACTTCGCCACAAACATGAGGGTCAGACATTCTCGTATTGATTCCAACTTGGGGCAAGTGTTCGGCTTGCCAGACAAATTTTAAGATTATCCAAATAACCTTCCGTGGTGTAGGATAGATGCAAATGTTGTTGCTGTGCTGGGGTGGTGTGATTAATTCTGAAGCACAGACCTTCAGCACTTCCACTGCAGCCTGTGATCCATAACCTTTGCTCTGTGGTGAAGTGAATAAAACTGATTGCAGACTGTGATGTTGGGGATCAGGGAGAAATCCATGATGGATGACTAACATGACACTTTTAGCTTCAGACAGCTGCATACTTTTCACCCTTGTTTGTTGCAATTAAAGACTGATGTTTGCTATCATTGAGGATTGAAGTGTTCATGGACCCTCCTGATCTACTTAGTGACTTAAGTGGGATTTCAAGAGCAGCCTTTTTGAACTCGATCTATTGTTTGAAATTCATTATTCCTGATATGAACTGAGAACAACAGAACATTTAGCATTGGTGTGTAGACATACAAGCTCACAGTTTGAATGTTTAAGTCTAAACTCACTGCCAGCAGAGAAAGACTGTAGCTTCTATTAAATATAGCTGTTTTGTTGTCACTGAAACCTCAGATTAACTGCCTCCTTGAACAAAGTAGCTTAATTTTCTGTTGCTTGTTTTTGAGATATTTCTAGAAAAGTGCAATAAACAATGATTATCCTGTTTCGAACTCTCGAGGAATCTCCTAGAGGTAAAGCATACAGGATGTTGGGCTGGAAGCAGTGAGCAGGGGAAATTCCTTGTCAAATAACTAAAGTGGAAGATAGTAGATGTGAAAAAGATGTGATAAACTTAGTAAATACTAAAATATAGTGTTAGATCACATGTTGCAACAAATAAGTGGACAAATTAAGTACCATCCAGTTTATCATTACTTTACATTAAACTTTTATGAAAAAACAGTTTAAAATCCATATCTGAATCTTTGTTCTGATGATGGGCTACTGGACTCAAAATGCTTAACTCTTTACAGATTCTGCCAGACCTACTAAGTTTCTCTGGTACATTCTGCTTTTGTTTCACTGGGATTAAAAAACTGCTCTGAAATTTCCCTGAGCACTAACCTTGCTTAGTTGCATCAAGAAAACACTGCTTATGGCTTTTCAACCCCATTCTCTCATCTGCATTGAAGTATTAATGCTTGCAGACTTCCTTCAAGCTCCTTATGATGCCTCCCAACACATAGATAGAATTATTTTCACTTTCACAACTCTGTGACTTCTTTTGCGTTCTGATTCTAATTCTAATTCTAATTCTGATTCTAATCCTCCCGAACTTGTTTTAACAGCACAGAGCCAACCAACTGTTCTTGATTAATTTCCCTGCAGGACAGCTAAAAATCAGCATGCTGAACATAGAGATTACCCTGCCTCTGTCTCTTTCTTTAATAAATTCTGTCCTCAGAACTACTCTTCAGTGCCATGGAACTGCCCTGAGTAACCTATTGAAAGCCCTGCAATAAGCCCATTCCCTTTACAAGGCAGAATTAAATATTGCCACCTAACCACTTTCAGAACTCCCTGTGCCCATGAATGTTAGAATTTTGCTTTCTTTCACAGAATGCTGGCTATCAGCACAAAGAACATTTACCAAAGGGAGGATTCATCACAGCATAATGAGAGAATTCATAACAACAGGAGAATGACTCAAATTGAAGTGGATGAAGCTGCTGCCTTTAATGAATGAAAAGATATCTGGCTAATCTGAAGAAGGGTCTAGGCCCGAAACGTCAAGCTTTTCCTGCTCCTATGATGCTGTTTGGCCTCCTGTGTTCATCCAGCTCTACACCTTGTTATCTCAGATTCTCCAGCATCTGCAGTTCCTACTATCTCTGGCTAGTCCAGTCTATTTTTCACAAGGCATAAAGATGCTGAGAAATAGACAGGACCAAACACATTAAACGTGTTAATACAAGTTGCAAAGCCATCACAGAGCCATGTGGGAAAAAAAGCCAACTGAGTTGAGATATCCACTGATACCTAGCATCCAGCTATCTCTGCCACTAGAGAAGGAATGGGAAGAAGCATCAGATTACGACATAGAACACAAAAGCACACTCTGTCTCCAAGGGAATACACTGTGGGCAACGAATACTTCCTAGAATTTGTTTGTAGCTTGTTTCAGCTTTGTCAAGAAAATTGTCTTCAACAGCTGTAGAATAAAATATTAATAGCTCAAAAATTCCATGAAAATTGAATTAAAATGGCCAAGGCTGTTGAAAGAATTTTGTTGTGTATTCTGCTTATGTTGATAAATATGATGATGGATAAAAGCTCAGTGAAGGATGAGAGGGTAAAGAAAGGGAAGAGGAGGAACAGAAAGTTCAGGAAAGAGAAGTAAAGGAAATGAGAGACTAAACTGAAGGAGGATACGGCAAGAAAAGGTGAAGTGAAGAAGGAGAACTCAATGTAAAATACAATAGGGCAGGACAAAAGAAACTACCCTTGTCACCATTTCCTGGATGGAATTATCATCCTTGAACTTCACCCCAAAAGTTCTGTTTCATGGGAGAATGAGGACATGTGGAGAATGTCGCAGTTGTGGATGCTTGTCAAGAAAAAGGAAGTGTAGGACAGGAGGAAATGAAAACCTGTTTGAAGGAAATAGCAGCTATGGTTTAACTGGAGCAGAAACAAGGTCGCTGCTAAATCAAACCTGTCACAAAACAGCATATCTTCCAAATTTCAAGAGTAATGGAAATCCAGCAATAATTGTGATGTTCACCCTGTTAAAAAGAAAAATCTGCTCCTGATACTTATTTGCCTGTCATTACTTCGTTCCTTCCACATTTACCAATATATCCAAGTTAATATCTAAGTATAAATAATTCTGGTATAAATATGTCATCTCTTCCTACGTCGATAATTCCTCTTGTTCTGCACACCAAACTTTCCTGCATCTCAATGTAAAAGTCCATTGCTTTGTTCTGACATTTTGTACATCCATGTTCCCATAATCAGGCAAGCCATTGAGTATTTATGCTATGCCATTGCTTCTGCTATGTGTTACCTTTAAACTAGAGCTTCCTTGCTGTCAGATTTTCCATCGTAGGTCCCTAGATTTTCCGACTGGCAAAAATGTATAAAATTCGAAACATGGAAACAGGACTGAACCATTTAGCCTCTTGAACCAATTCCATGATTCAGTGGGATCATGTCTGATCTATTGCCTAACTAGACATATTCATTTTGGCTAATGAAACAAATTCACAAATCAGAATACAGTCGAAACTGTAAATCTAAAACAAAAACAGAAACATACGTTGAAACATAATAGGCATGTAACTATTTCAGGCAGGGATAAGCAGCGGTTTGGATCTAGTTTTAAAAACCAATTACCTCTTAGCAATTTCAACTAGCAATCCTGTTGCCACCCCTAAAATACTAAAATACTGCAGATATTGAAAAACTGAAATAAAAACAGAAAATATTAGAAGTACTCAGAAGTCTGGCAGCAGCAGCAGATGTGCAGAGAGAAATTGAGTGAAACTTTCAGTGGTTATTTTTCATGGTGCAAAAGATAAGGTTGAAGCATTCACAGCAATCTTCAGCCAGAAGTGCCGAGTGGATGATTTGATTTTCCTCCTCCTATGGTCCCCAGCATCACAGATTCCAGTCTTCAGCCAATTCATTTCATTCCACGTGATCTCAGGAAACCACTGGAGAAACTGAATACTGCAAAGGCAATGGATCCTGTTAATAGTCCCACAATTATACTGAAGGCTTGTGCTCCAGAACTTGCCGCTTCCATGGCTAAGCTCTTCCACTATAGCTACAACAGTAAGATCTACCTGACAATGTGGAAAATTGCTCAGATATGTCCTGAATACAAAATTACAGGACAAATTGCTCCATCAGTTTACTCTCAATCATCAGTAAAGTGATGGGATGTGTCATCAACAGTGTTATCCAGCAGCAGCTGCTCAACAGGAACCTGCTCAGTGACACCCAGTTTACATTTCACCAGGGCCACGCAGCTCCTGACCTCATTACAGTCTTGGTTCAAACCTAGTCATAGGCACTGAATTCCAGAGCTGAGGTGAGATTGACAGCCTTTAACAACAAGGCTTCACTCAACTGAGTGTGACATCAAGGAGCCCTGCAAAATTTGAATCAATGGGTATCATGTATCAAACTCTCTGCCGATGGAGTCATGCCTGGCACATATGAAAATGGTCACAGTTGTTGAAGGTCTGTCATCTCAACTCCAGTACTTCTCTGCAGGAGTTCCTTGGGGTAGTGTTCAATGCCCAAACATCTATGGCGCCTTACCTCCATCACAAGGTCAAAAATGTGGACATTTACTAATGATTACACATTATTCAGTAACAATTCGTGACTCCTCAGATAATGAAACAGTCCATGCTCAAATGCAACAAGATCTGGCCAATACCCCGGCTTGGGCTGACAAGAGAAAAATAACATTCATGCCACACAAATGCCAGGCAATCACCATCTTCAGAAAGAGACAATCTAATCACAGTTCCTTAAGATGAAGGGTGGTATCATCACTAAATCCCCACTATCAACATACCATTGACCATAAACTCAACTGGACTCACCACATAAACACAGTGGAAACAATAGCAGGTCAGAAGCTAAGAGAACTGTGGCAAGTATCTCACCTCCTTACTCCTCAAAGCTTGGCTACCATTTGCAAAGCTCAAGTTAAGAGTGTGATGGAATACTCCCTTCTTGCATGGATGGTTGCAGTTCCAATAACATTCAAGAGGCTTTACACTATCCAGGACAAAACAGCCCACTTGACTGGTATCACATCCACAAGCATCCATTCCCTCCACCACTGATGCTTAGCAGCAGCGGTGTATACTATCTACAAGATGCACTGTATTCATTCACCAAACATGCTTCGACATCACCTCTTAAACCCACACTTCCATCTAGAAGGACAAGACCAGCAGATACATGGGAACACCATCAGCAAGTTCCCCTCCAAGCCATTCACAATCCTGGCTTGGAAATACATCACCGCTCCTTCACTGTCATTGGGTCAAAACCCTGGAATTCCCTTCCCAACGGCATTGTGGGTCTACCTACAGCATATGGACTGTAGCAGCTGAAGAAGGCAGTGCACCATCACCTTGTCAAGGGCAGCTAGGGGTGGGCAATAAATGCTGACCAGCCAATGATGCCCACATCCCATGAATGAATTAAAAACATAGAGATACAACTGACCAGGTCCTTGTGTCAATATTTTTTTAATCAACTTGTTCAGTAATTTTACTACACACCTCTGGAGCAGATGGGACTTGAATCCAGGCCTCCTGCCTCAGAGGTAGTGATAATACCACTGCACCACGGGAGCTCCATCCAGTCTCCTCCTGTATACTCCAGTCTCATTCAGCCTACTGTCCATAAAGGGAGTATATTCTTTTGAAAAGGCTGTGTTATGTTTCCTCAAATCTTTTTTTGAAGCCAATATAAAGCAGCAAAGTCCCTTAGCATTTAACCAGATATATTATTTATTCACACATTCAAACCCAGAGTGGTCTTGCTGTTTTCATGACATACACTCACACTCTTTGTTTCCCCTGTTCATTTATACAGCTGCACAGATCTCTAAAGTCCATACATGGCAGCAGCTCCTAGAACTGGAAATTAATGCATCAGCATGCCACTTATGCCGAAGAGTTGAGAAGGAATACTGCTCATTCGTAAAAGATACAGGGAAGAAAGAACTTTACATTTGTGAACATTAAAACTCAATGTGTAACTATCAACTCACGGGAATATCAAAGTCCAGTGAAGGGGAAGTTCCCGCACTCAGGTGTTAATGTTCAGGTGAGTCCAGATGCCTGAAGACAGGAATTGTACCATTTTTTCAAAGTAGGAGAGAACAGAGAATGCTGATAAGTATAAATTGGGACCCAGTTTACCTTTCAGGAAATAACAAGACTCTTTCCACAAACAGATTTTGAAGAGCTTAACCTTTCTTAGAAGCCTGAATTTTGTGGGGTTTTTTTGGCTGCTGGAATTAGACTGGCTTGGATGCTAAAAGAATACTGACTCAAAAATTAATTTATAAAATCAGTCAAGCTCCTCACAATGCAAAGGAATTTTAGTCACTTGACATTGCCAATTGATGTGTCATTTTGGTTATTGAATATGTGTTTCTCCTCTTGTCAAAATCAATTGAACACTTCAGGAGAAAGATGGCGGTTTTTAGCGCTTATGCAGGCACAGTTAGTTTTGGTGTGTCTCTTTTGTGGACAGAAGACTGTTCTCTCTTTGCCTCACTGTTTGGTAATATGTTCACAGTATCGTAGGTGTTAAATTCCACCAGGTTAATTGTTTACTTTTGTCCCACTACAATTTTACTCTTGAAAGTTTCAAGAAGCGATACCAAAATTGAAAATCATGGGATCTACAGCTTTTCTAAATGTCCAGCAAAGTTCATTTTCAAAATAAAACAAATAAACAATATTCTTTTTAAAAAATTATAATAGCTCCCATGTTTGGTGATCATGGAAACCTTGTTTCCATCATTCTTTTGTAAGTTGTATGTGTAATGAAGACAAATTCCTATTGATAATGCCTGGGCTGAAAATGTCCTTGATTAAACAATGGCCAGAGAATCTGATGGCACCTCTCTGCTTTGTCCTGTCACAGGGAAAGTATTATATGCAATATACAACACAGAAACAACCCATTTGACTTAACAGCTGCTACATTAGCCTTCCATTGGGTGCATATATATTTCTTTAAACAGTTGTGTTGCTTTAAAAGCTTTACATTTTATGGGTCAAGCACCAAGATCTAACCCATTTAACCAACTGGCATATGCAGTCCAGCAAGAAACGTGCAAGCAGGAGGTTGTGTACAAAGTTATTTGTAACTTCGCATGTAAATATGAGCTGTTAATAAATGTGTTTGCATTTTTCAAGTAAACAGAGTTCATTCTACTCAATGTACCATTAACACAAGACAACACAACACTTCATCTTACTTAATTTCACCTGTTAACATATCCTTCTATTCTTTTCTCCCTAAAATACTTACTGAGTTTCCTGTGAAATATGTGTACACTGCCATACAATGGCCATTTATTTTTTAGCTGCAATATTATGGGAACTCTGAAATTGATTTGTTTTGATAGGTTGAGACTCAGTCACAAGCATATTAAAAGGACCGCAACAAAATCAAACCTGCTAAAACATTAATTCAAGGGAAACCTAGTTCACCATGCAGAAAATGAATTGGATTAGGTGGTATGCATGTTTATCACTCTACTCCGTGTTAGTCTGCAATAGATGATAAGGTCATACTGAAAGTGATATCAACTTTGCACCTGATCTCACCACTTTCTCACATAGCAGCGTAGATCAACCAAAAAGTAACAAACTTATCAAATGTTATTATATGATCAGCATCAGAACTTCTGGTCTTTCTGCATTAATGTTTAAAAAAAAATCTTCAACTTGTAGGCATTAAGCATCACTTTCAATTTCAGGCAGTTTATTAATTTCCTCATATTGGCCACTGTACATAGTGAGCAAATCATATTTTCATAAATCAGTTACAACTACTGGATTCATATGAAAATGCAACAGCTTTAATACCTTCCTTTAGGGAAGGAAACTTGGTCTTCTTTCATTGTTTGGCCAATATGGTTGATTCTGAATTCATTTTTGAGGTGGTCTTGCAATTCGTTCTGTAATCATATATAATAACTCTAGACAGCTAGTAAGTGCCAGCCTTGCCAACGGGACATGGGAATTTTTGAACAGGAATTGGCCGTTCAGCCCCTTGAACCTGTTCTGTCATTCAGTGAGATGATGGCTGATCTGTGGCCTAACCTCATATGCTGTTGACCCATATCTCTTAATACCTTTGACACATTTTCCCTATCAAAGATATAACGTTAACAACTGAACCAGCACCCATTGACATTAGTGGAAGTGAGTTCCAAACATCTATCACCTTTTATGTGTGGAAGTGCTTCATAACATCTCTCCTGAACAGTCTGGCCTTGATTCTCAGACTATTCTAGGATCCCTAACCAGACAAAATCGTTTATCTTTATCTACTTTATCTTTTCCTCTTAATATCTTGAAGACTTCAATTAGATCATCACTTAACCTCCTAAATTCTCGACAAAATAGGCCTAATTTGTATAATCCTGCCACGTAACTTAATTTCTGAAGTTCAGGTATCAGTCTTATAAACTACATTGTATTTCCTCCAAGGCCAATATAACCTTCCTAAGGTATGGTGCCCAGGTCTGCTCATAGCACTTTGAGTGGGGTCTAAGCACAGTTTTGTATAACTGCAGAATAACTTCTGCATCTGTGTTCTCCAGTCCTCTAGATATACAGTGCGGTATTTCATTAGTTTTCTTGATTATTTCTTGTACTTGTTTGTGATATTTTAAAGATCTATCTACCTGAACCCCCAAGTCTCTAGTGACATCCATTGTACTTAACTTCATATCATCCAGAAAGTACCCTGGCCTATCCTTCTTTGGTCTAATGGCCTCGCGTTTCAAAAATTAAATAAAGAAAAGATCTGTAGAACTCGTATTACACAGCATGGAGCTGGAGAAACACAGCAGGCCAGGCAGCATCAGAGGAGCAGGAATCTGACCCAAAGAAGGGTCCTGACCTGAAACGTCAGCTTTCTTGCTCCTCTGATGCTGCCTGGCCTGCTGTGTTCCTACAACTCCACACTGTTATCTCTGACTCCAGCATCAGCAGTTATTTCTATCTCTCTGTAGAACTCCTATACAATTTCATGTCGTATGAAAATAAATAAAATAATCTGTGGTACCCAAAAAAATTTGGCACAAAAATCATTATTGAGCTTATTTCAGTTTCATTTGCACATTGTATAATAAATGTGATTAAAGGAGATCATATAATTAATCAGTATATCGAAAAAAGAACTCTTCTGCTGAGCTACACACTAATTGTTGGCAGTGAAGTGTATAATTATGGAATAGTGGTTTTTATATCTGTTGCAATTCCATTTGCTTTATACTTAGTTAAAACCACTTAAAATATATCTTTCAAATTTATATATTGAAAATTTTCAAACTTTCCATTTGGTAAAGGTCAACAGCTAGGGGTAATTGTATCACTGTGCTTCCACTTATTAGAGATACTGCATGAAAAGATATAATTCCTGGACTTGCATGCACCCCACCTCACATGTTAAAGGGGCCAAGCATAATGTTTTTAAGGAATGGTGTCGTAAAGAATAGATTTATCCCTCTTAGGAGTAGTAGTTCAGGATTTGCAATCTACTTGAGTCCGTTATCATGGACACAAGCAGGATGTAAGCTTGATTTTACTTGCTCATTTTGCTGACAGTAGCATTTGTCCAAGAAAGACCCATGCTGTTGTCTGATCGCAGAGCTGGGGACCCAGCAAAATAAACAAGGAACTCTCTTTTTGTTCTCACGAGGGCCCAGGTGATCCCAGATTTATAGATGCAGAACTCAAGGCTATCGTAGTGGAGTTGTATACGAGAAAAGAGGCAGTTATTTTCAATGATTCAAGAAGGTCTTAAATGCTGTCCTCACATCTAGAGGTCAGAATGTCAGTTTACAAAGTCTGGCCACAAGGTCTATGGAAACATTTTCACATCTTATCTCCCACCCACTGCTCTACCAACCTGTCCTGCTGTGTAATGCATCACAACTCTATCACTAACTCATCAACAATCCTGGCGCTCAGACATAAGAGTTAACATCCATTTATTCCACGCCACTGTTGCACACATTTGAATAATATCACTAACCTCCCATGTCTCTCTGTTTCCACATGCCTCTGGCTAGTCAGCTGTGAGAGACACTTAAATCAAACACAATGCAATTCAACCCCAGATAACAAGGTGTGGGGCTGGATGAACACAACAGGCCAAGCAGCATCATAGGAGCAGGAAAGCTTGACGTTTCGGGCCTCGACCCCTCATCAGAAATGGGGGAGGGGAAGAGGGTTCTGAAATAAATAGGGAGAGAGGGGGAGGCGGATAGAAGATGGGTAGAGGAGAGGATAAGTGGAGAGGAGGCAGACAAGTCGAAGAGGCGGGGATGGAGCCAGTAAAGGTGAGTGTAGGTGGGGGGGTAGGGAGGAGATAGGTTCGAGCAGTTTCAAGGCCGAAGAGATTATGAGAGTGTTGCAGTGGGAGAGAGATTCCCTGAGGTTTGTCCGGAGGGAGGAGGGTAATTTCTTCAGGGTAGGCATCCTTAGAAGAGGCTTCGCAGTGAACCAATCTCGTCCCTACCCCCCCACCTACACTCACCTTTACTAGTTCCATCCCCGCCTCTTCGACTTGTCTGCCTCCTCTCCACTTATCCTCTCCTCTATCCATCTTCTATCCACCTCCCCCTCTCTCCCTATTTATTTCAGAACCTTCTTCCCCTCCCCCATTTCTGATGAAGGGTCTAGGCCTGAAACGTCAAGCTTTCCTGCTCCTGTGATGCTGCTTGGCCTGCTGTGTTCATCCAGCCCCACACCTTGTTATCTCGGATTCTCCAGCATCTGCAGTACCTTTTATCTCTGATGCAATTCAACCCTGGACAGTTTTCTCTCTCTCTTGCAAGACAAAATGTCCATAGTGGTAGGAAGTAAAACAAAACTGGCGAATGATAAGGACGTCAACTGACTCCTGTGGTGAAAAAAGGTGCCTCATGTCTTACAACTGACTGCAACAGAGTTTATGGCATCCAGTATCATTGGAGAATACTAAAGATAGTAGTATTCCACTGCCATTTGCCTCTTCTCAATTCCCATCTCTTCCTCATCTTACTAACAGAAATGTGAGTAAGCTTTGGATAGTCTGACCACATACCATGTGATTTCCCCCCCAAAGAGCTTCCAACAGCCCTCCTCATTGTGCCTTTCTGTCCTCAGATGTTGAGGAACTACCATCTATCTGGTCATTGGATACCCAGGGTGAAGGACAACAGGACAGCAACGACAAATTGCCATTGATGTGCATGAGGATTTGGGGGTCTTGCACCCCTTTAAGACAGGAACACAATTGGCAGTGAAGCTTTACTGTGAATTGTTTGTTTTATTGAAGCAAAGACGGGAGAGATTTATTAAGTTCTCAGATAAACCATGTCAATAAATTCAGAAAGATTGATAGAATATCCATATAAATCCATTTGTATAGTAAAGCACATGAATGGTTTCTTTTGCAGCTTTGGACTTTTGCTCTTCAATCCACTCTCTAAAATTTCCTCTGTGCTCGTATCTGCCTTCATTTATTCTGAATAGGATCTGTCCCCCTTTCTCTCTCCCACGTAAAGACAAAGGGAGGGAATTTTGTATACTGACTGAACACTAATAAATTCATTCCTTATCCTGAGCATCAACAGCCCCATATGTGAGAATACCTTCTCTGACCGACCTGGAATAGATTTTAAGGGTGTTATAAACCTTGCATATTTGCATAAATAAAGACAGATGTATGTGCAACCGTATCAGAATCCTTTCACATCTCCTGGTTCCTCATCCTGAATTAAGAGCCATCCACATTCTATTTTTAAACAAGCAGTATTCACAGACAGCTTCAAGGTCCCAGCATTTTGCTGCACCCAGTTTCAAAACTTGATATAAACTCCTGGCTTGCCCTTACATGGTCATCTTTGCCATGTTGTGTTCCACTTCTAAGTTGTCGTGCTTTACTGATCTACAAGGAAGATGTACTAGTAAAGTCAAGCCTTCCTTTCTAATAAAGTTAGAGTTTAGCTTCCAATAATAAAGTTTTATTTCAATAATTAGCATTCTAATCAGAAATCTCATAATCTTATACTTGCCTGTCGCACACCACATTTTACCATATTCCATTAAACAGAAATCAGAAGTTGACCTGTGATAAATCTATCATACCTCAGACTGCCACCCAAAAGAAGTTTTTTTAGAAAATATGCACAAATGGATTGAAATGAAAATTTCCCTGATTCTTCATTTTGCCAGATGCTATTCCTTCACATTAATAAGTTCCGCAGAAAGTGACATTATAACAAATTAACCACTTCTCTAATACGACAGATCCACTAATCTCACATATGATGTTAGCTCAAATATTGCAATTGCAGACAGTCATATGCAGTTATATAATAATTAAAGTAAGTGGCAAGATCAGAACTCATAACTATTGTGTTACGGCTTTAAGAGCTGTGTACATGAATGAGCCCAGGACAGGATGACACAACATATCAAGCAGTCAGGATGAGTCCACATACAAGAATGTGTATGTATTGCTCTATAACTGCAAGTTATCAATTTGTCTGCTAAGTAAACCTGATTAAGATTTTTTAAATAAATCAAACAAATGCTACTTAGCAATCCAATGTGAGGGTGGGAATTCTACGGTAAGGAAAATAACAGAAGAATACAACATGGTTATTGTGATGAAAAGATTACTCTCATGTCTGTATGGTTCAAATGAACAAAGATTTTATTTTAGCATATGCAAAGGAGCAGGTCTCGATCACCTGGGACCCTCACTCAGTGGTACAAAGTTTGCAGCATGTACTTAAAGTGCTCAAGTTTCTGATTACCAATAACATTGTCTCTGAATTTCATGACCCATTGGCCATCTGGCATCATGTGCTGGTTTTATTTAATACCCAGAAATATTCTTTTCTACTTCCTTACATAAATATTAACCATTATGACCTGTATACTATTTTGGTGAATATTTTGTTCTGCAGATTGAAAACATACATAAACTAATATTACCTTCCCCTTTGTCCCCTGACAATCTGTCATTTTGGACCCCTGACAATGTCAACCTGACACAAGGCAGGACATTTTCTAAGATCCTACTGATTTTCAGCAGTGTTCCGATTTTATAGAAATTTGGAGTTTGCTCAAGCCTTACCAAGGTCTTAATGATCTAGGCTAAGCCTGGACCCTCTTCCCATCCAAATCTCAAAAGCTTGTATGGATTTCCCTCTCCTTCCTTCCCTGGGAGTGTTTTAACCATAGTGGATATTGGAGTATATCCTCTGTTTATCATCATCTGCATTACTAGATATATCATTGGTCTCTGGTTGGCTTCTTCCACTATTCTCCCTTCCTCTCATGAGTCATACTGCATCGTTGTTTAGTGACTAAGTAACCTAAAAGCATTGTCTTGCTTTTGGGTGGATCCGCTTGTAATCTTCTACTTGTGATCACTTGATGATACTTCTTGATAATCCTTTTAGTAGCGGCTTGGGCCCTTTGCAGCATCTCCTGGGTTACTCTTCCCTGGCATTGTCAATATTTAATACACCATCACACCATGGGCTGAGTAATTTTGTGTAATCAGTAAGGATCCTGCCTGTGAGATAGAAATCTGTGACATGATGATCTGCAGCAGGAGTTGCTATTGTTACCATATTCCAATCCTTAATAGAGGAAATTTATCCCATTCATCACCAATAATGCTATGGTTGAATCATGTCAGTTGGGTCCAGAGTACCAGCGGAACAGATAGTGTAATATAGTGATTCAGTGCAACATTAAGGGGTACTTAAACTGTAAACCCCTTCCCACGGAATAATGGTTACAGTGATGCTCTTCCAGGCTACCATCACTCTGAAGGTCTAGGTAGGACAAAATAATTATAAGAACCCCGGTTTGCTTTTAAGTTGATAGAAGCAGATTGCAAGTTATAAGGTTTTACCTATGATTAATGCTTCCAGGTTGCATTTCCAGCCATATATGAACACACATGGCTTGCCTGCCATTATCACCTGATATAGCGTCTGCCACTTCAGGGAATAAGAGAGTTTCCTTTCCTTCCCATTCTCTCCAATCTTAGGCAAGTCCAGGGCCTCTTTACACTTTTTTTTTCTGGTTTGTCATCGCCAGCTGCTCTCTTACCTTGATCTTCAATTCCTTCAATTACTCAGTTGGCACTACCATGTGCTTTCTCATTCTAACTTTCAGTGGTCCTAAATCGTCACTGCTTGCTGCAGCTCACCAGGAGCTGCATGGCCCTAAGGGTCATTTTCTCATGTAATATTGGTCCAGTTATCTGCTTCAGGTTTGCCTTTAGTCATATTATAATTGGAAGAATGTCCACTCACCCTGTCCCTTTCTATTCTATGCCCTTTGCTAAAGAAGAGTTAAATGTTCAGTTCATTTGTTCTACATGCCCAAAATCTGAGGGTAATGCTGGGTCTCGAATCTTTGCTTCATTCCTGGCAACTGATACACATTTCTTATTACTTCTTTGTGAAATGTGTCCCTTAATCTGAGTCTACTTAAAGAGGTAATCCCACTTTGGTACTACTTCATCTGTCAAGATTCTTGACATGGTCAAGTTGAAACAGACCCAGGGGGAAGCATTTCCACCCTTTAGGTAAAATGGTCTTTGATCACTAGTCAATACATTTGTTATTGCATTTCAGAAAAAGGCTGTGAATGTTACTAAGGGAAGATTGAGCCTCCTCTGATAACTAAAAGTGAAACATCCAGAGAGGCTTGCCTTGTCTCTTAATCTGTTAAAGGAGGTATGAAAAATGGTATACCTGCCTCTCACCTCCCAATCTGTTATAAAGGAGTGGTTAAATGAAAGAAATCACTGATACTCACTTTACAATCAACAAGTAACAATTCATTTATCTAACTCTAACAGTAAGCAACTTAATAGAACCACTAACAAATCAAACAATCCCCCCCCCTTAACTATTAACTATTATTGAACAAAAAAAGTTCTAATGGTATGCTGTTCCAATAGATATGAATCTCACTCATATAAACCAAATTAATGAAAAAAAGCAACTTAAAACTTAGTCTCTTGAAATTACAGCCAGGATAAGTCTTCTGGAATGTTGTCTTCTTTGCTGTCCTCCAGTCAGGAATGCCTTCCTCTGTTGAATTCTTTTGTCAGGAATATTAGCTAAGAGAGCCTTAATACCTTTATTTAGATGGTACTTTCTCTGAGGTCTTAGAAATTTCTGTGAGAGGTATTGATTTTCTCTTTATTTAGAGCTGATGGCTGTTGGTAGCTCTTCTCTTAACAGATGACAGTTTACTCTCACCGATTTTCAAATGCCCTCTTCTTTTATACCTTTGATGACCTATTAATTTCTTACAATGGGTTTGGTTTGAGGTTGTCAAAACCATCAGATTTAAATTTAATTCAGCTTTAGTATTAAGGGCCTAGTTTAAATTAATTAGCTAAATTCGAAACCTGTTGTTTTGGTAAAAGTGCTGCTTTGCCTGTTAAGAATATAGCCTTTTGATACAATGTTTCAATTTCAAGAACTCTCTGCATTTGCTGCTGCACACAATTTTTTCAAATCGCCAACCCTAAAATACACACCATTTTTACTTCCTGTGAAATGTGTCCCTTAATCTGAATCTATTTGAAGAGGTAATCCTGCTTTGACACTATTTCATCTGACAAGATTCTTGATATGGCCAAGTTGAAACAGTTCCATGGGGAAGCATTTCGACACTTTGGGTAAAGTAGTCTTTGATCACTGGGCAATACATTTATCATTGCATTTCAGTAAAAGGTTGTGAATGTGCATCCAGCAATATCACAAACCAATTACACTTAGATCCAGAGATAGCAAGAACTGCTAATGCTGGAGCCAGAAATAACACAATATAGAGGTGGAGGAGCACAGCAGGCCAGGCAGCATCAGAGGAGCAGAAAAGTTAACGTTTGGGTCAGGACCCTTCTTCCCCAAAATTGTCAGACAGAGTCTGGCAGCTCTTGGATCACGTCAGGCATTCTTCTTTGATAATTGTTATGGTGTCCTCAGTTGTGAAACATCAGCTGTTCCTTCTTGATGTTGGTTACAACTGTTCTGACAAAAATTGATCAATCTGACCCATTTCATATTTTCCCATTTCTGAAGAAGGGTCCCGGCCTGAAATGTCAACTGTCCTGATCCTCTGATGCTGCCTGGCCCGCTGTGCTCCTCCAGCTCCACACTGTGTTATTATATTTAGATCCAAATGTCTATTGCAACTATAATTCAATTATTCCAACATAAAGCATGAAACACCTTGCTGTGGTATTTGATATCACAAGATTCCATATGTATCTGTTTGTTAAGCAATTCATTGTCGAAATCAATCACAAATCATTGGAAGTGATTTGGCACAAGTCACTGAGAAGCGCACCACCTAGACTTCAACGGTTTTCAGTCAAAGTGTCGTGGTAAGACATTGATGTCTCTCATAAACCTGGTACCAAAATGGTTACCTCAAACACACTAAGCAGATTATCAAATCAGCAGAAGAATGCAGAAATTCCGCAAAAGTTTCAAGTAGAAAATAGAGACACTGAGGAGGAAAATGTGATGTGGGTCGGTTTGATAAATTTTTGTCAGAACAGTTGTAACCAACATCTGGAAGGAAAAGCTGATGTTGCACAACTGAAGACACCATAACAATTATCAAAGAAGATTGGCTAACATGATCCCAGACTCTGTCTGAAATTTTGGACATACAGATGTAAACTAGGTATTGCAATAGGTGTAAATGTCAATGAAAAGTGCCTACTTGTATGCACAATTCTTTGCCAGGGCATATTATCACAACCACATCAAGAAGATATGGGCATCGAGCAACAAGTTAATTGGCACAGATGGTATTTATTGACCAGGTATTGACAATGACATCGAGAAGAAAATGAGGATGTCCAAGGCATGCTAGATTCACCAATCACAGTAGCACCGTCATGAAATTCCATCAGTCCCTCAGTTCAAAGTCAGAATATCTTTATTCACCATGTATGGTGACAATTCTGTCTGAGTTATTGACTACTTTTGAAATGTTTAATTGACAAACAGTTGAAAGAACTGTCAAGTGGCTTAATGGCAAAAACAGTGAGTACAACATTCACTGCATATAATACACCTGAAGAAGATTATATCTGATAATGTGCCATGATACACAGCTATACATTTTTGAGTTATTTGTGTTCAATGGACTACAAAACATATGACAGCCTCACCCAAATATTCCAGACCTAAAGATTTCACTAAGCAAATGATTTGTACCATTACAATACTCATTGCTGAGTGATGAAACAGGATTTTCAAGTTCATGAAACAAAGAACAGATGTTGGAGATCTGAAACAAAAACAGAAATTGCTGGAGAAACTGATCAGGGCTGACAGTATCTATGAGAAGAAAGCAGAGTTAAAGATTTGAGTCTGGTGACTCTTCATCAGAACAGAACACCAACTCTGGTAGTCACTGGAATTGAAATATTAACTCTGATTTCTTCTCACAGATGCTGCCAGACTTGCTGAGGATTTTCATGTTGCTATACATTGCACCTAAGAAGTATACCTCAGGCTGTAGGCTTACCATCACCAGTAAAAATGATATTTGGAAGACAAATTAGTAAAACCCTACCTGTCCAATTTCTCAGAAACAAAGAACAAACATCTCGAAGAACAAGGAAGAAAGAAGATGATATATGATTGCATACATGATTGAACTTCAGAGTCTATGCATTCGTCAGAAATCTAAATCATATTCAATAAATCTGTTTACCTGCAGAGATTTCTACAGTGTGCAATGAGTCTCAATCCTATGAATTTACAAGACTGAATGCAGCAGTGTTGAAGTAAAACAGAAGGCAACTCCAGGGAACAGTACAATATTCCCATTGAACTTTGAACACACATAATGGTATGCTCAAATAATGAAGCATAGACAACCATGACAATAACCAAAACTCTAACAGCACCCATTAAATCAATATATGTATACATACATATGTATGTATGTATTACATACATAGTCAAGAACAACAAGGAGTGAAATCTAGAGCCCCAGAAGGTGAAACTGTCAAAAAACAAAGAAGGATTGTCAAAATACCTTTATGCTATGTCATCTCTTAAAATACTACACACATAAATTTTAGAATTCTTTTTCCTGCATAAATATTTTAATGACCACCCAATGTGTACACATTTTCACTCTTTGTGCCTGCAATTTTATCCTGGAGGGAGGAGAGGAAAGTTATGCTGTTGTTTTCAGAGATGAGAATGCTGATGGTCCAAGGACCAAGGTGACTCCACATTTCCAACAGCTATGAAGAATCCAAGCAGCATCATGTTAGACTGCTGTTATGTACGTAGCTGCTATGTAAATGCAAATGATCAATTTGTCTGGCAAGTAAATTGTGCTTTTTTAGTAAATTGAACCTGTGTTACTTGCCGATCCAGTGTGGGAATGGAAATTCTGTATTAAGGACAGTAAGACAAGAATGTGACAATAGCCATTGCTGGTCAATGTGGTGATAATGTTAAAGCAAAGAATAGCAGAAAATAAAACATTTTCTTCATTTTTTTCACTGTCATAGGATGTAGTATATGGTACAAAATAAAAGTAAAGTTTCTTCAAGCTCATTTTATCACATGCAGAGAAGTGCCTTTTTACATGTTACCGCACTGAAAATGTTGTTGAAATGAAATTTCTTGCTGTTACTATGAAATGTCAGTTATAGCAAAGCATTAACACCTTTGCATTCTAATTTAACATTTAATATAAAACTAATTTAAAATAAATCATTAGAAAAACTGAGGGGGAGTTCTTAAACATGCTGTTGAATGTGCTTGACATGAGTAATGAATGTGATTCGTTTCTAACACATTAATTGTCACACACTTTTCCTTTAAGCTATTCTGTGACTTTCTTGGAGCTGTCACGTGGTTCTCTATTAGGTTAAAACAAAAATTGGAATCTGACTTAATTGATATCTGCCAAAATTAACGTAGCGGGATTTTGTACAAACTGAAAATATCACTCATCACCAAACCTTTAGCACAGCTCCAGTCTCTGTGGATTTACAATCAGTTTTCATTCATTAAACTTTTCTCAAAGGTCCCATGTGCCAACCCACTCCAACTCTAAAATTGAGTTAAATCTCCAAGAAACTGATCAGAAGAAAATTGGTGGGAGCAAATTACTGCAGATCTGCATTGAAAACAAAAAATGCTGGAAATCACAGCGGGTCAGGCAGCATCCATGGAGAGACAGCAAGCTAACATTTCGAGTCTAGATGACTCTTCATCAGAGCTGATGTAAAGTATGGAAGAGGCAGCATTTATCCAATAGTGGGGGCATGGAGTGCTGGGGGAGACAGGCTATTGATACAGCAGAGGAGAAATTGATACCTAATTAAAATTGACAATTTTAGAATAAAAAGAGGAATTGAGAGGAATCAATTATTGAAGAACAGAATTAAAAGAATGCGGAAAAGATTTCCTCAAGGAGCACAGGTCATCAGTACATCAGCATGTTTTTATGGCTGGGAGCACTGTGCAGCTGGTAATCTATTTGAATATTAAATAAGTGTAAAGTTATTCATGTTGCCAGTATAAACAGAAAGACAGAATTGATCTTAAATGGCAAGGCGATGAAAAATGAAGATTTACAAAGGGACCTAGATGTTCAGGTTAATGTTTTCAAAATTTGTTCATGATGTGGCTGTCTCTGGCTGGGCCACCATTTATTGTCCATCACTAGTTGCTACAGAGAAGGTGGTAGTGAGCTACCTTCTTGAACCAAGATGCTACCTTGATCTCTTTTAGGAATTGAGCACATGCAGCCTCTTTTCTTATCATCTGCTTCATTTTCAGAAGACCAGGTGAACCAGGATAGAATATTACCCTGGCTATATGTGGTTCTCACCTACCATAGCGGACAAGTGAGTTGATGGTATTCTTTGGATCCACCAGAATCACATTGAAATGTATGGATGTAACAATCAGCAAAGTGGTGTATGGGGAAGTAAATAGGAGACCAGGGCTTTTTTTATGTAAATGTCAAACACACAGGTGCCTGGTGGGGATTCTCCACCAATAGGTGCATTGAATTGGGATGTTTGGCTCTTTGTCCAGAGAAAAGATTGGAGCTAGGTCAAAGATGCCCTGGAAAACTCATAGATTATATACCCTTCATATATGAAAGAAAGAACGGACCAAAACTGACAGAAAGTGCACCCCTCCATACTTGTCCGAGAACTACACCACGATCACAAAGCGGGCCGGCTTTAAAAACACACAGGCAAAATCCTGCATGAAAACAAGCACCACCAATTCATACCTGTGGTGTTAGATATATCCGAACTCTGCTGCCAGAGAGGTGACCTCCCCAACTTCCTAAATTTAACTGATAGATTACTGGGACGAAAAATGGGAACTGATAAGGGTAAGGTCAGGCTCAGGGCAGCCAAGTGCAGCAAAAGAAACATTTAAAAATTTGGCAACAATTTACAGAACAGGAGTGTCCACAGTCAATACCTTCAATTTGTCTAAATTGGACTAACAAATTTGGGATTTTAATCCAACAAGTTAAACAGGCCTTGGATAAAATGGTTCAAGACATTTAACAAGATGCTAAAAGGGAATTAAAGGAGAACCAAGCTCACTAACACTTGGTAATGGTCCTAGAAGGGCAGGCCGGGATAATAAATGAAATCATCCAATGAAAAATTGAAGACAACAGCAGACAGCAAAGTCAAACCTGTATGGTATCAATGGGCAAAGGATGATAGAACAGTTGCGGGAGAGCCTCAGCAGACCGGCCATGGACAGATCCTATCTTGATTCAGTGATGAGTAAGTTAAACACTTGTTCCTCAAGAAGAGGCATTCTAATGTTTCAAATTGTCAGTTACAGCAACTAACCAAGGCCTGGTTTGACAAAGACTGCAAAGAAACCCAAGGACAGGCATCAGGCATGGTTCTAGGGATTCCAGTCATTGCTCTGAGCAAAACTGAGTTAAAAGTCTTTGAGATTGAAAATGTCAGCAAAATCTGTGAGGGAATGTGGTCAGAATAGGATGGCACCATGCTGTATGTTGTTGATAAAGGGGAAAGGTTTGTCGGTGCCACTCTGTGTAAATGCCAACAAATTTAACAAGCGATTGCGTGCCCCTATCTTGTGTATTCAAATGAACATGCCTTGTGAACTTTTCAGACAAACACCAATTTAAACCATACTGTAGAAATCCAGAGCCTGGACACTGATACTACCTGAGTACCATTCAGCTGGAAAGGAGAATACTGCATCACAAATTCCATAAAACACTATCAATACAAAGCCTTCACCTGTGACATCCACAGCACCATTTTCTGTGTTCAGCCTTACATATCTGCCAGGATAGGCCTAATTAAACCCACAGAGATACACAACAGAAGTGAGACCTTTGTTAATGTCAGTGACAAACTTCGACAGACGTTAGGAGAATATGTAGAAAAATACAACACTGTTACCGAACTTCTACCAGAAAAATTGCAATAGGTTTGGACTAATTGGATAATGCGCACAAAATTTTCAGTGGTATAGTGCAACAGATAAGGCAAACACAAAAAGACATTAAAGAAATTAAAGTCACCAATTGGTGGGATGACCTTTGGAATTGAGTCACACATACAAATCCATCCTTGGGTTCGCCTCTTATTACACCTTGCTGTATTGTTTTTTCTATTTGCTTTAATCTGTATGGTTTTGTGTGTGGTAAATTGTGTCACACTAACTTTATTGAGTTTTCTTGAAGAAATGACAAAGAGTATTGATGAAGGCAGAGCAGTGGACACTGTGGATAAGGACTTTAGTAAGGCATTCGACAAGGTTCTGCATTGCAGACTGGTTAGCAGGGTGAAACCACATGGAATATAGGGAGAACTAGCTATTTGGTTACAAAATTGGCCTGAAGGCAGGGGAGAGAGGGTGTTGGTGGAGGGTTCCATTTTAGACTGGACGCCTGTGGCCAGTAGTGTACCACAAGGATCGGTGCTGGGTCCCCTGTTTTTTGTCATTTATATAAATGATTTGGATGTGAATATTAAGAGATATGGTTAGTAAGTTTGGATATGACGAGTACAACAAGACTTTTACCATACGGTCAAGTGGGCTGAAGAGTGGCAGATGGAGTTTAATTTAGATAAATGTGAGGTGCTGCTGTATGGTAGGGCAAATCAGGGCAGATCTTATATACTTAATGATAAGGTCTTGGGGAATATTGCCAAAGAAAGAGACCATGGGGGTGCAGATTCATAGTTCAGTGAAAGTAGAATCGCAGGTAGACAGGGTAGTTAAGAAGCTATTGGGTATGCTTGTCTTTATTAATCAGTGCATTGAGTATAGAAGTTGGGAAATTATGTTATGGCTGTACATGACATTGGTTAGGCCACATTTGGAATTTTGCATTCAGTTCTGATCTCCCTGCTATAGGAAAGGTGTTATGAAACTTGAAAGGGTTCAGCAAAGATGAACAAGAATGTTTCCAGGGTTGGACATTTAGAGCTATATGTAAAGCTGAATAGGATGAGGCTATTTTCCCTAGAGCATCAGAGGTTGAGGAGTAACCTTATAGAAGCTTATAAAATCATGAAGGGCATGGATAGGGTGCATATGACAAGGTCTTTTCCCCAGGGTAGGGGCATCCAAAACTAAAGGGCATAGGTCTAAGATAAAAGGGGAAAGTTTTAAAAGAGACCCAAGTGGCAACTTTTTCTCACAGAGGGTGGTGCGTATATGGAATGAGCTGTCAGAGGAAGCGGTGGGGGCTGGTACAACTATAACATTTAAAAGGCATTTGGATGGGTTTATAAATGCGAAGGGTTTAGAGGGATATGGGCCAAATACTGGCAAATGGGACTAGATTAATTTAAAATATCTGGTCAGTATGGATGAGTTGGATCGAAGGGTTTGTTTCTGTGCTGTACATGTCTCTGTGATGCTAAATAACCCTCCTAGCAGTTAAAGTTTTTAAGTGCAAATAGGAACTGACTGAGATCATAGAACATAGAACATAATACATAGAACAGTACAGCACAGCACAAGCCCTTAGGCTCATGATGTTGTGCCAAACTATTATCCGACTAAGATCAAGCTACCCTGTATAACCTACATTATACTATCATCCATGTGCCTTTCCAAAAGTCGCTTAAATGTCTCTCTAATGTATCTGATTCCACTACCACCGCCGGCAGCACATTCCATGTGCCCACCACTCTCTGTGTCAAGAACCTACCTCTGACATCTCCCCATACTTTCCTCCAATCACCTTAAAATTATGCCTCTTCATAATAGTCATTTCTGCCTTGCGAAAACATCTCTGGGTATCCACTCTATCTATGCCTCTCATCATCTTGTACCCCTCTATCAAGTCACCTCTCATTCTTCTTTGCTGCAATGAAAAAAGCCCTAGCTCCCTCAACCTTTCCTCATATGACCTACCCTCCAGTCCAGGCAGCATCCTGGTAAATCTCCTCTGCACCCTCTATAAATCTTCCACATCCTTCCTACAATGAGGCAACCAGATCTGAACACAATATTCCAAGTATGGCACAATCAGAACTTTATGGAGCTGCAGCATAACCCCACGGCTCTTAAACTCAACTCCCCTGCCAACAAAAGCCAGCACACCATACGCCTTCTTTACAACCCTATCAACTTGGGTAACAACTTTGAGGGATCTTTGGCATGGACCCCAAGATCTCTCTGTTCCTCCACACTGCCAAGAAACCAGTCATTAACCCTGTATTCTGCATTCAAATTCGACCTTCCAAAATGAATCACTTCACACTTTTCTGGGTTGAATTCCAACTGCTCAGCTCTACATTCTGTCTTTATCCCATTGCAATCTACAACAGCCCACCACGCTATCCACAATTCCACCAACCTTCGTGTTATTGGCAAACTTACTGACCCAACCTTCCACTTCTTCACCCAAGTAATTTAATAAGATCATGAACTGCAGAGGTCCCAGAACAGATCCCTGCGGAACACCACTGATCACCGAGCTCTAGGCTGAATACTTTCCATCTACTACCACCCTCTGTCTTCTATTGGACAGCCAGTTTTATATCCAGACAGCCAAATTTCCCTTAATCCCATGCCTCCTTACTTTCTGAATGAGCCTACCATGGGGAACCTTATCAAATGCCTTGCTAAAATCCATGTACACCATATCCACTGCTCTGCCTTCATCAATGTGTTTTGTCACATCCTCAAAGAATTCAATAAGGCTTGTGAGGCATGACCTGCCCCTCACAAAGCCATGCTGACTATTTCTAATCAAACTGTGCTTTTACAAATAATCATAAATACTATCTCTCAGAATCCTCTCAAATAATTTGCCCACCACAGGAGTAAAACTAACTGGGCAGTAATTCCTAGGATTATCCCTGTTCCCATTCTTGAACAAGGTGTAGAGCATTTTCCAGCCTCTGTGTTTCATAATTCTTTTTACATTTGCTATTAAATTAAAGGGAGAATGCAAAATAATACCAAAGGATTGACATCCGATTTTTTACTAAATACTGAAACTGGCCCAATTGATATCTTTAGAGTTCACATATGATAAAAACAAATTCATACGTTGTAATTTTACATTTTTTTCAATCATTAAAGTTTGTTTCATTTCATTTTTAAAATCATTTCTGTCACTCCAATGTTGAGGTATCCAAGGCAAGTCCAAAAGGTTATGTTACTTTTACTAATAAGAGCTTTTTTCTCTTTCCATATTTGTGAGCAGAACAAACTTCAGCATTCATAGTGAGTAAGTAGAAATTGGGAACTTGGTATGGTTCTCCTGACAGTAAAACCTCTTTACGTATTTTTAATATTCAGAGGCTGAAGTTGTATGGATTTTGAGACATTCAATGTTGGACCATCTACCAATATAATGTCAATGCTTAAGCATTGCCAAGGTCTTCTGTCCACTGAAGTCTCAAAATAGGGCAGTCTTGCAGGTGTTCTTAGGTGGGCAACTGTCTTGTCTTACTTCCTTGATCAGCCGCAACAATGACAAATTAGTCTTCCCTTTATGCAGGAATCTCTGTGCAGGTTCCCAAATCATTTCCTTCATTGTTTAATCTATTGCTGTCTATGCAGATAAAGTTTGAGATATGCTGCTTTTTTTTTAAACTTAGTTCTGAATTGTTTGTAACCGCTTAATTAGTGGCTGACTCATTCTGTACCAGGTTACATCTATATTCTAAAATTGAAGAGAATTAAACCTTGAGGAATGTTCAAAGGTTAACTTTGCTGTATGGTTCATATAGGACTTACAATTTGATAGCCAGGCTATTGTCCTGATGATGATCTTTCTGACATACTCTTTCCAAATTTATTAGAAATGTGTACCAATTAAATAGTCCATTTTCTTTTTGCAACTTCTGTGTGATTCCTAATGATTTGGTGTGACATGATTGTGCATAAGATATATTTGAAGTGCCCAGCATGTGCTATGTCCCTGGTCGCATTGTAGATCATGCATTTTTTGCCGTCTCTTCACAAGAATATCATTGTTGATCTGACTCTTTTTTTTGGTTCATTCATGGGATGAGGGCGTTGCTGGCTAAGCCAGCATTTATTGCTGTACACCTTCATCTTAGTCAACCTGTGACAGAAAAGATTCCAATTATTTTCCCCCCATTTAGTATTGAGCTGAGATAGTAGGAACTGCAGATGCTGGAGAATCTGAGATAACAAGGTGTACAGCTGGATGAACACAGCAGGTCAAGCAGCATCATAGGTGCAGGAAAGCTGACGTTTCAGGCCTAGATCAGCTGTTGTCTGATTTTAATTATGAATTCACTGATGATTTTTGTCTCCTTGAGCCTCATTTAAATAAGTTCCGTGCTCTATGTGCTTTGTTTAACTGAATGAACCAAAGCCCATGTTGATATACGATTGCAGCCCTTGATCCTGAATCCTTCCTCATTGCTATTGCTGCTTTTACTGCTTCTATCAGTTTGACTGTCAGTTGGGTCTTGGCCAAATGCAGGTTGTCAGGAGTTTTCAGACACTGGATAAGACATATTCTCTGCTTGATACAGCCTGAAGGCGGCATCCATCAGCTCTTTAAAAGTCACAGCCTAATGTTCTTGATGGTTGGACATGCTGAAAGGTTTAGAGTGAAAATGCCTGCTTTTGTTTAGATGCTCTTTTAGACTCTGGGTCCTGATGGGAATGCGAAAAGGTTTTCAAAAAGGTGCAGCCTTGGAAACATTAACACACAAAATGAATGCCTGCCAGAAGTATGTGGAGCAGTCAGATCATAACATCTATCAGTTTGAAGTTTGCATGGCTGACCACAATGTTAAGTAGAAGCAAGGACCCACTACAAGCGAAATTTAAAGGGCTCATGTGTTCACTGTTTTACTATCTTTAACCTCTAGCTAAGTAAACCTACTCTGTCAAATTGGTTGTCAGCTTAAGTCATTAACAAGGAAATATTTCAGAAGGAACTTAGCTTTACCAGCTACAGATTAGGTACTCAATGAAATATAGCTCTCACCTCTATCACCCACACCCAACAAACGAGTTTTAAATCAGTAAGATCATCTCAGACTAAACCATATCTACAGCTATACTACAGTGGGAAGATTTTTTTTACATTTACCAATATCAGCACATAGAATCATAACTTACGAATTCAAGGATATTGTAATCTAAATGTCCAGTTAAGGACATAATTGCTTATGGACGCTTACTGAATGAATTAATACCAAACTGCATTAAAATACTGCTTCAGAGAATATCAAAGATAGTTATAACATGACTATTCTATTTTGAACTTTTACACAAGATTTAAATACATTCAAAAACAACTGCATAGTCAATCAAATAAGATTTAAAGCAAGCTATATTCACAATCCACTCTAATTACTTTATAATGTCTTAGTCTAAATTTTTCAAATGGGAGTTAGTGATAACCTGGACACATTTGTGTCTTAAGATGGCCGATCTGTCTCCCTACTTGTGTATATATGCATATTGTCTGTTGAGGTTTATAGTTTATAGAAAGAAAGAGATTTCCATTGTTGATTCTATATCCACCAGAGAAAAAAAATTATCATTTTGCTTGCATTGAAGCTTTTACAAATTCTTATGATTCACTGTTCATTTGCCTTACTGTTGTTTGGCAATTTCCCAAAAGTAGTGCCTCCAAGGTCCCTAAAAGTTTTTGACTTGTTTCTTAGTAGTTATTCAAATACTATTTACAGTTTATTTCCATTTACTCTTATTAAGTCAATTAACATCTTAATTTTCTCATACAGTTGTTTACTTACTTTACACATCAATTACTTATAAGTTGCTGTCTGATTGATTTCTTTGTTCCTGGATGTGTTACAATACTACATGTTTGGTGTTTTCCATAGATGCTTCAAGTTTCGAACATCTACAGGAAATTATAGGTTTTATTATTGCTGATTTCAGGGGTTCTCCAAAAGCTAGTTGCTCCCGCACTTGTGTACAGTGGTAGGCAGTGCTCCTATACTACAGAGTAGCTGGGAAATGGTCAGTGCGGAACAGAATGTGTTGCTGGATGAGGGAAGATGAGGAGCTGGAGAAGGGTCCTCAGCAAGAGGCCATATTTTCCCAGGATGTTCAAGGAACAATTCTTCTTCCTGAAACTCAGTGAGAAAAATTGTGAGAGATGTTTGCACTTCACTAAGGATATCGTCACTAAGATCAATCAACTTCTGAATGTTCAAATCCACCTCCAGGATTGTGTTGTAACTGGCTACAAAAGTGACCATGGACAGACCATTTGTACAATTCAAATTTTCCAGTCAGGTGCTTTATTTTAAGCTAATATTGCTTCTTGCAAATTGCGATACCATAGCCTGAAGTATCTCAGACTATGGCTGTCTGTACATACACTGGACCTGAGGCTGCTTTTTCTTTATCTCCACATAAGACTCTTCACTTCCCTACATGTTGACAGACTCCTTGATTTGCATCTGTACATATTAGGTTATCAAATGCAGTTCTCCAGTGTAATATCTAAGGCCTCTCTCTCTACGAGCTCAGTCTGGACAGATGTCTTCACTCATACTGATATCAAAGTCAGTTATATCATCATGACTTTCATGTATCTCATCATAAAACAACAGATGCTTAAGATACTTGCAACATCTCATTTCTTACGTATCAAAATTTCTTCTTCATCTGAATCCTCTGCAGCAGAACTCAAATGCAATGTGGCCCTCTGGTGCATGTATTATCCTTGTCCTTGCTTTTGCTGTGACACACATATGCCCAGTCTTTTCCAAATTACATGTAGTGACAGCAACGGAACTGGTGTCTGTGGGACTGAGAAAGAGTGACAGATATGTTTTCTTCAGAACAATCTTCTCGAGTTTTTAGATGCATGCTCACATCATCTTATTTATGTAATTAAGTGGAGCTAATGGGATGAGAAGAAAGTGAGATTTGAGAAGAAAGATTAGGGATGAGGATATTATCATCTTCAATGATTTTATCTGAACTCTGACCACACCCTCAGCAAAGGCGGTTCTGATACAGGTGAGCACCATTTCCCCCATAAGGCCTGGAGCTGGTAAGCAAGTCTTCACCCTTCAGGTTTAAAAATCATCATGGCATTTGAATAGAGGTCATCTACCCTCCAAGAACATTCTTGTGAATTCCATGAATTCTAGATTCCAAGAATATGCTTTAAGACTGTATCAGAGATAAAAGGGACTGCAGATGCTGGAGAATCCGAGATAACAAGGTGTGGGGCTGGATGAACACAGCAGGCCAAGCAGCATCATAGGAGCAGGAAAACTTGACGTTTCGGGCCTAGACCCTTCATCAGAAATGGGGGAGGGGAAGAGGGTTCTGAAATAAATAGGGAGAGAGGGGGAGGCGGATAGAGGATGGATAGAGGAGAGGATAGGTGGAGAGGAGGCAGACAAGTGGAAGAGGCGGGGATGGAGCCAGTAAAGGTGAGTGTAGGTGGGGGGGTAGGAAGGAGATAGGTCAGTCCAGGGAGGATGGACAGGTCAAGGGGGCGGGATGATGTTAGCAGATAGGAAATGGGGGTGGGACTTGAGGTGGGAGGAGGGGATAGGTGAGAGGAAAAACAGGTTAGGGAGGTGGAGATGAGCTGGGCTGGTTTTGGGATGTGGTTGGAGGAGGGGAGATTTTGAAGCTTGTGAAATCCACATTGATACCATTGGGCTGCAGGGTTCCCAGGCTGAATATGATTTGCTGTTCCTGCAGCCTTCGGGTGGCATCACTGTGGCATTGCAGGAGGCCCAGGATGGACATGTCGTCTGAAGAATGGGAGGGGGAGTTGAAATGGTTCGCGACTGGGAGGTGCAGTTGTTTGTTGCGAACTGAGCGCAGGTGTTCTGCAAAGCGGTCCCCAAGCCTCTGCTTGGTTTCCCCGATGTAGAGGAAGCCACAACGGGTACAGCGGATGCAGTATACCACATTGGCAGATGTGCAGGTGAACATCTGCCTGATGTGGAAAGTCTTCTTGGGGCCTGGGATTGGGGTGAGGGAGGAGGTGTGGGGGCAGGTGTAGCACTTCCTGCGGTTGCAGGGAAAAGTGCCGGGTGTGGTGGAGCTGGAGGGGAGTGTGGAGCGGCAAGGGTGTCGCGGAGGGAATGGTCCCTCCGGAAGGCAGATAAGGGTGGGGAGGGAAAAATGTCTTTGGTGGTGGGGTCTGATTGCAGATGGCGGAAGTGTCGGAGGATGATGCGTTGGATCCGGAGGTTGGTGGGGTGGTACGTGAGGACAAGGGGGATTCTTTTTTGGTTATTATTGCGGGGATGGGGCGTGAGGGATGTGTTACGGGAAATGCAGGAGACACGCTCGAGGGCGTTCTCAACCACTGATGGGGGGAAGTTGCAGTCCTTGAAGAATGAGGACATCTGAGATGTACTGGAGTGGAATGTCTCATCCTGGGAGCAGATGCGGTGGAGGCGAAGGAGTTGGGAATAGGGGATGGCATTTTTGCAGTAAGCTGGGTAGGAGGAGGTGTATTCCAGGTAGCTGTGGGAATCAGTTGGCTTGAAATGGACATCGGTTTCTAGGTGGTTACCCGAGATGGAGACAGAGAGGTCCAGGAAGGAGAGAGAAGTGTTAGAGATGGTCCAGGTGAACTTCAGGTTGGGGTGGAAGGTGTTGGTGAAGTGGATGAACTGTTCGAGCTCCTCGTGGGAGCACGAGGCGGCGCCGATGCAGTCATCAATGTAACGGAGGAAGAGGTGGGGTTTAGGGCCAGTGTAGGTACGGCTGAAGTTCATCTGGACCATCTCTAACACTTCTCTCTCCTTCCTGGACCTCTCTGTCTCCATCTCGGGTAACCACCTAGAAACTGATGTCCATTTCAAGCCCACTGACTCCCACAGCTACCTGGAATACACCTCCTCCCACCCAGCTTACTGCAAAAATGCCATCCCCTATTCCCAATTTCTTCGCCTCCACCGCATCTGCTCCCGGGATGAGACATTCCACTCCCGTACATCTCAAATGTCCTCATTCTTCAAGGACCACAACTTCCCCCCCCGACAGTGGCCGAGAACGCCCTCGACCTTGTCTCCCGCATTTCCCGTAACACATCCCTCACACCCCATCCCCGCAATAATAACCAAAAAAGAATCCCCCTCGTCCTCACGTACCACCCCACCAACCTCCGGATCCAACACATCATCCTCCGACACTTCCACCATCTGCAACCAGACCCCACCACCAAAGACATTTTGCCCTCCCCACCCTTATCTGCCTTCCGGAGGGACCACTCCCTCCGCGACTCCCTTGTCCGCTCCACACTCCCCTCCAGCCCCACCACACCCGGCACTTTTCCCTGCAACCGCAGGAAGTGCTACACCTGCCCCCACATCTCCTCCCTCACCCCAATCCCAGGCCCCAAGAAGACTTTCCACATTAGGCAGAGTTTCACCTGCACATCTGCCAATGTGGTATACTGCATCCGCTGTACCCGTTGTGGCCTCCTCTAGATCGGGGAAACCAAGCAGAGGCTTGGGGACCGCTTTGCAGAACACCTGCGCTCAGTTCGCAACAAACAACTGCACCTCCCAGTCGCGAACCATTTCAACTCCCCCTCCCATTCTTCAGACGACATGTCCATCCTGGGCCTCCTGCAATGCCACAGTGATGCCACCCGAAGGCTGCAGGAACAGCAAATCATATTCAGCCTGGGAACCCTGCAGCCCAATGGTATCAATGTGGATTTCTCAAGCTTCAAACTCTCCCCTCCCCCAACCGCATCCCAAAACCAGCCCAGCTCATCTCCACCTCCCTAACCTGTTTTTCCTCTCACCTATCCCCTCCTCCCACCTCAAGCCGCACCCCCATTTCCCATCTGCTAACATCATCCCGCCCCCTTGACCTGTCCGTCCTCCCTGGACTGACCTATCTCTTCCCTACCCCACCACCTACACTCACCTTTACTGGCTCCATCCCCGCCTCTTCGACTTGTCTTCCTCCTCTCCACCTATCCTCTCCTCTATCCATCCTCTATCCGCCTCCCCCTCTCTCCCTAATTATTTCAGAACCCTCTTCCCCTCCCCAATTTCTGATGAAGGGTCTAGGCCCGAAACGTCAAGTTTTCCTGCTCCTATGATGCTGCTTGGCCTGCTGTATTCATCCAGCCCCACGCCTTGTTATGCTTTAAGACTGTTGGATCAGCCAATATGACATTTATTTGAACTAAGTACTGAATACATTTTGGTGTCAATCCGTTGAATTTTCACAATGAAGATAGCAGTCCTCAAATTAAAGCCGAGACAATGAGTTCCATGCCAGTTTTTAAATAATAGAAATGCACAGTAAATCAACATCTGTAAACAGAAAAGATAGGTGAAAATGTCTTAGGCATGGTTCTATCACAGCACATATGCGTTTCTGGTTCAGTAGCCTCAGCTAGTAATATGAAATTTATAGTCGTACTAATACATATTTTAATAAGCAATCTGGCCCTTTACTTCCTAAATTATCAAAAAGGGAAAATAACATCAGCTCAGATTTGGGGAATTCAAGAACGAGTGAAGGAAACGCATGTGAGGGAGGAACTATGTATGGATTCAGTTGTGCATTGAATGTCTCTCCAAATTTAGCTAGACAGTTCAATTGATGGAGATAACAAGCATGGGGCTGGATAAACACAGCAGGTCAAGCAGCATCATAGGAGCAGGCTGCTTGACCTGCTGTGTTCATCCAGCCCCATGCTTGTTATCTCGGATTCTCCAGGATCTGCAGTACCTTTTATCTCTATCACATGATGGACTTCTGTGGGTTAAACTTCATGGTAGCCTCAAGATATCAGGAGGAATGGGACTGTCCCATTGAAAATGATAGGACCTAATGTTAGACTTTAAAGTAACAAAGCCTTTGTATTTTTTGAGGACATCCTCTGTTAAGGCATTTTTAGATGACAGCAATAACAGATAGTTCTCAAGCAAAACAGCTAAAAGGTAAGAGTAAAGCTACCACAGATCCGCACTTTAGAGAGAGTTGACTTGTGATGAGTTTAACCTGAGGGCCACTACACCTCAGGCAAGGGGTGAGGTTGAGAAGGCAGGATTTTTATGGTAAGCTCAGACAATATGGGAATTGAACTCGTGCTGTGGCCATCAGACTGCAGCCCACCTGTACGTCAACAGAACTAACCAACCCCAAAGTCCTGCTGATCTAAAACAAATAATCGGCAGTCAATCAACAATATCCTAGCTTGTCGTAATATTATTACGAACAGCCTTACAAGAGAGGGTAACTGCATGATGATGATGTTGCCTCACTGTAAATGAAACTGTTCAAAGTAAATATCTTTTGTCTAACATTGTGTAAATGTTAAATGATCTATGGTAAAGAATTTATTTAGCTTGATTAAAAATATGTACATGAGTGGGTGAGATCCAATGCTGCAATATTAGATTATTTTTCACTATACACCAGTCTTCCTCAAATTCTGGATTTATTAAGCAAGAAAACACCTCTTTTCTCCACAACACTGTATTGTTGCAGTCTTAACAATGTCAAAGACATTTAATATGTGATTGAGGAGGTAAACTTTCACATCTAAATGTTGTTCAGTATTGTATCTTAAGGTTAGTTGATCATTGATAATGAAGCTTTAGAAACTGGAATGAAAATTGCTGTGTAAAGTGCAGATAAAGTTTGGACCAACCTGTTGTAAATATTCACATGAAAATCATATGATTGGCTGCATGCCACACAGTTTTTGTCCAGAACACAAATTGATCCTTTGAGCAATAGAAGCTCATGATAAAATAACATACTGTCAATAGATTTGGAAGAGCACAGAAAATTAGGAATGTAACATTTAGATAATGACAATGTTAACTATACAGTTTTATTTGAATATTACCCTTATTACAAGCTTGACAATCCTATACATTCATATTGTCCTTTGTACCTTTCAAACTGACAATGATGTTGTATTCACACATTTTTAAGTTTATTGACAAGTTTTGACAAGTAGCTTTCTACAAGGTTGAGAAAATCACATCATTAGCTTTAACAAACTACCTGAAAATATCCTCATGTTGAAGCAGTAATTTAGTCAAGCAATTCTGCAGATGACATCAGTTACAAGATTGAAGCTGGAATTGATTGTAAATTGAGATTGAATTACTGCTTACAATGGCCAGAAATGTCAGCTTTTTCTAATATGTTGTCTGGATTTGTTTTTGGAGCCAATATTGTGAAGGTTGTACAGGATTGGGCAAAGAAACCTAACAGATGTGCCAGCTATAAATGTTATTTTTGTTTTGTCTTTCATGAGCTTTCCATTATGATTTGGAAGCTGGATATTCACGGTATGCCTTAGTGAAACAGAAGCTGGAAACTAGACCTTATAACAGAGAAATATATCCGTGAAAATGAGTGCCTCTTCACTATATTTACACTCTGTACTGTCTTTGTACTTACATCTTTAAAATATTCTTCCTTTCAAAAGCCAGCTGTAATAGATAGAGAATAAATAAACCTTCTCAGAAGATAAATTGGAATCATTCACCAGCATCAGATCACAAGGTTTTAAGCAAGTTCATAAGTTTTGATCCGTGGCATTCTTGATTCCATTCATCTATGTTGGCTCTGACCATGTTTAATCGCCATAACAAATATCATCAGTACGGCAAAGATTCCCACTCAATAATCTTTTCACCTCAGGTGGAATGCCTAGTGTAATTCCTCAATCTGCATTGTCTCGCTTCCAATTGTGTCCACATTTTGATGTGCATAAGTTGCTGAGACTCTACGAGAGTGTTAGGAGGCAGATAGGGGAAAAGGCAATGGAAGGAATGTCTCGAACAGGCAGGGCTTTTGAGTAAAAACCATCTTCTTTCCTCTTAGGCTTTTTAGGATGAAATTCCAGCCTACAAGATTGGGCAGTCAGACCACATCCACTATTAAAGTAGAACTGTGGGATTTAAAGCAGCCTTGCAGTGGTTAACACTGTTCAGAGTTCCACAAAGCCAATTACTGTATCATGACCCAAACCTTTGGTTGACACCCCCTCTGGTGATCCATATTTTGGGAAGGCCTACTGTTTTGGCTTCTTAGTTTCTGATAGCTTCACCTTTTTTTTGTGCTGCCATTCAAGGAAAAAAATAAAACATACCTAAGCTCATTTCCATAACAGTTAAAGTTAATTTTACAAATTTGTCTTTCATTGCAGAACCTCACCTATTTAGATTACACATTCAGAATTCAGACACAAGGTCATTAAGATTTTTGAATGGATACAGAATCATAAGCATGCCTTTCTGTAGGAGTGCAAATTTGGACAGTAAATCCTGTGGTATATAGTACCTAAGAACTTCACTAGTATGCTGAACATTTTCTTGGCATGTTACAAGGTACAATCAATTTGAGCCAAATCATTAAAAAAAATTAAAATATTAATGCACGTTCAATAATGATTAAACAGCTTGTTGATATTTCATCATCATCTCATGGCTTGATGAAGGGCTGTTGGGTTTCAGCAATTTTTTTTATTTGCTCGTGGGACATGGGAGTTGCTGGCTGGTCAGCATTTATTGCTTGCCCCTACATTTACTGGATAATGTCTATTTGTTCATCTGGAATCATTGGAAAAAAGGGGCAGAGATGATGGATTGGAGAGGTGAAAACTCAGATTTGGACAACCTATAGCTCAGAAAAATTTGGGAGATATTAATTTTTTGGCTGTTACCCATTCCGTTGGCTCTACTACATGCCAAGAATGTATGATTCCTTAAATGAGCTCCAAGCAAATTGTTTACTGATGTGCAGAACTCTTTAGCATTCACTACACATCATTTGGAAGTTCATTCAATGGTTTTGTTTTCTGTTCATTAAGCACCATGTAATGTGCTTGAGTAGTAATTTGGGTGAAGTTGATGGTGTTTCATACATTGGCTAAAAGAAAATTGTCTGTGTCTCTTTCCCATTGTGCATTTAAAATGTGAATTTATTTTAGTCAGTACCATACATAGAATGCATCTGTTAACAAGGTTGTGTTACACTCTAATGTCAACTTACAAAATCTATTAGAGATGAAAGGTACTGCAGATGCTGGAGAATCCGAGATAACAAGGCGTGGGGCTGGATGAACACAGCAGGCCAAGCAGCATCATAGGAGCAGGAAAGCTTGACGTTTCGGGCCTAGACCCTTCATCAGAAATCATTCTATTGTCTGGCTGACCCAAATACATGAGAACTTTTACAACTGCTGGCTGCGCAGCACTGATATTGCTCCTGAGCTGCTAGAGTAGTTCCCTCGACTAGCACCATTTATGGCTTGCTAGAAATATATAAAACAATAAAATGTTCTGGATCGTGTTCCTGTAGACAGATTACCTGTTTGTCAAACAGAGGAAGAGTTACAGCATACATTTAAGTTACACACATATAAAAATAGGCTAACTATTAGATAGATCAACTTTTCACAAAGTAGGAAAGATGTTGCCAATTTGGATAAAAACTGAAAGAACTGCAGATGCTGTAAATCAGAAACAAAAACAGAAGTTGCTGGAAAAGCTCAGCAGGTCTGGCAGCATCTGCAAAGAGAAATCAGAGTTAAAGTTTTAGGTGTGGTGACCCTTCCTCAGAACAGTTCTGAGGAAGGGTCTCGAGATCCCAAACATTAACTCCAATTTCTCTTCACAGATGCTGCCAGACCTGCTGAGTTTTTCCAGCAACTTCTGTTTTTGTTGCCAAATTGGATGTTAAGCGTTGATTCTCTGCACCTTTTCATATGGGCACAGTTCTTGTCTGTTAAATAATTTGCATCATAAAAGGTAAGTTATTTACCAGTCAATATAAATCAAAACCAGCATTCTATCTTAGCCTCCAGTCAATCACCTGAGCTGGTCAGGAATAAGTTTCTTCCTCTCTTTTTAGCTGCATGCCTCTGTTTTTTTGGACATAGTGGTGACTCTTTTTTTCCCTGTTTTTCTGTCATTCTTCTGTATTACTTACCCCAAGGTGAGAAGTAGGAAGTATCCAATCATGGTGCTCCATGTACAATGACTGTAGATCAGTCCTGATAGACTTGTTGGGTTTTTTCTTCCTATTATTGTTGCGTCTTCATAGCTGAATCTCCAACAATACATTAGATTCTCAGAAAACAGCTCTCACTGAAGCTAAGGTAATGTTACTTGCAGATTGTATCACATCAAGATTGTCCTCATTCTATAGCCTTGGTAAACTTTGATCTTTGTGTGTTGCTGTCCTCCTTGTTCTCCTACATACCCAGCAGAATGAACCCTTCTGATGGATAGTTGCCAGTCAGTCAATTAAGACATTTGAATTACTCTCTGTAATATCTCTTCCCCTATTCCTGCCAACTCTTCCCATTACCAAATTGCCATATTTCATTAATGCAATGATAACGGAAATTCAAGCATGAGCAAATTTGATGGTTGCCCATAACTGGTGCTTTTTAAGTCAAGTCCATTCACACTAGGGTTCGTACATTAACATACTTTTAATTATGTAACTTGCCAATGGATTTCAACAGCATGACTAAAATTTTAGAAAATTACTTATTTTTGTTAACTCACAAGTTTGCTACACATTGAGATACATTTTATATGAAATAGCTTTGAAACGTAAAGCAATAGTACACTTTGGTTTGGACCGTTTTCAGAAATGATCACATAAAAGATGGATGCTTCAACTTTATGGCAAACATTTCAAAGCACCAGAAACACCATTTGGAGGATATTCACTGACAGTCATTCAGATTCAGGGTATTCTATTCTATTCACATAAGAGTCAAGGGAACAATAGTAGCAAGGTTGTTACTATCCTTCCCTTGGCTCTTATGTGAATAGAATAGAATGTCCTGAATCTGAATGACTGTCTGTGAATATCCTCAAAATGGCCCATTGTGACATTTTAAACAGTAATTTGGGGAAGTGCTTTTACCTGTATAAAATCTTATGTTTCAGTGTGTAGTTGAAGTGAAATTCATTTTGACCAATTCAATACTATCCTCTCCCTAAAATCACATTGCCTATGTGAATGTTTTTCAGATTGATATGTACTGTTCTACTTTACACCTGAGCAGTTATATTTTCTCTTTCTTGCAAGGTGTATTTTTTTTACCTTTTGAGGTGTTTGCATTTTGCATATGTACCTTTGTTAAGAGAAAATAGATGAAACTTGTTTCTATTTTGGTACATAGGTTTCAGCTAATAGAATTATTATTCATAACAGTATTTACATTGCCAACTGGCACAACAAAATGTCTCAACATCCTTCCAGCAATTAATTAAATTTAAAATGTATTGATTCTTGCTTTGTATGGAATAGGAGGTGCATAACACAAGCCTCTGGGTGACTGCTGTGGGATTATTTCTCCTGATTTGAAAGCAGACAGCTGCCTTACATTCCATATATCCCATGGTGACATGGCCCAACTCCAGAACAGACTGGAGAATCAGAGGAGCAAACACAATATCCACCAAGATGCACTTTTTTTTAGGATTTCTAACATGTTGTGCCAGACGTTACTCTATTTTTCTGACTTCACTTAAAAATAACACAATTAATTCTTCCTGCATAGCCAAGCTGACATGCAACAGCGAGGGATCCATGTTGGACAAGGTTGTGTTATCAATTTTGGAGTGATGTCCTTTAAAGAAAGAAACATGCAAATTAGCCAAGTGCCTGGATGTTTTCACATGAACATAAGCCACAGATTTTCTACACTGTCACACTCTAGACACAAGCTTTGTCTGGAGATTATGCTGCGCTGTAAATATTAGTTTATCTGTAAATAAACCCCCCCAATTAATCTTCAAGTAAATACAATCCATACAATTAATTTGTGTCACATCTAGATAACACAAGATTATTACAGACAGAGCTAGGGAGTGGGATGGAGGTGGACATGGGGAGTAGGTGGAGCTAGAGGCATCTTAATCTTGAATTAGCCAGTAGCCCAATGGTTAATTCTGCCAGGCTGCCCACTGAGCCCATTAGATCAGAGCAGGGACAGACGAGGCCTCTATATAGATTAATTACCTACCGAACAGCCTCAATTGAGTCTTGGGAACATGCCCTCCCGACTATTTGTAAAATTGCAGTGCTGCAGATTGGCAGACTGGTGGCAAGAATTGCTCCACCAGCACGGGCATCTAACTTAGAGTCCACCCATCCGCTTTTCCACGCATGGGCAGCACATGAAATTTAGCCTCCAGTGTTATACGTAATTCCCACATAGCCAATGAAATCATCAAGTGTCTTTCTTGGCTACAATGCCTATTGAAAATGCGATACAGCAACATACAACCCTTTACTTTCTAATTGTGTGGGACAATAGTACAATTCAAATCACATGGCTCCACTTCAAAAGTCTGTTGCCTATTCTGGGTAGCTAGGAATCTTGCTGCTAGCAAAATAAATAAACAAGCTTTCTGTTACACATAATATAGAATAATAAGACTGAATTATGTTTCAGGAATGTAACATGTCTCAACTTTGAAATCACAATGATAATACATATCTAGTTCAGTCCCTTACTGCGCTTTATAAAATCATGAGGGGTAAAGATAACGTAAATGGCAAGGGTCTTTTCCCGAGGGTGGGGGTGTTCAAAACTAGGGGGCATATTTTTAAGGTAGGAGGAGAAAGATTTAAAAAGGACATGAGGGGCAACTATTTTGTTTTACACTGAGAGTAGTTCATGTGTGGAATGAACTGCCAGAGAAAGTGGTGGATGCAGGTACAGTTACAATATTTAAAAGATATTTGTATAAATTCATGAATAAGACAGGTTTGTGGAGGGATAAGGGCCAAATGGAGGTAGGTTTAATTTGGGAACATGGTAGGCATCGACTGGTTGGGCCAAAGGGTGCTGTATGACTCAATGACATCATTTTGTCCACCATTCATGTACCTGCTTGTATAAAAGCCAAATTATTTATTGTTCTAAGGCAGCCCTCAACCAAAATCATTTCTAAATATGTTTTTACAAAAGTCTTCAAAACCACTTCCTATTGTTAGTATCTTCTAGTGCACTGAAGAAGAAAGACAAGAAGCAAGCGTCATTCTAGAAATTATAATGAACACTGTAATTGTTCAAACCATTAACATGCTCATACCAAATTCTTCTGACTGCTAATTCTTCAGGGATATTAACCCATTTATTTCAGGTCAGTTAATCGTGGACAGGGAGGTTGATATGAATGTGTTAAGTGCAAGAACATTACTTATAAATATTTCCAAGTTATTTGACTATTTGTATAATTAAATGTTGACTGACATTTATAGGGCCTGTTAATATTTGGCCCAAAGTTATTTCCTGTATGCTTTACACTATTAGGGGCATAATTTAATACAGGTCATGTCTGTCTTATTAATGTCTGTGCTGATAGTTTTTTTGTTAAGTGCAATAATAACATTTGGGCACATTTACTGCGTTGAGATGTGCAATGAACCCATATAATCATGACGCAGAACAAATTTGTGCTTTCTTCATTCAACTCTCAAAAAGATAAAGAAAGGTTATGTGTTTCATCAGCTGTTCGGAAATTAGCAGTGTTTGAGTTAATTACTTTCTGCTTTGTAGAAAATGTAAAGGTCATACTGACATCGTTCACTTCTGTTACTGTACTCATAATTGGGCAGCTATTCCAAACATTATGTGAAGAAAGAAAGATATCATCTTGTAACTACTTGCCATAGCATCCCAAAGCAAGCTAGTCTTAAATAAGCTAAAGAACTGAAACATAAACAGAAATTGCTGGAGAAACTCAGCTGATCTGGCAGCACTGTGGAGAAGAAAGAGAGTTAATACTTTGAGTCCAGTGACCCTTCTTCAGAAGTTCTGGACCTGAAATATTAACTCTGCTTTCTCTCTGCATATGCTGCCAGCTCATACTATTCTTACATCCTGCTTATAATTCTACCCTCCCGAGGACATTGCATTTCATTGCAATATTTGTAACTAACATGGATCTACACGTTGGTTTCACATGGCCAAAATCGTAATTTCTGGAACAGCAAAATGCTGTAGATGCTACAAATCTGAAATGAAATTTTAAATACTGGGAATAAACAATAGGTCCAACAGCATCTGTGGAGGATGAAACAGAGATAATGTTTCAGATCGATCACCTTTCCTCTGAAAAATTAAAATGATTAAATTTTAATATTGTTAAAGATGCTAACAGAGGTTTCAACTCAAAACAACCACACTTTGGACAAACAGCAGTTATATCTGAAACTTGATATTAACAGTGAAAATGAGATGTGTCAAGACAGTGAATAATGCAATGTGCTCTGATAAATGGTCATCAACCTAAAGTTTTGACTCTCTTTCCCCTTCACAGATGCTGCCAGACTGGCTGAGCATTTCTGTTTATATGTGGTGATTTCTGGATGCTATCTATGTTCAGTCATTGAGTTATCAATTGCTCTTTATTGGGAGACCAAGATGAAGGATGTTGGCTCAGTTTTGGAACCATTAAGATGGTAAAGATGAATAGATGAATAGCTCTGAAAAATGAAGAAGTCAAGTATAGTTAGTACCAAGCTTGAATTGTAAAGGCTATGATTGCCAAAGGAAAGTAGCCTGTTAGATACAATACAACATCTTTTTCACCGTTTGGTGATATAGAAATTCTGATATATTGATATCTGCTTGATGATTATCCAATAAAGTAGTTGTAACAAGTTGAAAATGCTATTGCCACCTTTGGCTAAGTTAAAATCTAATTTCCTAGCAGAATACAGTGAATTATGTACAAAATAACACAGTGGCAGGAGGTGTTTTCCTTGAAGGGAAATGTGTAACACCTCTGTTACTTCCTAATTAGGCTGTGTGTTTACGAGTATTTCTCGTTGGAAAATGCTCCCTCAGGCTTTACTTTGTGTCTATTGTTTATGTTCTTGTCTATTCTTTTCATATTCTTTTTACATTCACATAAATTTCATTGCTTGCTTTGTTTTCACACGAGTTCACTGCTCAAAAGCTATGGTACTGTTGCGTGATTTCAATCATTTGTTATATGATACTAGGTAAAGTCACTATACTCCCAGAGGACCATACACCTGCACATATTCTCCAGCATCTGCAGTACCTTTTATCTCAGAGAGAGCCAGCCAGTTTAACCTGAGGGTCACCACACCTTATGCAAGTATAGAGATAACAAGATGTGGGGCTGGATGAACACAGCAGGCCAAGCAGCATCATAGGAGCAGGAAAGCTTGACGTTTCGGGCCTAGACCCTTCATCAGAAATGGGGGAGGGGAAGAGGGTTCTGAAATAAATAGGGAGAGAGGGGGAGGCGGATAGAAGATGGATAGAGGAGAGGATAGGTGAAGACCTTATGCAAGTAGCAAGGTTGATAAGGCAGAACATTCATAGTAACCTCAGGCAATGCAGGAATTCAACGCATGCTGTTGGTGTCACTCTGCATTGCAAATCAGCTGTCCAGTCAACAAAGATAACTGATCCCCATATATGATATTAGCTGTTTATTAGTAGCAAGTTTGAGAAGAAACTAACCTGTGGACCAAATCCTTTCATTTATTTTTGATTCTTGTACTACTGTATTAAAATGATTGTTAATAATAGACCAATAAAATTAGAAAACTATCCGGATTATTGATCCCAAAATAGTAAATCAAAATAGTTAGCTTTGTTTTTGTCCTTATTTTCATTCATAATTATTTCTTGTGCTCCTCTCTATTTACTTTATCTACATTTTTAACTCACTTACACACAGTTCACTTTTTATTTTGCTTTTCAATCTGAATATTTTAGGTTCATTCATTCAAATAACTCTTTATTCCAACATCACTTTTGGAACTAGGAGCAACTGTATGTTAAAAAGTTGTATGCAAAAAAAGTCATTGATTAACAACTAGTAATAGAAGAATTTCCCAGCCAATTATGCCTTAGTTTTTAAAATCAGCCATAGTTCATTGATAGCTGCATTTGTGTCAATCATCACAAAAAGAGCCCTGTAATAATTATGTATAAAGCAATTGCTGATTACTGGTATCAAGCACATTCACATTCATCTTTTGTTGGCTTGATGTTTTGTTCATTCAAGTTTAACAACAATAATAGTTTATAAACGTCTCAGTAGCGGCTGCTGATGAAAAGCAGTTTTTAAAAGCAAAATACCAAAATTAAATGCTGTAAATAAAAAAAGGCTTTGTCAATGAATACAAGGTATGTAAAAAAAGCCAGGAAAAAATAAAATACAGCTTAAAGCATATTCAAAAGGTGGTGTAGTGGTAAAGTCATTGAACTAGTAAATGTATCTAATACCCTGGAATGTGTTTTCAAAGCTCACACGGCAGTGGGTAGAATTAATTTGAGAATCTGCTACACAAAGTTAGTCTAAGTAATGTTAACCATGTTGTAGAAACAACTGTCCTTCAGTGAAGGAGCTCACTATTTGGCTGAGATAACAAGGTGCGGAGCTGGATGAACACAGCAGGCCAAGCAGCATCATACGAGCAGGA
>JAHRHZ010000217.1:5452351-5596139 GCA_024137785.1 Ginglymostoma cirratum
CTATGATGCTGCTTGGCCTGCTGTGTTCATCCAGCTCCGCACCTTGTCATCTCGGATTCTCCAGCATCTGCAGTACCTATTATCACTATTTGGCTGACATGTGATTCGAGATGCACAATAATGTGATTGTCTCTTCACTGCCCTCTGAATTGGTCCAGCAAGTTACTTGGCTGATAGGCAACAAATGCTTGCATTGCCAGTGATATGCAGGTCCCAAGAAAGAATAATGGATCTTAACACTGTGGACTTATCAGTGAATTGGTGACCTTATGACAAGGGAAAATTATTAGTGAAGCTGCTGAAGATGATCAAAAAGGTTTCAGTGAGAATAAACTTGTAATGATTTACTTGGGTGCCAATAATGGATCTCTGATAGCAATGAATATTTTCCTGTATGTTAGGTAAGACTCCAAGTTTTTCTGATCAATTCTCTTTACCCTACTTCTACAAAGAATTATTACTAAACCTGAGAGCTGCATTGCTATCCTGGCTGTTATGCTCAACTTTCCAGCAGCATTCAACTCTTTTGTGATATATGGAATAGGACTGCAACATGAAGCTGAGTGACTCAGTTGAACCTGAGCTAAGTATTGAGGAGTAGGTGTTAGGTCATGGCACTCTGAATCAATTATGATACATCTTTGCTGATGATTAGGTAAAACCTGTTATTGGTAGCATTTGGCCAGAGTAAATTGATTTTTTTTTGGAAATATCCAGCAATTTCTAAATTTTGAAGAGATTATAGTGTAACAGTTGTACCCAAATAGTTTGGATGAGGTTTCTCTGGTGCAGTTTTTTTTAGCAATCAAACCAAGGCATTATCGTCAATGTCTTCTATTATGTACTGATTAGTCAATTGAGTCATGTAGGATGATTCAAATCGGCTGGATATTGTGAAGACTTCAGGAGGTGGGAGAGCAGGAACAATCCATTAGTACTTTTGGTTCACGACACCTGCACATACATTAGCCTTTTTCTTGCTTCAACAAAGAACAAGAAAGGGAATGTTCACAGAACTTTGTAGCTTGATTGTCCACTGCTACTCTTGACTGAATGTAATTGGTTTACTCAGTTTTGTTCAAAATCTTTAGCCTTGGAATTACTATTCCTGTTTAGTTACAAAGTTTTATTATTGAGTTTAATGTGTAATGGACCATGCCAAACAAACCTTATCCCTGCTGGTCAAACAAGATATATCCAAGGATGATAATGGAGACTTTTAGGATTCTAACTGCTAAGTATGATGCGTTAATAAGACTTTGTTAGGATGTTGTCCAATTAACATCTCAGTTAGCTCTCCCCACCTCCTAAGTGCTGCCTAGATCTCTATTTGGAGAGGTATATACCAATTAGGTTTGTCTTGAACTACAGCTTAGTTTAATTGATCTATCTGATTTTTCTTTAACTGTTGTGTTCTTGCTGTGTTTATTATACGGCCCCAAATGCGTTATGGCGTCCTGTGCAGGCTATACCTGATTGGCTTCCAGTTAAATCCAATAGACAATTCTGGAGAAACCTCCCTAACCAAAGTATGGTTATAATATGGAACACATTTATTTAATCACGAAAATAACTGGGGTAAAACCTCTTGATCCATTTCAGGAGAATCAACATAAGTACGTTAATAAAGGAAAGAATGGAAGGTTACACTGAAAAGGTCATACCATGAGAGGTGAAAGGAAGTTCATTGACAAATTAGATTGAAAAGTCTTTTTCTGTGCTGTGAACACTATTCAAATCCTCACTTAAGCATATTGATTAAACTGTTGGGGTTTCAAGACAATTTTCTGTCCTATAAGTTGAGTTCAACAAAAATATGGCCATGTCATAAGTAACATCTTGGTGTGATATGACCTTGGAAATGTTTGATCAACTGTTACCACCCATAACTAGACAATGGAGTGATAATAAATCAAGGAAAGTAGTGTAAATTTGTGATTGCCTGTTGCTCGATTAACACATCAATTTTGCATTGCTACATCCAAGTAATCCAGTCATTTATGAATTTTCTGGTATCAATTTCTTCACAAATTCATGAATTAATTGGAACCTGTTTATTTATTGGTGGATCATTTGATATGTTACTATGTCCGCAGTTTCATTTATTCATTAATGCCCGATGGTTTTCTTAATGGAGTTGAGAGGCATATCTAAATTGTATCATGTTGAGAGGGACCTGAGAGTGCTTTCTCCAAATTCTTTTGGAGTTGCCAAAGCAAATTGATAAGGCAATTAAGAAAGCTTCTGGGGTACTTGGCTTGAGAAATAGGGACATTGAACACGAGCAAGGAAATTATGGTAAACCTGTACAAATCACAAGTTAAGACATGCAGCTGGACTATTGTGTACAGCTCTTGACACCTTTGTTGAGAAAGAATGTCAAGCCCTTGAAGGTGCAGAGGAGACACAAAAACACAATTGACATCTGTAAGTAAATGGACTCCTAAAGGTTTCCCATGGCTTCTTCCACCCCTTCCTTCCCCACATGCACCTGCCATTAGTTGGGCAACAAATCCGTCCTTGTGATGTCCTGCCTTCCTAAGCCAACCAGAAATCAAAAGCTCTCATGACTTGATTGGATGATGCTTGGCTGTTCGGCAAACAGCTGTTCTCCCCTGTAACAGCCTGTAGGCTGCCAACTTGGCGAAACAGCAAGGAGATGGTGGGTATGGGACACATTACCCAAGTAAAGCTCCACAAATTGCAAAACCCAGAAACTAGACACAGTTCAAACACAACAACCAGGTGCTAAATGACAAGAGCATAGTGTAAAAGGGCACATCTCGTCAACGTCTCAATCAACAAATGAGGAATGCATATTTTCAACCAAAAACCAGAACAGAAAAGCACCCAGGCCCTGCTACACAAAGGAGCAAATATAACAAACCATCCAAACAATTGGCAATGTTTTGAACTGTTAGGCGAGTCTCCCTGATTGGCCAGTACTGTAGAAAGTTCCAGAAAACCACCCAAAAATGTACACAAACAAGGCTTACCTGCAGATCAATATCTTGGACCTTCTGGAAATGAAGAAGAAGCAACAGACATGGCAAAGGCAAAGACTGACTGACCACCCAGAATGGGAGAGAGAGAGCGAGAGACAGCAAAAGAGAGAGAAAACAATGACGTCGTGAACCCAACTCAAGTTACAAGAAACCCTGGGAAGTCTTGTAGTGACTAATGGGATTGGGCAGGATTAGGAATAGTATTGTTAGTATTAGAGTCTTACTGTTACTTGTTCCCAAACAAAGTTTCAAAAGTTTGCATCCATACCAACTTGTGTCTGTTCTGGTATTGAGGGGAACCTGGGTAAATACATTGATAACTAATTGGTCAAAAGTGTCTGACGGGCTCTAAAGGGCTTGGACAACACGCCTCATTGTCATTATTTTTGTACTGATGGAGAGAGGGTCAAATAAAACATACAAAACTTCTTTTTTTCATGTCTGTGGATTTTTCTCCAGAATTGCACACAACAGTGTCCTGCAGATTGATCTTCAATTCTGAGAGACCCCAGGTTAATCCTGAAGAATTAGCAAATCCATCAGCACATGACCTTAAAGAGGTCAGATTCTGAAGAAGGATCACTGGCCGCAAAACGTTAGCTCTCCTTTCCACAGATGCTATCAGTCTTGCTGAGTTTCTCCAGCAATTTCTGTTCTTGTTTCAAATTTTCCACATCGACAGTTCTTTGCTGTTTCCAAATTTTCTTTATGTTGAGTTATGTGGAGGAACTGGAATTGCTTTGTTTAGAGCAGAATTTTAAGGGAAGACTTAAATTTTGTATTGAACTTATTTTTCTAATGAAGCTGTTCAAGGATTATTACACACCTCTGGACTAGGTGGGACTTTAATCTGGTCTCAGTCCAGGTGGAGGGACTCTACCACTGCAGCAGAGGAGCACCCCAAAGGGAGACTTAATTGAAGTTTCAAAATTAAGAACAGCTTTTGATAGCGCAATAGGGAGAAACTGCTTCCTCTGTGATTCATTGGTGTTTCGTTTTCCATTAACTTTTTATATTCATGCAAGCCTGCTACTCCATTACATAATTGGTTAATTCATATGTTCACTGTTTTGTATAATTGCTTCGCATTAATTAATTACTGAATCTCCATCTATATTATTTTATTGGTTAATTGATACACCCATTGTTTAAGTACTCCACTGCTACATCCATTTCTGTATTACTTGGTTAACTGGTTTGTGCCAGCACACATGTATTTACTGATTGAATGGCAACAGCTTTCTACTAATTTGTTCATGCTTTGATCAGCCTCCGTGTTTGTAACATTCATCTAGGTCGGCTTCTTGTGGAATAGTGGTAATGTCCCTACCACTGAGCTAGGAGGCCCAGATTCAAGTCCAACCTTCTCTAGAAGCGTGTAATTCCATTGCTGACTGGGTTGATTGGAAGATATATCTATAATGTTCATCAGTAATCTTACATTGTTCTGAGAATGAACCTGCCTGTGGCTTTTACTTCTGGCCCAATCTCTATTAAATAGTTTGTGCAGACAATTCACCATCTGATATCCATATCTTAAAGTCTATATCAGTGACATTAGTGACCCAGATGGGTCTTTTTATAACAGTGGTTACATGATTTCCATTAAGTTAGTTTTTTATTCCAGATTCTCTTTTTAATTCAAATTTTACCATCTGCTGCCTCAAATCCATTTCTCCACAACTTTAGCTTGAGGTTCTGGATTCCCAGCCAGTGATATTGCCACTGCACCACAGTTCTCCTGTGAGTTTACTGCACTCCATAAACCATGAGCTTCTGGATTTACCCTTATACAAATCTCTCCAGGCAGGCATATAGAACTGCAGATGCAGGAAATCTGATTAAAAAAAAACAAATTTTTGGAGAAATCTAACAGGTCTGTCAGTGATTGTAGACTTGCTCGCTGAGCCAATGTGTTTGATTGCAGACGTTTCATCACCCTGCTAGGTAACATTATCAGTGCGCCTCTGGTGAAGCATTGGTGTTCTGTCCCACTTGTTATTTATATGCCTCGGTTTGCTGGGGTGGTTGGCATCACTTCCAGTTTTGTTTTTGAGTGGTTTGTATATTCGGTCTAGTTCAATGTGTTTGTTGATGGAGTTCCAGTTGGAATGCCAGGCCTCCAGGAATTCCCTGGCATGTGTCTATTTGGCTTAAGCCATTATGGATGTGTTGTCCCAGTTGAATTTGTGTTCTTCTTTGTCCATGTGTATTGAGACCAGTGAGAATTGGTCGTGTCTCTTGGTGGCTAGTTTGTGTATCCTTATTGTCAGTTTTATTCCAGTTTGGCCTCTGTAATGTTTCTCATAGTCCTTGCATGGTATTCTGTATATTACGTTAGTTTTATTGGTTATGGATACGGAATCCTTTATGTGAGTCAATAGCTGTTGCAGGGTGGTTGTTGGTTTGTCGGTTATCTTGATACCTCGGAGTCTGAGTAGTCTTGTGGTTATCTCTGTTATGTCTCCGATCTACAATAGAGTGACTAGTGTGACTGGCCGCGTTGTCTCTTCTTGTTGTGGTCTGTCACAGAGATAATGGCGGATTCTGCTTTTTGGATATCCATTCCTTTTAAGAACTCCGTTTCAGTGTTTCTGTGCTGCTTTGCGCATTTCAGAACTCTCTCCAGAGGGGACAGTTTATTTGTGCATTTACAATTTATCAATCCAGGCATGTGACTAGCTTCTGAAATATCTATGTGCCAGAGAACTGAGGCAAGCCATTTAACCAGATCAACTAAATACACCCATGTCTTTGTGTGGCTACCTACTTGCAGCTCTTGGGTGTGACAGACCCAATCCTATTCCATAATTGGCCCATACCCTTTCTTCCCAACCCCGAACGAAAATCAGTTTCATCAGTAAATTTCCTACCAAGGCAGGTCTGAAATTTCCTGACACAAACTACCTATCTTGGAAGCAACAATATATATCTCAATCTGCAGACTTGATATCATAGTTTCAAACTCTGTCAATTTTCAAAGGAAAATCAGTGTATTGTCTATCAGAGATAATAGATACTGCAGATGCTGGACAATCCAAGATAACAAGGTGTTGGGCTGGAAGAACACAGCAGGCCAAGCAGCATCATCGGAGCAGGAAAGCTTGACGTTTCGGGCCTAGTCCCTTTGTCAGAAATGGAGGTGGGGGGGAAGAGGGTTCTGAAATAAATAGGGAGAGAGGAGGAGGCGGATAGAAGATGGATAGAGGAGAGGATAGGTGGAGAGGAGACCGACAAGTCAAAGAGGCGGGGATGGAGCCAGTAAAGGTGAGTGTAGGTGGGGAGGTAGGGAGGAGATAGGTCAGTCCAGGGAGGACGGACAGGTCAACGGGGCGGGATGAGGTTGGTAGATAGGAGATGGGGGTGCGGCTTGAGATGGGAGGAGGGGATAGGTGAGAGGAAGAACAGGTTAGGGAGGCGGGGACTAGCTGGGCTGGTTTTGGGATGCTGTAGTGGGAGGGGAGATTTTGAAGCTTGTGAAATCCACATTGATACCATTGCGCTGCAGGGTTCCCAGGCTGAATATGAGTTGCTGTTCCTGCAGCCTTCGGGTGGCATCATTGTGGCACTGCAGGAGGCCCAGGATGGACATGTCGTCTGAGGAATGGGAGAGGGAGTTGAAATGGTTCGTGACTGGGAGGTGCAATTGTTTGTTGGGAACTGATCGCAGGTGTTCTGCAAAGCGGTCCCCAAGCCTCCGTTTGGTTTCCCCGATGTAGCAGAGGCCACAACGGGTACAGCGGATGCAGTATACCACATCGGCAGATGTGCAGGTGAACATCTGCTTGATGTGGAAAGTCTTCTTGGGGCCTGGGATTGGGGTGAGGGAGGAAGTGTGGAGGTAGATGTAGCACTTCCTGCGGTTGCAGGGAAAAGTGCCGGGTGTGGTGGGGCTGGAGGGGAGTGTGGAGCGGACAAGGGAGTCGCAGAGGGAGTGGTCCATCCGGAAAGCAGACAAGGGTGGGGAGGGTAAAATGTCTTTGGTGGTGGGGTCGGATTGCAGATGGCGGAAGTGTCGGAGGATGATGTGTTGGATCTGGAGGTTGGTGGGGTGATACATGAGGACAAGGGAGATTCTTTTTTGGTTGTTATTGCGGGGACGGGGTGTGAGGGTTGAGTTGCGGGAAATGTGGGAGACACGGTCGAGGGCGTTCTCGACCACTGCAGGGGGGAAGTTGCGGTCCTTGAAGAATGAGGACATCTGAGATGTACGGGAGTGGAATGCCTCATCCTGGGAGCAGATGCATCGGAGCGAAGGAATTGGGAATAGGGGATGGCATTTTTGCAGGAAGGTGGGTGGGAGGATGTGTATTCTAGGTAGCTGTGGGAGTCGGTGGGCTTGAAATGGATGTCGGTTTCTAGGTGGTTACCTGTGATGGAGACAGAGAGGTCCAGGAAGGAGAGAGAGGTGTTAGAGATGGTCCAGGTGAACTTAATGTTGGGGTGGAAGGTGTTGGTGAAGTGGATGAACTGTTCAAACTCCTCGTGGGAGCACGAGGCGGTGCCGATACAGTCATCAATGTAACGGAGGAAGAGGTGGGGTTTAGAGCCAGTGTAGGTACGGAAGAGGGATTGTTCCACGTGAACTACAAAGAGGCAGGCATAGCTTGCGCCCATGCAGGTACCCATGGCCACCCCCTTTGTCTGTAGGAAGTGGGAGGAATTAAAGGAGAAGTTGTTGAGGGTGAGGACGAGTTCGGCTAAGCGGATGAGGGTGTCAGTGGAGGGGGATTGGTCAGGTCTGCGGGACAGGAAGAGGCGGAGGGCCTTTCAGCCATCTGCATGGGGAATACAGGTGTATAGGGACTGGATGTCCATAGTATAAATGAGGTGTTGGGTTCCGGGGAATTGGAAGTTCTGGAGGAGTTGTAGGGCATGGGTGGTGTCACGGACGTAGGTAGGGAGTTCCTGGACCAAGGGGGTGAAAACCCCCTCCCATTCCTCAGACGACATGTCCATCCTGGGCCTCCTGTAGTGCCACAATGATGCCACCTGAAGGCTGCAGGAACAGCAAATCATATTCAGCCTGGGATCAATGCAGCCCAATGGTATCAATGTGGATTTCACATGCTTCAAAATCACCCCTCCCCCAAACGCATCCCAAAACCAACCCAGCTAGTCCCGCCTCCCTAACCTGTTCTTCCTCTCACCTATCCCCTCCTCCCACCTCAAGCCGCACTCTCATTTCCTACCTACTAACCTCATCCCGCCCCCTTGACCTGTCCGTCCTCCCTGGACTGACCTATCTCCTCCCTACCTCCCCACCTACACTCACCTTTACTGGCTCCATCCCCGCCTCTTTGACTTGTCGGTCTCCTCTCCACCTATCTTCTCCTCTGTCCATCATCTATCCGCCTCCCCCTCTCTCCCTATTTATTTCAGAACCCTCTTCCCCTCCCCCATTTCTGACGAAGGCCCAAAACGTCAAGCTTTCCTGCTCCTATGATGCTGCTTGGCCTGCTGTGTTCATCCAGTTCCACACCTTGTTATCTCAATGTATTTTGTAATGTCTTGGTTACAACAGTTACATAAACTCACTTGATCTCATCTGTCACTCTGTATCTGTGTCCACCCACCTCCATGGCCTCTCATACCCCCGTGCCAAGTTTTTGGCAACTATTTATTGTTCAACATCTGTGGAAACAGGTATATAATTTGCAATTGAGAATCTTCAAACAGTGATTAATCCAAAAGTGTCAGCCTCCTCCCTTGTCCTTGTAAATATTATGCCATCACCTCTTGAGAGAATCTGTAATACTCTGAGTACAACTGGGCCCTAGTGAATTGCAATCTCAATATCATGTAAGATCCCAAAGCTCCTCTAGTGTTGCCTTAAGTTGCTGAACCTTGCTGGTTATTAACCAACACTTTTACCTAGTGACAAATGGAAGATACAGGAAAGCAATTGGATCAATGATTAAGGCTTGATCATAAACATCATGAATCAAGCATCCAAATTTACGGGAACATAAGAAGTGCAGAAAGTGTGAACTGGGTGTGAAAAAGATGTATTCAGATGTTGGTCAACCATTGTTTGTGATCAGATATTGAAAATGGGTCTGAGTACGTGGAGTCATGAGGCTAGAGGTAGTAGAGCTATAAACACAGCAAGTGAACAATATTGATACATTGTTGATGCTACATAGATCATCAAATTTCTTCTGGCATTTCAGCTATATCCTTGGATGTAAACTCTTGGCATTCATTTATTCAGACACTTCTTTCTTTTGGGTGACACAGTTCTTGCCTGAATGTTTCTCTGCACCTTGAATGGGAAAAGCTCTCCCTTCTATTATTCATTGTCTGCATCAGGGCAATGTCACGTTGTGTCTCCAGGCAACTGTTTGTTCAAAACCGCTCATTCCTTCCTGCAACCAGAGTGCGCCTCCTCATTAAGAAGGGCCATTACTTTTAAGTGACATCCATTTGACTTCTCCCAACCCGCCTGTGGTGAATGACTAGCAAAGCAAGCCTGCCACATTATCATTTTATGTGCTGGCTGGGACCACACAACCAGATGTGTGCTCTGCAAACTGCTCTACCCTCTCTGACCTTTCATTTTCAGGAATAGTGTGATCTGAAGGACGCAGAATTCCTACAAAGAAATGCATTTTGCATGGGGGTATTTGAGGTTTTAAAGGTTTGGGCATGAGCACAAGCATTAGAAAGGTCAGAACAATTGTGTTCAGAAACACTAGTCTCGGATTGTGGCATTAAGCAAGGAACCAGAGAATGAATAGACTATTTAAGAATGTTGCCAGCATATGAAATCATGGAAGACTAATATTTTTTAATTGTTTTTTTTTTAATAGACACTGAACCATAATTTCTGATCTTTTATAGTTTGGTTATCCTATCAAGTATTCCAACTGTGCTCCTCCAGTGCAATTAGTCTCTCATCATCTTCATACTGAACAGTTTATTTGACAGATAATCATTTTGTGTTGTTGTTACTAGGGATGAAACTGACTGATTAATCATTGTATTAAAGTACAGCATTTGATTTAAGACCTAGCGTTTTCAGGCTTTTGTGAAAAACCTCTGTGAGAAGGGAATACTTTGTAATAAGGCCTTTAGCTTCCAGTCATAATTTTGGTAATGGAAGTCCAATACATTACACTCAACAGTTAGTCACAGATTACTACAAAATGGCATGGAATTACAAATAGAAAATAACCATTTGACCAATCCAGCCTGCTCAGCCAATCAGCATGAGCGTGGTGAATCCTTTATCAATGCCACACTCCACGTTCTCCCCAAACCCTTGACACCCTTTATCCTCTAGAAATGTATTTCTGTCTATAAATATATTCAGTGACTGTGCCTTAACCACATTCTGTGGTAGATGATTTTGCAGGTTTGCCATCCACTGCAGAAATTAAGCGTTGTCTCAGTCCAAAATGGACTACCCAATATCCTGAGACTGCCAAGGCACTGGAGCACTCAGACAGAAAGAATAGCATCTCTGCATCTAGCATGCCCAACCCTGTCAGAAATGTATATGTTTCAATGAGACACTCTCAGTCTCCTGAACCCCAGTTAATATAGATCCAGTTGACCCAGTCTCTCTTCCACTGATAAATCTGCCATCTCAGGAGTGGATCTGATGAATCTTTGCTGCATTCCCTCAATGGCAGGTTTATCTTTTCTTGGGTATGGAGACCAAAACCTGCACACAACACTCCAGGTGTGGTACCACCAAGGCCCTGAACAGTTACAGTAAAACTTTGTTGCTCCTGCACTCAAACTCTCTTGCAATGTTTAACACCTTAACTTCTTGGCCCACTTGGTTCCTTGCTTTCATTGGCTGTTGTACAAGCATATGCAGATTTTGTATGTCAACATTTCCTAATCAATCATTATTTTAATAATACTCTGCCATTCTGTTTTCCCTACTGAAGTGGACAAGTTCACACTTATCTGTATTGTATTACATCAAACATGCCATTGCCAATTCACTCAGCTTGCTAAATTGTCTTTAAACTTTGTACATCCCCTCCACACTTTCAATCACAACTAGTTTTGTGTCATGAGTAAACCTGGTAACATTAAATTGGATCATCTTATCCAAATCACTTTTGTTATTTGTGAATAATTGGGGTCCAAGCACTGATCTGTCTTATCCCACTTGTCCCTAACTTCCAATCCAAAAAGACTAATTTATTCATCCTGTCTGCTAACCACTTCTCAATCCATACCAGTATATTGCCTGTAATCCCGTGTTAGCCCGTTGAACCTGTTCTCTGGGACTTTATCAAAAGCATTCTGAAAATTCAAATACAATCCATCCACTGGTTCTCTCTCATCTATCCTGCAAAAACAGCAGCCAGTTTGTCAGGCTTAATGTCACTTTCATTAATCCATGCTGACTTTATGTAATCCTGTTTTGAATATATCACAGTCTTCATAATTCACTCTACCATTTTCACTATGACTGATATAAGGTAACCAAGTCTGTAATTCACTGTTCTGACTCGATCTTTTTCAAAACAGTGTGGTTACATTTGCCATTCCCCCAATCTGCCAGGACTGTTCCAGAATTTTGGAAATGATAACAAGTACATCATTTCCATGGCCACCTCCTTGGATGTATATTATTAGGGACTTTGATCCCATTAATTTCTATAGCACTTTATTACTAATAATAATTTCCTTTAATTTCTCCTTCTTAACAGACTCTTTCTTTTCCAAGTTATAGCTACCTCTGTGGAGGTAGAACTAAAGTATTGGTTTAATTGCTCTGCACTTTTCTTGATCTCCATTATCATTCTCCATTTCAGATTGTAAGAGGCCTACATTTTGTCCTTGCTCCCTTCTTTTACTTCTAACATACCAATAGAAGCTCTTGATTGTTACCTAAATATTAGTCATTGCCTATCCATTGTCATACAGTTTCATAAAACCTTACAATCACAGCCAAGCTAACTCTTTCATACCTGTATGGTTTCCTTTGTGTAGAGTTAGGACTTTAGTTTGAAATTGGACTACTTTACCATTTAATCCCAAAAAAGAAAACTATCAAGTCATTGTCACTTTTTTCCTAAAGGAATTCTGACAAAAAATATTTTTAATTATTAGTTAGCAAAACCAAATCTAGGAAAGTCTATTCTCTAATTAGCTCCTCAGTGGAAGGCCTAAAAAAAAAATTCCACACACTCTAGAAATTCATCTGCCATAATGTTGCTATGGCAATTACATGTAGATTAAGGTCACCTATGATTTCTTTAGCAATCTTGGTACATAGATCTCTATTTTCCTATATAATCCTTTACAATAGTACTACTGTTTGTAGTGTGGAAAACATGTCAGCTAAAATGCATAGAGCAATCTCACACAAATAGCAATGTGATAGATAGTTTCCAGCTCAGAACCCAAATGAATATCTGCAACCAAACCATCATGTTAATAACTACCTTTTGGAAGTTGTTACTAGATGGAATTCTACACAAATTTCATTTGCAAAAATTACCTGGAGTTGGAAAATAATTGGCCAAATAGATTTATTGTGAATAAAAACAAAAATAATTAAATAAAATAAATGATTTCCTCAAGTCTGAATGTCCAAATTTTTATAATTCAAATTTGAGTTTGAACAGAAATGATATAGTTTTAATCACAATTGTGTCCCTGAGATAAATTAATTGATCAGTGAATAAATTATTGGTTAAGCCAGAAGAAACTGTCTACACGGTTTTGATTTCAGTTTTGGCTTCAGTTATCTGTTTGCAGCCAGCAGTACAGACATGATCTCTGTATTAGGTGTCCATATGGAGTCAGGGGAAGTCCCAGATGATTGGAAAATCGCTATTGTAACCCCCTTGTTTAAGGAAGGATCAAGACAAAAGGTGGAAAATTATAGGTCGATTAGCCTAACCTCAGTTGTTGGTAAAATTCTAGAATCCATCGTTAAGGATGAGATTTCTAAATTCTTGGAAGTGCAGGATCGGATTAGAACAAGTCAGCATGGATTTGGTAAGGGGAGGTCGTGCCTGACAAACCTGTTAGAATTCTTTGAAGAGGTAACAAATAGGTTAGACCAGGGAAACCCAGTGGATGTTATCTATCTAGACTTCCAAAAGGCTTTTGATAAGGTGCCTCACGGGAGGCTGCTGAGTAAGGTGAGGGCCCATGGTGTTCGAGGTGAGTTACTGGCATGGATTGAGAATTGGCTGTCTGACAGAGGCAGAGAGTTGGGATAAAAGGCTCTTTTTCGGAATGGCAACCGGTGACAAGTGGTGTCCCGCAGGGTTCAGTGTTGGGGCCACAGCTGTTCACTTTATATATTAATGATCTGGATGAAGGGACTGGGGGCATTCTGGCGAAGTTTGCCGATGATACGAAGTTAGGTGGACAGGCAGGTAGTACGGAGGAGGTGGGGAGGCTGCAGAATGATTTAGACAGTTTAGGAGAGTGGTCCAGGAAATGGCTGTTGAAATTCAATGTGGTGGTCTTGCACTTTGGAAAAAAGAATGCAGGCATGGACTATTTTCTGAACGGTGAGAAAATTCATAAAGCCGAAGTACAAAGGGATCTGGGAGTGCTGGTCCAGGATTCTCTAAAGGTTAATTTGCAGGTTGAGTCCGTGATTAAGAAAGCGAATGTAATGTTGTCATTTATCTCAAGAGGGTTGGAATATAAAAGCAGTGATGTGCTTCTGAGACTTTATAAAGCTCTAGTTAGGCCCCATTCAGAATACTGTGTCCAATTTTGGGCCGCACACCTCAGGAAGGACATACTGGCACTGGAACGTGTCCAGCGGAGATTCACACGGATGATCCCTGGAATGGTAGGCCTAACATACGATGAATGGCTGAGGATCCTGGGATTGTATTCATTAGAGTTTAGAAGGTTGAGGGGAGATCTAATAGAAATTTACAAGATAATGCATGGTTTAGAAAGGGTGGACGCTGGGAAGTTGTTTCCGTTAGGTGGGGATACTAGGACCCGTGGGCACAGCCTTAGAATTAGAGGGGGTCAATTTAGAACGGAAATGAGGAGACATTTCTTCAGCCAGAGAGTGGTGGGCCTGTGGAATTCATTGCCATGGAGCACAGTGGAGGCTGGGATGTTAAATTTCTTCAAGGCAGAGACTGATAAATTCTTGATCTCGCAAGGAATCAAGGGCTACGGGGAGAGTGCGGGTAAGTGGAGTTGAAATGTCCATCAGCCATGATTAAATGGCGGAGTGGACTCGATGGGCCGAATGGCCTTACTTCCACTCCTATGTCTTATGGTCTTATATCTTGGACAGATACAGATAAATCATCAGAGGTTTCCAGTTCTGAGCACAATCTTTGTGAAGCCTACATTGGATATTGGGAGATGTCACTGTTTTGGGCTATTTAAGTTCATGTATGAAGAGGAGTTACCCTGGCCAATAGATGTAGATCAGGAACAAAAACAGAAGTTGGTGGAAAAGCTCAGCAGTTCTGGCAGCATCAGTGAAGAAAAAAAATCAGAGTTAATGTTTCGGGTCCGGTGAACAGTTCTGAGGAAGGGTCACTGGACCCGAAACATTAACTCTGAATTTTTTCTTCACAGATGCTGCCAGAGCTGCTGAACTTTTCCAGCGACTTCTGTTTTTGTTCCTGATTTACAGCATCTGCAGTTCTTTCGTTTTTTTTTCAATAGATGTCGATATTTTCTGAACAACCCGACCACCTCAGAAGTGGGTAGGACACAAACCTAAGCCACCTGGCCCACCCGTGAAACTTGTGGAAATGTACAGCAACACAACATTTTTTTTAAATAGAGGACAGAAGGAGGAGACTTCAGAAAAATAAAAAGCATATTGTTTCTGTTTCTGCAATACCATGGAACTAAAAGTTTATTAAGTACTTCAGGATGATTATATTAAATTCACATGTCCTTCTTAGCACTTTCCCACACTTTCCTCCAGATCAATTCTCCTTACAATACATTTTGTGTGTACCTCCTTCACCATTTTTGTTTATTATTCCAGCATTCATTGCAGTTAAGAGTCAACCACATTGCTCTGGGTCTGGAGTCACATGTGGACCAAATCAGGTAAGGATGGCAGTTTCTTTCCCTAAAGGACATTAGTGAACCAGACGAGTTTTTCCGATAATCGGCAACAGTTATCATCTTAATTTCAGATTTTTATTGAATTCAAATTACACCATCTGCCATGGTGAGATTCAAACTCAGATCCCCTGGGTCTCTTGATTAACAGACAAGAGACAATACCACTAGCCCATTGCCTTCCTCTGAAAACAACATGGATAATGACCTGCCAACTTTTAGATCACTGTTTTGCTCAAAACATTAAAATGGCAAAGATCAAGGGCTGAATCTTACCTTTTTTTTATTCAGTTTGACTTTGGTCACATTTTTTGAATTTTTCCTTGGAGGCCTACTGAGCTTTTCTTTTGCCATATTTTACAAAAATCACCAACGTGTCCATCATGTTTGATTTCTGCCCATTCTTGGGCATGTGCAATGCCCTGAACAACTCACAATTTAGCTGATATCTGTGAAAAGTCTGGCGTCCCTTGCATCTACATCATCTTTAAAAGAACTCTGCGCACTTGGATGAGCATTGGCATTCCAAAACTGTGCTGGTCAGTGAAAGAACATGTTAGAGAAGGAAAAGATGACACTGTGACTCTTTGACCAAGTCTTGGAGGTTCTTTCCATGGATGGTCTAGGGAAGAGGCATTCTCTTCCAGGAGGAACAGCAGAGGAGGCTGTGCCACCAAACCCTGCCAACCTGGTCCTATGATACCACCTGGGTCACTGCAATCTCCAGGGTGCAGGGGAATAGCCAGCAGTGCCTCAAGAATGTCAAAGACCTTCCTCACTTTGTCAGTGCCACATTTTCACTTCTGCTACCTTGTATTCACTTCATCTCTGCCAATGCACCCATCTTGCACCAAGGCTCATGCTCTGCCACTCTTACTATAGCATGCAATATCTTTCCTCACTCACTCTCGTTAGGTCTCCCAGCCTTTCACACCACTAACCCTGCATGGCCACCTCTCCGCCTCCTCAGTCCATCTGAACATGTCGCTGTCTTTTCCCCGTATGTACCAGCATTCCCATTGTCACCCATTGTTATCTTACCCATTTTCTCTTCACTTTCCATCACCACATGGGAAGACCATTCATAACAACACAGAATGAACCCGTATAGGTGGTGGTAGATGCCCGTCAATCAGATCCTCAACTCTTGTGAGGTTAGAATCCTTGCCTTTATTGGAGAAGATCAAGAGCGCTCCTGCAGGGATGCTGAAACACCAATGATTTCCCCAAGCAAGAAAGCGTCATTCTTCACTCCACTGCAACTTTCTCTTTTCTGTGCAAACAACTACAAAGGTTGGGGGGAGGTGGGTGTGCTTCTGGGAGAAGTGGGCAATTCTGTACAGAGGTCATGGGGAGACTTGCGGTGCCTACAAAACACGAGAGATGGCATGGCAGCCAGCGATTAAGTGCTGACGATTGCACCTCAGGCGTGGTTGTTAGTTGGCTCTCTGTGTAGATGCGAGATATGTTGTCACACCATACACCACCACTTCGTACCTAAGACTCAATGGATGGAAGTCTGCACTGAAAATCTACTACGCTATCTCGAGGCAGGGGAACAATGTAGAGATGTGAAATTGTGTTATCCTGAGATCTTTGGCTTTCCTAGTTCAAAATCCTTGATGTTTAACTCCCTCTGTAGACAAAGACGTAGCGCTCAATGCATCAAGCAACAGTGCTGTGGCAGGGAGGAGGCAGTCAATCCTGTATAATGGCCCGGGTTTAAGCATTCAAATGTTTATGAATTACGGTGATGCTGAGCAGACCAAGCCCGTGACACTCAGGGTCTTTCGAGGCTGCAGCTCCCGAAGCATCAGCTGCCAAACGAAGGTACTGTCTTGTGGAGTAAGAAAGATTTCCCATAGCCAGTGTTTCTGATCCTGCATTTCTGATGAAGGGTCTAGGCCCGAAACGTCAAGTTTTCCTGCTCCTATGATGCTGCTTGGCCTGCTGTGTTCATCCAGCCCCATGCTTTGTTATCTCGGATTCTCCAGCATCTGCAGTACCTTTTATCTCTTATTTCTGAGCCCACACCTTGCCTTCCAGGATTTACCTTCAGGCTGATGTTGCTAAGACAACAGACACGATTTCTTCTGAGTGAATCATGCAATCTGCATGTCAAGGTGTGAAAGATGGTATAAACTTGTGCAAAACATTTGCATGAGGACTCAGAAATAAATTCAGGCAAACTCTGGCCTACCAGTTTAAATCCTTGTTGACTTGCGCTGATTAAAACCTGAAAACCAACCATTTGAATGTGCCACTCCATAGAATTTGCTCGATGCCCATTGTTTTGCTAGCCTCATCAGACAATAGCCTCAAATCAGAATGACTGGCAGCAATTAGTACATTTTGTGTGTTTATTTGTCTGTTCCCATATTTGCCCCCACGGGTCAGTGCTATTTTTTCGTACTGGCATTTAAGAAAGTAAGTTATTACTTTCTTCGCCGTTAATTGCTTTGCAAATAACAGAACTACTTGCTCAAACAATAGCTAACTAAAGGAGAATAGGAATCTTCTGTAAATAGGACAGCATCAAAATGTAGGGATTAGAATTTGATACAGGAAAATAACTCTGATGAAGGGTTTAGGCCCGAAACGTCAAGTTTTCCTGCTCCTATGATGCTGCTTGAGCTGCTGTGTTCATCCAGCCCCACGCCTTGTTATCCCATGATTTATTGCTTGTTTATTAACTGAAAGAATCGGTCCAAAATGGGCATAGCAATTGGGATAAATGTTTAACTCTTTAATAGCAATGCTGACAGGATGACAACATTGCATTACTCGCATATTTCCATGATTGCTAAATTCAACTGGCATTCTGCTTCATTTTGATTGGCTGCACACATCAGCATGGGACATAACAGTATTAGAGTCAAACAGAACTTAAACTAGCTTTAAAATAAAATTGGATTTTGGCTTCTGAGATCATTCAGAATGTAGTGACGTGAGAGAATCAAACAATGACTGACCATGGAACAAAACGTACATCAAGATATTCACATTTCTTTTTATTCTTTCATGAGAAGACAGAATTTCTGGCTAGGCTGGCGTTCTTTTTCTTGCTGACCAGTAACTACTCATGAGGAGGTAGCAGTGAGCTATGTGCTTGAACTACTTTAGTCTATCTGGTGTGTGTCCACCCATAGTGCAGTCAGGAAAGTAGGTCGTCAAGATGAACATCGAGGGAAATAGTTAGATTCTCATTTGCTCGAGATTACCATTGTCAGGCACTCGTTCATACTACTTGTCACAATTGGTCAAAGACTGAATGTCGTCCAAGTCTCACTTCATATGGAATTGAATGGCTTCAGTACCTGTGCACTACAAACAGAAGCAACCATCCTCTCTTCTTACATTTTTTACATTGGAGGGAAGGACATTGATGAAGTAACTGAACATGGCTGTGCCTCTGCTAAGATGCCTAGGAACTATTTTAGTGATTCCCGGGTACTGAAATGATTGACCTAATGATAACAAACTTTTTTTTTGTTGGATACAAAATTGACCACTGAAGAGTTTTCACCTGATTCTCATTGATTTTGTTTTAGCCAAGCCTCTTTGACGTTGTTGGGGTGGCAATTGGATGGAATTGATCTGCACTGCTTTTTGTGAATGCTGCACCTGATACCTTCATGAAAGAGACAAAAAGAAGGAAAGGTGTCCTTTCTCCTCACTGGGACTGGAGGCCCTCCACATACATTCTGTCAGGAAATTGGGAGGGATAGCAGGCAAGAGATGGGTTTTTCCCTTAAGGACCTGGATGTACTTCAATGAATAATCACATGGTGGTCAATGTGAGTGAATATATCCCCAAATGTCATATCCTGCCAAATGACCCATAACTCTCACCTATTTATTTTAATTAATAAACCTTGTCTCACATCGACTGGTCAGGAGTCATACTTAACATTAATACACTGCACCTAAATTTCTCACACTAAGCATTGTTATCAGCCTCACATTCATTTCCCTCTCCTGGGACGAGGTGGAATAATCCAACAAGCAGTAACAATTCACAATGGAAAAGAAACAAGCTTGCATGTTTTAATCTGCATGGAGATGTGTGCTTGTTTTGGAGGAAAAATTGTTGAGGTCAAAGTCACGGATTACAGAAATGTTTCTGCGTGCATATAAGTTTGTTTCTATTGGTGCAATTTATGATCAGGGTATCCGTGTTGCTAAATCTAATTTTTCATCCCACTTCTCCCTTACCTGTCTAATTTCTTGTGACTTACAAACTGTTGTATATGGTGTTATTATACATGACATGATATAAATCAGGCCCATCAAGGTGTAAAAGGACTCCTCCTGGTGGGTGCTAACCAATGCCTTGACCACGATTACAGTGATATGCCCAGTGTCCAGTGCAGTTTTGTGTGCATCAAAATAAGTTGGCAACACAAAATTGCACTTTTTTTTTAACTTGAGCCTGATTTACACAACAAACTGTTATGTATCTTCAGTGCCATATAATTAGATAATAAATATTAGACAATCAACCTCTACTGTATGGCAAGATTGAGCCCATCTTCTGCCAAAGATTTTTGCATTGGGATTCTTCCCCACCAGTTAGCAGTAGCTTTGTATAACAACATTGTGATGACGCTGTCAGTTTAAACATTATTTTGTCCTGGGTTTTTTTTGAAGTGAGGTTGGAAAGGTAGAGGTGCCGAACTGGCTACTGAAAACATCTTAAGTAAATAACTTATGAGGCCTTGAGATGTTTTCTTAAAACTGTTGGAATAATGGAAGCGGAGTAGCCAGCTGTCACAGACCAGGCTTTCTAGCATTTTTTAGCTTTAGCAGTCAGAAGTTGTTTAGGCTCCCAGAAGTGGTGGAAGCTTCAGTCAATGATTTCTAGCTGCTACGTTCTCTGAAATCTGTCAATGTTGTTTCCTCCTGGATTGGAGAACTGCATGTAAGAACCTGTGTCTGAATTTACCTTGTTGCATGGGCTGTGTGAATGGGATGTTACTATATTAGAACAATTAATTAGTAAAAGGTACTGTATCTATTATTCAGTTAAGTTTTCTAATAGTTGTTATTCCAAATTCCTCTTTCTTTTGTGTGTATTTTAAATATAGTGTTTCAATAAATTGTGTTTTACTTAACGTCAAGAAAGCTTGAGAGAGCAGAATCTGACTAAAGCTACAAAGGGAAAAGTTCAAATCCAGTATCCAGTGTGAGACAAGTACCTTAGAGAAACCAACGACTATTTTTACTTTTAAGAAGAAATCCTATGCTGAGGAGTTAAGTATGAGTTTATTAAAAGGCATTTTTTTAAAGGGAAAAATGATTTTTAATTGTCTAACAGAAAATTTTTCAGGTATTAATATGATGCATAATTCTACATCATAAAAGAAATTGCCAAAAGCTCAGGAGCAACAATAGTGCAAACCATGTGCAATGCTAAAAAATGTGATAATCACTAAGAAGAAGGGGAAAATGGCATAATGTTGTTCTTTTATCCATTTTGTGAGAAATTAAAAATGAAATATACAATTTTTGTTCATTCTTAAAAATCTTCAACAACATTTTACCACTTTTTTTCACAGATAGGAGGATAATTCTGATATACTTAGAATTTTTTTCAATTTCAATCGAAATTATAGAATTTTTGAAAAGTAAAATAAAAGCAATAAAAAAGGTTCAGAAGAATAGATGGCTTAATGACTCATTGTCGATACACTGTGGAGCTGGAGGAACAGAGCAGGTCAGGCAGCATCAGTGGAGCAGGAGAGTCGACATTTCAGGCACAGACCCTTCATCAGGACTGGGGAAGGGTCTCGGCCTGAAACATCGACTCTCCTGCTCTTCTGATGCTGCCTGACGTGCTGTGCTCCTCCAGCTCCACACTGTATCAACTCTGACTCCAGCATCTGCAGTTCTTGCTATCTCCAGGCTTAATGACTCATGATCCATATTGACTAGTTAAAATAAATAATTAAAATATGTAAAAAATACTTACAAGCCTTCAATTATTTGAAATGATCAGTAAAATTCAAAGTACTAAACACATAAAACAACACAACTCTTTTTTTAAAAGTCCTGTAACAGTTTTCAACTAACATTTAGAATAGCAAAACAACAGCTGGTAATATAATGTCCTGGGGATAGAATTAATACCTCCCAAGTATATTTAAAGTCACAAATTGTTCAGATATAGAAATTATCCAGGACTATATGGAAGATACAATTCATATATTACCAGATTACAGAAGAAGCACAAAGAAAAATAAGTGAATGCATGTCTTTACATTGTAGATCTCACAACAGATTATGACTCATAATGACAAAGTAAGAGATGAATCAGGCAATTTTGACAATATTGTAAGAGATTTTGACAAGTACCTTATATCAAGTAGCAATTGTATAATGGAGAGTGCAGGATTCAACAAAAGAATCCAACTTCCAGTGAACCTGTTGACAACTTTATTAATGATCTTAAGATATTGTCAGAGTTTTGTAATTACGGTGATTTATGATCAGAATCTAATTTGAGAATAGAATAGCCATCAGAATTTTATAACTAGAATAGGATCTGACATTGTAAAGACTATCCAGATGGCAGTGCAAGTTGAAATCCGAAAACAGAACAAGAGAATTATGAGACCAAAAATCAACCTAGCTCAAGAAGCTCAACAGACTTTGACAACTTTCTAACATACAAAAGCATCACATAATAAACACTCAGAAAATGTTGTTAAATCCTTTAGATGCCAGAAGTTACTGTTCCAGATGTGGAATTAAAACACCAAGGTTTTGTTAGAAAGTGTGACATTTGCAGGCAATGTCCTGAAATCAAAACAAAAAAAAGGAACCAAAGTATTAATAACACCAATTTGCACAAAGAGACTAAGACCTTCTCGCAAGCATTTTTGGAACCCAGAATACCAAGACACTCCTTCATTTAAAAATATTTCGTTCTGTAATGATATGCCACCTTTAGAAGATAAAGGTCAATCTTTCTAAAGGTTAATGTGTGATTCATCTGAATCAGAATGAACTGTCTCCTAATTATTTTTGAAGTTGGCACTGTGGAAGGGGTAACTATAATATCAAAAAAGATGGCTGCTGTAATCACATGGTTGTACTGAGCAGAATCCTTCAAAAAGCTTCACAGAAGTTAAAATTAGCCAATCACAGAATCATTGAGATATACAGTACCTTTGGTTCAACTCATCCATGCCGACCAGATTTCCTAAATAAATCTAGTCCCAATTTTTCAGCATTTGGCCCATATCCCTCTAAATTCTTCTTATTCACGTACTCATCCAGATGCCTTTTAAAAGTTGTAATTGTACCAGCCTCCACCACTTCATCTGGTAGCTCATTCCATACACGCAACACCCTCTGCGTGAAAAAGTTGCCTCTTAGGTCTCTTTTAAATCTTGGCCCTCTCATCTTAAACCTATGTCCTCTGGTTTTTGATGCCCACACCTTGGGGGAAAGACCTTGTCTATTTACCCTATTGATGCCCCTTATGATTTCATAAACGTCTATAAGCCTCAGCCTCTGACACTCCAGGGAAAATAGCCCCAGTCTATTCAGCCTCTCCGTATAGCTCAAACGCTCCAAACTTGGCAACACCCTTGTAAATCTTTTCTGAACCCTTTCAAGTTTCACAACATCCTTCCTATAACAGGGAGACCAGAATTGCATGCAGTATTCCAATGTGGCCTAACCAATGTCTTGTACAGCCATAACATGACCTCCTAACTCCTATACTCAAAGCCCTGACCATTAAAGGCAAGTATACCAAAAGCCAAATCAATGTTTCATGCACTTCCTGATGGAAATATTGTGTTATAACTTGCAACAGAGCTGACAGTTTCCAATGAAAATCCCATAGACAGTTGGCTACCTCCTATACCTTATCTTGATGGTAACTGGCTATCAGCGCACAAAACAATCAACCACCTCCTCAGAGGAATTCCAGGCTGTTAACTCCAGGCGTGGACCTTTAGACTCCACTTTTAAAAGCAAAGCCATTGATAAACCTATTCCCCTTGGTTACCTTGTACTTACATCATCGATAATTGTATAACCTTTGTACCCTTTTTGATTTGATGTTTTCCTTTTCTATTTTTGTGAACAAGGAACAGCTCCTAATCCCACATTTCTAAATAAGCCTTACTACTTCTTTAACTTTACCACAGTGTTTGTAGTCCTTCAAAAATAGTGCAATTGGGTGTAAATCTACATCCACTTTCAAAATGTGAAAAACAAAATAGTAATCTGCTTTTGGACAGGTGTAAGATAAGGAGTGAAATTAATTAATCGCTCCCTTATTTGAATCCTACCACAATGAAGGCCAACATACCAGCTGCGTTCTTTTTCGCCTGGTGCACCTGTATATTTACCTTCAGTGACTAGTGTATGAGAACACTCAGGTATCGTTGCACATTCGTCTCACTCATGTGGAGTGGCACGGCTAGCACTGTTGCCTCACCAGCGACAGGGACCCAGACTCAATTCCAGCCTTGGGTGGCTGTCTGCATGGAAGTTGCAGATGTAATAGTCCATGATTTCATAAGGAATATGCTTTCTTTATTATTTCTGATCATTTACCTCACCGTTAACATGTATTTGCATCAGATGCTGATCAGACAGAAAAATACTTTGTTACTCAAATACAAATGGCCAAACATCTGATGCGGGTCTCTAAAAGACTGTCCTAGGATAGGAAGTCACAGAGAACAGCAAAGGGAATCAATGCAGAACCAACACCTTTTTTGTTTGACCACTTTAACTACTTTAGTTTGTTAAGTGCTGCGAGATCTCAAGGTCTCTTAGCATGTTATGCATGAGTAAATAGGTGAATGTGTAGATGTGTACATGGGTAGTATGGGGCATGGAAATGGAGAAGTTATCAGAGGTATGTGGATAGAATGGAAATGGTATGGTGGGAGTTGTCTAGGGTGAGGGGGGAAAGTAAGTAGGTCGGTAGCTTGGTCAAGCGCAGCAATGAACTGTTGCAGCTGGTTTGAGTGGGATGTGGGAAAGTGATAGGTAGGTGAGACAGGCGATCAGGTAGATGTGCCAGAGAATGGTTAGTTCACATTGGGAGAGGTTTTCAGATGGAGTATTTAATTAGGTCAGGCAGGTAATCAGGTGGGTGGCAGCTACACATGCTGGGTTGGGATTAGTTGAGTGCTAGGGATAGCTAGGTTGAATCAGTGGGGAACAATGTTGGATCATGTCAAGTTGTGTGGGGAGTCAGAGATTGGTTCGTTTTCATGGGGATGAACTTCTAATGAACCAGAAACTGGAAGACCTGGGCCATTGACCCTTAGAGCAATCAAGAAGACAATTTTGTCCATTGTAACAATTGTGGTTCTTTGAATGATTTGTCCAGTTCATCACAATCCTGTGTTCTTACCCCCTTTTCTTGTTATTTTCATCTTTTCTCGAACAGTTTTTTAAAGAAAAACTATTGGATATATTTCCACTATCTTTTCCAGATCATAGCCATTTCCATTAAAAATGCCTTCTTCCCATCTCACGTATGTATTTATCAATTATCTTAAACAATGTTCGTTGGTCGATGAACACTCTGCTGGTGGAAACAGCACCACCCTATCTCCCTTTCTCATCTTTCAAGATCTTCATAATTTTGAATACCTCTATTAAATCTTACTTTCACCATCTCTGCTGTCAGGTCAATGATTTCTACTTTATCTGGTATTTTTATTCAACTCTAATAACTCACAATGCTTTAAATAGTACTTAATTTTGGCCATGTTTAAATGACAGCAAAACCTCCACTCTTTGTTGCTCTGTAGGTATAATGTTTCTGTTAAGTCTGGCAAAATAAGAAAAGAAAATCCATGGTTAGACTATATCACAACCAAAAGTTATATTTAGACTTTCATAATGTCTGAATATTTCACTGAAAATGTCAAATAATTTAGCTGAAAATTTCAAGGTAACACTGAGTTATTTGCTGGTGAGTTTTCCTTTTAACAGTGGAGTAATTTTCATCTTGGGCTCTCACAGAAAATTGGCAGCTGCAGATTGGCAGCATGTTATACATTCTGACTGATGATAATGAACAGGAACTTTGGGTGGGGTATCTAATAGGCAGCCAAATTGTAACCAGCAGTTGAGATGTTGAAAATTACTGCTATTGTGGGTAATTTTATCAACCTCTTACAAATTAAATTGATAAAATGAGCAGACGCCAGCGCACAAAGAACCTTTCTGCACTCAAGTTTTGAAGAGGAGAAAAACAGGAACATGGCTGAGGTCTTAAAATGCTGAAAGCCTGAAAGCTGCAGACATTAGCAAGTTGTTTCAAATAAACTGTGAATCCAAACTACAGAATGAGTGCAACGTTAATATGGGTACAAAGGCTTTGAAGACCAAATTCTTGTCCTCCTTCTAACATAATGAATGAGTTACTTTAGCTATTCTTGGTAGAGAGTCACATTTAATTGGAGTGCAGGTTGGAAAATATGAGTTGTCATTGTCCTTGTACAAGGTTAGAACTTACACGACACCAGGTTATATTCCAACAAGTTTATTTGAAATCACAAGTTTTTGCAGAGCTGGCCCTTTGTTAAACTTCACCTGATGAAGGAGGAGCACTCTGAAAGCTTGTAATTTCAAATAAACCTGTTGGACTACAAGCGAGCGTTATGTGACTTCAGACCTTGTCCAACCCAGTACAATGTCAGCATCTCCACATTATTGCCCTTGTGCAGAAGAGTTTTAACCAAACATCTGAATAAATGTTTAGCTAAGAATAGGTTTAAAATTTAGGTTTCTCTGTATGTTTATTTATGAAATGGATCTGAAGCATAGTCCAGTTGGTAGCACTTTTGGTCTTGAATCAGAAGCTTGTCAGTTTCCACTAAAATAAGACTCAAATGCTGAAACTCCAAAGTAATGCCGAGCAAGTGCTACACAGTTAACAACGTCATCTCTCAGATGAGGTATTCAATAAAAGCCCTTTTGGTCTTTCACATGGAGATAAAAAGATCCCATGTCCTGACGAAGGGTTTCGGCCTGTAACATTAACTTCCCTCCTCTTCGGATGCTGTCTGACCTGTTGTGTTTTTCCAGCTTCACATCTATTGATTCCTGTGTCATAATTTTGAAAAGAAGTGTGCAATTACGCCAGTGTCCTGGTCAATATTTTCCCGTTAATTAACATCACAAAAGCAGATTATCTGGTGATTATCACATTGTGACTTGTTTAATCTTGCTCTGTACAAATTGATTTCTGCATGTCACAGGTTAGAAGAATAATTACACCTTAAAAGTACTTATTTAGCTCTTTGGGGTCTTTTGTGTTAATGAATGGCACTACGTGCACAAAAGGTAGATGAGATTCTGAGAAACTTTCAAGCCATTTAGATTTCCTGTCCTATAAATATAAAAGAAACGCATGGAGTTGTGGTTCAAAAAATGTTGTGTACATAGTGTTACTAGATATTGATTGATATAAGCCTGAGTGCGATTATTATATACTTTTCTTCTAGTAAAATGTTATTTTAGTTTCTTTCTCAATGGCTTCTCAGCTATACTCTTAGTGGATACTGAGAGAATTGGCATTAAGAGTGTCAAAATAACGGGTAGTTGGGGCACGAGATGGCAGTTGACACAGGGGCAATAAATAGACAAGGAATTGAATGGAGGATGGGTTCCCATTGGTTGACTCACAAAATTATTATTGTACAGATGGAGACCATTCAGGCCATCATACCTGCATGAGCTCTATTATCTAATCAGGTTCTATTCTTTCACTCCAATCTTCTGCCTCGTCCCTATATCCCTGCACACAATGACTATCCAAACAAATCTAAGGCTCTCACAAATGCCTCCATTGAACCTGCCTTTACCACATGTCCAGGATGCATATTCCATACCCTCGCGTTATGAAAACACTTTTCTTTCCCACATTACCATTGCTTTGCTTATAAAGTGTCTGGAGCCTCAAATACTGCAGGAACACAAGAGTTATCAAGTACCATATAGCTCCCAGGCTAGCGGGTGCAAACTTCTAGAAATGAATACTAATGGTCACAAAACACCGGTGATCCCCAATAGAACAACAGGACTAAGAGATTCTGAAGTCATCACTGGGAGGCCTATATCACCACCAGGAACAACTGATTTACAGAAAGTCGATTGGCACTTAATGATTGATGCGCTGTTGAAGTAATGTCAAGACCTAAACAACGCTACCAGGTTTGACCCTTCCAAACAAGGACACAATATCATTCTGGGAAAGTGAATCTATGTAAATAAAATCCGTAACAAACCGCTAGGAGTCAAGTGGGAAGGATCCCACCAAGTGCTTCTTACTATTCCAGCGGCAGTAAAAGTCTAAGGGAAGAAAGCTTGGATCCATGCATCACACATAAAAAGAACCACAAATAGTTAAAGTGTTAAGAATTGTTCATTTAGCCCAAGATGGGGAAATTGATTGTATTACTAACTGTGTGTATTTTGAGTGTTTGCTCACTAGTAACTTGCCAACCCCTTGCACAGACAAAGAAAACAAGAATTGCATGTAAACACCTTTTTGTATAGGGCCTATTCCTATGTCAAATGAGCTAAAGCTTCCTGTTGTTGGGAATGCTGTCACATACCCAACCACTCACTTATGAGGAGAGATTGAGTAGACTGGGACTGGACTCATTGGAGTTTAGAAGAATGAGGGTGGATCTTATGGAAACACATAAAATTATGAGGGGAATAGATAAGCCAGAAGCAGGGAGGTTGTTTTGACTGGCGGGGTGAAACTAGAACTAGGGGGCATAGCCTCAATCTAAGGAGGAGCTGATTTAGGACTGAATTGAGGAGGAACTTCTTTACCCAAAGGATTGTGAATCTGTGGAATTCTCTGCCCAGTGAAGCAGTTGAGGCTACCTCATTAAATGTTTTTAAGGCAAAGATAGATAGATTTTTGAACAGTAAAGAAATGAAGGTTATAGTGAGTAGGTGGTTAAGTGAAGCTGAGTCCATGAAAAGGTCAACCATGATCTTGTTGAATGGTGAAGTGGGCTTACAGGATCAGATAGCCAACTCCTGCTCCTATTCCTGATGTTCTTATGTTCTTAAAGGGACAATAGCCATTTACTGCACATTAAGAAATTCCAATAACTATTTTTTCTGAATTTGTCAGCAAGAATTTTGACCTTGCAACAAAAAGTCACCCCTAAAATTGTATTCCCCTGTGAAGTAACTGTTAATGTAACAACTAGCTGACAGTAAAATTCCGCTATAAACTCATGATACCAATGCCACCAATTTGTCCATCATGTCAGAAAGAGAAACCAGTTTCACTGTTTTTAGGTCTTAAAAAATGCCACATTATAAGCTGTATTTCTCTGGAACACAGTGAAGTCTGATCTGGCACATCTGCAGAGTTTATCAAAAGCTGTCAACTTTAGTTTAATGGAAAAGCAGAGAAATTGCAGCAGTGGTATCAGTGAACAAGTATTTTAATTGTCTCAAATGTACTAAATCTTTCCATTATGAATGTGACGCATGTAATCATAATGCTACAAAGAGATAACCTGTTAATGAGGTATGCTAATTACATTTTAATTTGAATATACACATTGTTCATTAATAAATAGATTCCCTACCTCCCTCAAACACTAAATCCTACCTTAATGAAATACAGGCACTGTAATTGTTACACAATTAGTGTCAACATATTAATAAATGAACTACTACATCTGATTTACATATGAAAATTAAATCAATTAGAAAATGTACTTTCTCTCCAACCAAAAAAGGAATCCTACATTAAAACGGTGTAGATACAACGACAATTAAATCAAAATGGAAAGTTGTACACTATAACGTATCAGCAGAAAGTCAGGTAGAATGTGAACTAACAGCATCTAGTCACAATTCATTTTCCTTAGTCGTCCTCCACAAGTAACTTTTGATGACGTGTAGGACACATGAATATTAGGGGCTAAAGACTTGTATCACAATTAAATGATTCATACTGAATATGCCAATGTGTGGACAATTTGCTTGTTGTAATGTTCTGTTCTCAATTCAATACATGGTTCAATGTGAGACCCAAAGAAATATGCTCAGACTAATGAACCATCATGATGATTCCATCACAAATGGGGTGCAATCGTATGAATGCAACAGGGTTCTTCCAAATCATCAAATGTCAAATCCCTACAGTGTGGAAACAGGCAATTCAACCCAACAAGTCCACACTGCCCCTCTGAAGAACATCCCACCCAGACCCATTTCTCCATGTCTAACCCAGCTAACCTAAAGTTCCCTGGGCACTATGAGCAATTTAGCATGGCCAATTTGGAGAGCTGACAAAGAGACGCATATGTCCTCCTTTAGGAAAGCCCACTGGAATAATATGGGCAACAACGGGCCTTCCTACAGCCAAGGACTCTGCAAATGGAAACCCAGTATCCCACCCTTAACCCTACTTCCAAGTTCAACTGATATAGCAGGAATGGCAGAACTGTAAGAAATGTCTTTTGAATCATTCAGTCCAATGTTACCAACGTTGAATCTTTATGTTGCAGGAGCAAAATATAAATATTGCATTATCAGGTACAAATATTCTGCCGTAGGCAAAAGTACACATTACGTCAACAGATCATGGTGGTGGCACAGTGGCAAGCAGCAATTGCCACTCATAAAAGAATGCAAGGGCTCAGAGATAACCACTGGCAACCCTTGATGAAGATCTGCTAGATTTTAAAGCATTCAGAAAACTAACAACACCAATTTCTGTGAGTAGAGACCTAAGATTAAACAATGAGAAGGCAGAATTATTGCATAAAAAGTAAAACAAAATGTAATTATAAGGTTTCTGACAGCATTGAAATGATTAAAATGCAGTCAAAGGTTACTCTCAGTTTAAACATAGAGATATCCTAAACATAATACAACTTTTAAAATATGAATGAAATAGTTTTCTAGACGAATGGAGCCTAACTGTTGGCTCGTTGTGCTGTTTTATCTCTTCAATTGGACACAAATACAGAGTAAAACCAGCATGATGACACCACTCATTATTTGGTGTAAATGTGACTAAGTGGCTGAAAATGTTTCCTGCAGTTCTGTATTTCTTAAAGGTGCAGGCCCAACGTCATTTAAACTCATTAAAAGAGTTGCAACAGCAAACAGAAGCAAAGTAGGGAAAAACAAAGGAGAGAAAGTAAACAAAAGGAGAGAAAGACTCTATTTCAATAAAAATAAAAGACCTTCAATGAGAAATGGAGAGCGACAGTTAATTGTAAATTGGGCCTTTACTGAATTACAGGTATTCAAACTATATTTGCAAATTTATTTTATAGATAAAACGGTATCTGATCCTGAGAAAGATTCTCTAAAACTCTTGCTTCCTATCTATATGGAGGAGCTTTGCAGAGTTAATAAATGTGGTCTTTATCTGGATGATAAAAATGATCCAGAACCAATCAGCTAAAGGTAACAACTAATATCAGGATTAACAGGTTGGAGCACGTGTCATATTGACAGAAACACCAAGAGTCCATTGATGAGTTTGTCACAAGATGCCAGCGTAAAATTTACAAGTATGATTTCTCCGAAGAAGGGATTTCAGAGAACCTAAATGAATGAGTAATCATCTCTGCACTAATTGAAAAGCTCATGAAAGAATTTCTGGGCAAAGAGAAGGACCATACTATTGACACCTTACTCAAAGACCTATGGCCATCTGAAACAATAGTGGCAGACCAGTAACCATTACATGTTCTGTTGGAGCTAATACTACTGCTCAGTCAGCAAAATGTGCAAAACAAACAAACGCACCTACTCAAAAGGTGTCCAGTGTTCTGCAGAGCATGTGGTACTAAAAGGCATTAGGCATACATATGTAAGAAATCTGATTCCAAAAACTAAACCAGATTCCAGAACAGAGCACAGAACAACGATCTGGGACATTTCTTCCTTGGCCAGCTGCAGAGCTGTCACAGTGTGATGCTCACCATATTATGGTCCTCCATTCTCTAAAGCTAAAACTCCCATTACGGTGTCTGTGATTTTGCTGGTGATGCTGCAGGAGGCAGCCTTGCTGCATCTCGGAAGCCAAGTACTTTCATCTTCAGAGGTGGCTTCTGGGAGAACTGGCCATTTCATCACCAAAGAGGTAAACATATAGGCTGTACCTGCAAGTGAAAAGAGAGACAAAACAGCATAGCCAGATGCTGGAAGTAGACCACAATGAATGGGACTGACAGCAGTATTAATATGAGAGTTGCACTGAATTGAAGTGTGTACTTACTTGGTTAACTGGACGTAGATGTCACAAGGGTCTTCTCCTGCAAGGGCCAGAATTCTCTCCTCATTTGGAGTGACAAATCTAATGTCTCGCAATCTTCCATCCATATTGGCTCTCTCTTCCCTGTTTTATTATATAACAGGGAGGGATTAAGTGAGATGAAAGAGGATGGCAGAACTGATAGTGTTGGTGCATGTCGATTCAAGGTGGTGACGTCTTGCAGGGTTAAGCAGAAAGGGGGGTTGGAGGAAAGAGAATGGATGAACAAAGATGATGCATGCAATAATGAGAGTGCCAGAACATGAGACATGGTGGGAGGTGAGTGCAGTACCAAGGAAAAGAATGAGTGTGAGATGGCAGAGAGAAGAATGTGCTACTTACCTTGGCACTGCAGAGAACATCATTGACCTGACAGAGCCCTGGGTCCACCCTCAGACCAGGCTGCTAGGATCAGAAGGCATGGTCTTCTCTGCTAGTCATCTAGAAAAAGAAGTGACCTTTTCTGGACCACCTTGTTGGCCAGGACCTCCACATCCCTGTCAGAGAATTATGGAGCCATCTAACCCTTATTAGACATGTTCTGAATCTGTCTTCGCTAAGCAAGGCAGTTGGGAATACAAACGCTCATCTGGATGCACTGTGGCTTTTTAAAGATGGCGCATGGGTACAAGAGTAGAAAGTCTTTTGGTGTGTGTGATGATTTGCTCTGTGAACAGCACATGATAAGATCAGGACTGGAATTGCGTGCGGCGGACACCATATGGCAAGTTAGGTAATTCATGCAGAGAGATATGGTGAGAAAACTTGCTAGGCCTCACCACAGAGATCTCCATAAAACTGGATGTAATGTGACTTAGCCAAGAAAATGTAAGATCCAGTTCATATTGGTTAACATTGAACAGAGGTACACTGGCAAACTGTTTCAAGACAAGTGTACTAAGTGTAAAGTGACCTATATCACGTTGTTACTACACTATCCTTCATCAAACAGTTTAGCAGAACATATGGTATGCATGATCAAGTCCAATGATCATCAAGTGATCGAGCAAGGGAACAAGATTTTCACATTGCAATGCTGAATTTTTATTCGCTATCAATCAGGAGGCCAGTGTGAATGACCTTGGCCAGCAACCAATTATCGAACCATTTTGTGATATTCTTCTTCAACGACAGTGTAAAATGAAAGAGGTACATGAACATCAATAGGTAGAAAGTTACTGCACAATGGGCAGAAAGTGGAAGTCAGAAAGCTAAATACAAATAGTTGGATGACGGGAAAGTTTTTCACAATGTGCATTCAGCCCAAATTACACCAAGTCATTGCTGATCATGCTGCTACATTGCAAAGAAACAGAAGCCAGCTCGGGCCAATGTACAATATACATAGTATTTACAAAGAAATAATTTTCTCAGTTTATTTTTGGGAAGCATAATTAGGCCAGCATTTTTTTGCCCATTACAAGTTGTGCTTGAACTGAGTGTTTCGTTGGATTATTTCACAGAGTAGTTAAGAGTTACTAAGGTTTTGGAGTAGATCTGTAGCTCGGGTTGTGAGTGTTCAGGTTGGTTGGCTCGCTGAGCTGGTTTGCTGTTTTGCAGACTTTTCATTACAATGCTTGGCAACATCCTCAGTGCAGCCTCCAATGAAGCGTCGGTGTGTTTTCCCACCCGGTTTTTAAACGCTGGGGTCCGGTGTGATGGATTGCCTCACTTCCAGCTTTCCTTCGTAGTGGAATGTATATGAGGATGAGGTCAATGTGTTTATTAATAGCATGCTTCGTGGAGTGCCACTCCACGAAGCAGGCTGTTAATAAGCACATTGAACTCGACCCCATATACATTCCACTATGAAGGAAAACCGGAAGTGAGGCAATCCATCTCAACGGACCCCAGAGTTTAAAAACCGGGCGGGAAAACACACTGACGCTTCATCGGAGGCTGCACTGAGGATGTTGCCAAGCACGGTAACGAAACGTCTGTAAAACAGCAAACCAGCTCGGCGAGGCAACCTAGTTAAGAATTAATCACATTGGTGTGGGTCTGGAGTCACAAGGTAAAAACAACAGATTTCTGACCCAAAAGGACATCAATGAACGGATGGATTTTTATGCCAATTGACAATGATTACATGGCTGACATCAGAACACTGATTTATTGCAGACAGGCATGGTGGGATTGAAACCCATGTCTTCAATACCTAGAATTGTAGAAGATAAAAACAGGAGTAGGCCATTCGACATCTCAAGCCTGACCTTCCTTCAATTTGATCAAGGTTGATCATCGAGCTCAATACCCTTCATCCTGCCCTTCCAAAACCCATTGATCCCTTTAGCCTCAAGAGCTCCATCTCCATCTTTCTTGAAAATGCATAATGGTTTAGCTTCAAGAGTTTCTGTGGTAGTCAATTCCATAGGCTCATGACTCTCTAGGTGGAGAAATTTCTCCATATCTCAATCCTAAAAGATTTATCTTTTATTCTTAAATTATGACCCCTGGTTTTGGATTCCCCCACCACTGGAAATACTCTTCTTTCATCTAATCTGTCTAGCTTGTTAAGAGTTTTATATGGTTCTATGAGAGTCCTTAATTCTTCTAAACACCAATCAACAAATCCTAACCAATTCTATCTCTCCTCATGCATCAGTCTTGTCATCTCAGGAATCAATTTGGTAAACCTTTGCTATATTGCCTCTATGGCAAGAACATTCCTCTTCAGAAATGAAGATCAAAATTGAACATAATATTCCAGGTCTAGTCTCACCAACGCCCTTTATAATTGCAGAAAAATATTCTTGTACATGTACTCAAAAGCTTTTGCTATGAAGACCAACATACAGTTTGCCTTCTTTATAGCCTGCTGCACCTGCATACTTGCTTTCAATGGCTGGTGCACATGGACGCCCAGGCCTCGCTGAACATTCCCCTCAATTTACAGCCATTCAGGTTATAATCTGCCTAAAATACTACCAAAATGGATCACCTTACATTAACCACATTATATTGCATATGCCATACTTTTGCCCACTCACTCAGCCTGCCCAAATCACACTGCAAGTTCTCTGCATCCTCCTCGAGTGCATTCTTCCACCAAGCTTTGTATCAGCTGCAAATTTTGAGATGTTACATTTTGTTCCCTCATTTAAATTATTAACATGCACTGTCTACTGCCGGAGTCCTCCTACCAATCCCAGTCACTGCATCTCATTCAGGGAAAAATCCATGTATTCCTACTCTTTCCTTTCCCGTCTGCTAACCAATTTTCCATCTATCTCAATACATCACCGCCAATTCCATACACTTTAATTGTACACATTAATATCTTATGTAGGATTTTGTTGAAAGCTGTCTGAAACACCAGACTAATCACATGGACTGCCTTCCCTTGATCAGCTGTACTACTTACATCCTTGAAGAGTTGCAGTAGATTTGTTGAGCATGATTTCTCTTTTGCAAATTTGTGCTGACAGTGTCTGATTCTTGGACTGTTTTCGAAGTGGTCTGCTACAAAGTCTTTAAAATGGACTCTAGCATCCTCCCCACTACCAATGTCAGACTCACGGTCAGACTCATAATCCCAATTTATATACATGATAAATTCATCCATTTTAGTTTGAATTCTCCATCCGTTCAGACACAAAGCCATAAAACTTGTCTTTTTTACATTTCTTGTCCCATTCCCAGTATTTTATACTGTCGCATTGTTTGATTCTGGCCTTTGATTCCTTTTGCCTATCATTTACTTTATTTCTTCTCTCTGTCTTTTATTCTTGTCCTTGTTTCCGCTTCCTCTGACTCTTTGTGCAGGCTCCCATTTTCCTGCTAATTTAGTTTAAATCCTCACCGATCAGTCCAGCAAATATTCCCGCCAGGGTATCAATCCCAATCCTGCCCAGGTATAATCCGTCCAGTTTGTACTGGTCTCACGTTCCCCAGAACTGGTCCCAATATCCCAGGAATCGGAAACCCTCTTCCTAAATTAGCCCCCTTTAGCCTAAGATTCAGTGTCACTCTTCCAATGACATTACAACACTGGCTCCCCAGAAAGCAGAGGAAAACTCTGATGATGATGACTGTGCAAAGACGTTGAGTGACAGCGACAAGCACCAAGGCAAACAGGTTATCAACCAAGAGCAACACATACCAAACACAGAAGAAAGGTCAGGTCAGACTCAAATTGTTCACTCAATTTCTCTCTTCAGAGTTGCTCCAGCATTTTCTGTTTGTTTCAGATCTCCAGCATCTTCAGTATTATACTTTTCCAAGTACAACACACACCTCTTCAGACTAGACCAGGATGAGTTGTCAAACTTCCAAAGTGGGATATTGAAGTCTGAATTGTTAATCTTATTAAATTTATTTTTACCTGTTTGAGTAATTATCAAAATGACAACAACTGCTTTGTACAACCAAGTGTACATATTTTTTCTGTTGATAACAAAGGCAATGATGTATTTTGTAGGTAGTATACAGTATTTCTTTAAGATACATGCTCATTATATGATTGCTGTTTCATAACATGTGAAATGAGGATATTTGTTCTCAGAATCCATTTTAATTGAGGCCATTTGAACTATGACACACTGATGGAAGCATACTGTTGCTTGTAACTAAATAACTTTGTATTGCTCAGTCATTGAAGTGCCTGTGACTGGAATATGTCGGGAGCTGTTAGTAACATCCACTCGACTTCTTATAGGAGATAATGTTAAGTATTGTCTTATCAAGTATAAATAACCTGTTGAAGGCAAAAGCCATAACAGAGTGGAAGATCAGTTCCCACCCCAGTTTGTGATGTGATTCACATCCATTTAACATTTGACCATGGCCTCTTTTGCACCCTTGGTTCTAACTAAATGTCCCCACCTCAATTCACTTTGAAATATTAGATATCATACAAACAGCAATTCATCCCATGAGAAAGTTGAATCAATCATTAACCTCCAGAAATGAAAGGGTTGTATTATAGCTCAAAATGCCACTTAAATCCTTTTGGGAGCTGTTCAAGTAAAATGTGTGTTATAAAGCTGTCTGCAGACACTGGTCCAATATATTCAGAACATTTTTTCTTCAATGAATAGGTTTCAGTACCTACAGACAGAACTGTTTACCTGATTAATGAGATATTGAAAAATCAGCTTGTAATCAGTCAATCTGTAAAAAACATCAAATAGGTGCAAGGACGGCTCCTGTTCCAATAAGCCCTCAGACATATTCGCAATTTGTAGTCCTATAAGTCCAAATATGAAAGCAACAATATGGATCGCAAACACCTCACATCTCAGTTAAAAGAGAGTTACAAAATAAATAAGAAGGTCAAATGTATTTTAGAAAATGTAAAACTATTTTTCCTGAGCAGCCTTCCTAGCCACTTCACTGGCACAGCCTCTTCCCCATCTTCCCCAATAAACCCAACATCAACGACAGTGCAAAAAAAAGTGTAAAATTGCCAACGTCATCTACAAGGCACTGTTATCAGTGAAACTAGAATTCATCTTTTATTGTTTACAGAATTCCACACAGACAGTGCCTTTCATGTCTCAGTGTGTATTGAAACACTTCACAAAATAGAATTAGCTCGGAAGTTATGTAGCTATGTAGGCAGTCACAACAGCCAATTTGTACACAGCAAGGTCTCAACAAATAAAAATGAGATAAATGAGTAATTAAGTCTATCTTGATGAAGGTGTACTGCAAATTAACATGTGAGGTGAATGCTGCATGCTATGAACCATGCCACATTGCAAATGAAAAACAGCTGCTCAGTAGTGAGGAGAAGAAAAAGAAGTCTATAAAGTTCTTACTGAAACCAATCAATTCACTGAATCCAGATTCTGGTTCTGGAAGACTTTTGATCATTTGAATTTGTTAGTTTCAAGACAGGCCTTGAATTTGACCAGGCTTGCAAACGAGAATTTACTTTGGTGTGCAGGACCCCTATTGTCACAGTCCAAGCACTGTGTCCCTATTAGAAAACCCAAATCCAGCTTATTTGTAAAAAAAAATGTGTTGGTAACCAGAACAATAATGGCACAAATGACAAACTGATTATACTGGGGAGAGGAAGGAACGTCAGGTATAGCCAGCTGTTCAGGCTAAATGGTGATAAACCTGGCTGAATTAGTTTATGTTTTTATTGTTTTCAAAAGTGTCACTTCCCTCAAAGCACCAGTTGCTGTGTAATGCAAGTTCACCAACTTTTCCAAGCCTAGTAGGTAATATTTCTGATATCTGGCAATTGCTGAACTGCTTTATACTATGTGTAGAACACCTATAGCAATTGAATTGCAATTGTATCAAGTTGCATCACCCACCAATCCCAATGCATTTTCTGGTATTGACAGCATAACAGAATGGTCCATGTTCAATCTTCAACCTTCAAGAGATAGCAAAAGGAGCAACAATGGGTCCTGCCCTAATTTCTGTTCCTAAAAGATCCTGGCAGAATTTACAAAGTCCACAATACTCCCAAAACTTTGGACTTGCAGGATGGTACTATGCATCATTATATTTTGAAGAATTTTGCATTGTGGCAATAACAGTTAAAAAGATTTATAAAGCTGAAAACCAACAGCGTGAGCACGCACGCATACACACACACACATTGAAAATCATTATCCTGTATGTTCTGCCAAGTGCTATATAATCATTTTGTTACTAAGTTTTAAGGTTGGCATTTGAAGATTTAGATATGGACTGCATACATTTGGAGCACACAGACACACGGAGAAAGTAGAAGAGCTGGCAGCTGCTTATTGAGAAGTGGGCATGCCTTGAAGGAAAGGGACTGGAATTCTGCTGGAAGGATTGTATGACTGAAACTCTGCAGGTTGCATGAGGACAGTTATGTCTCACAACTAGTATGTCATAAACATTTAAGAAACATGTTCATGACATCATCACTGTATAATAATGTGTGACTTGATGGAATAAAGATTACAGTTTGCATTTTATTGGAGCCACTTGCAGCATGACACAATGAACGAAGCATGTTACAATTTGAATCTGAATTTCTCATTACTAGCCCAGGCACTGCAGCTCCTGTGATTGCATTGTAAAAGTAGATACCAAAAGCTGTAAAAAACATCCAATGAATCTTTCCATTCTACGTGAATCACATCTAGTTCTTACATTTCAGGATCTATCATAAATGTCACTTCATCCTTGGGGTTACCATTGACCAAAATCTCAACTGGATTTACCACAATGGCGACAAGAGCAATTGAGAGTCTCTGAATACTGCAACAAGTAACTCACTTCCTGAATGCCCAAAGCCTGGCCAGCATCCTCAAGGCACAAGTCAGCAGTGTGATGGAATACTCCCCACTTCCCTGGATAAGTATAGCTCAAGCAACACTCAAGAAGCTTGATACCACCCAGGACAAAGCAGCCTGTGTGATTGGCACCACATCCACAAGCAGCTGCTCCTTCCACCACTGATGCTTATTAGTGCGCACATCTACAAGATGCTGTTTAGGAATTCACCAAAAGAACTTAGACAACACCATCCAAATTCACAACCACTTCCATCTGGAAGGACAAGAACTGCAATTACATGGAAACATCACCACCTGCAAGTGCCCCTCCAAACCATTCACCATCCTGATTTGGAAATATATCACCATTTCTTCAGCGTCATTGGGTCAAAATGCTGGAATTGCCTTCCTAAGGTTATTGTGGGTCTTCATTTAGCACATGGACTGCAACAGTTGAAGAAGACAGCTCACAACCAAATTCACAGGGGCAACTAGGGATGACAATAAATGCTGGCCAGCCAGCAAAGCCCACACCCCACAAATTAATGAAAGAGGCTTCTTGAATGTCTTCATAATTCCTCCTTCCGCCACTCTTTCCGGCAGCGAGTTTCAGATACCCATCATGAAAAATGTCCTCCTCAAATCCCCTCTAAATCTTCTGCACTTTACCCTACAACTGTTCCTTCTGGTATTGACTCCTATAAGGGGAAGATGCTCCTTTTCTTCCCTATCTGTGCCCCTCATAACTTTGACGCCTCCATCAGGTCCACCCTCAGCCTTTTCTGCTCTCAAGAAATCAACCCCATTGTATCCAGTCTTTCTTCACAGCTGAATTGTTTCAAGCTAGGCTTCCTGCTCCTCTGATGCTGCTTGGCCTGCTGTGTTCATCCAGCTCGACACCTTGTGATCTCATCATCCTGGTGAATCTCCTTTGTATCCTCTCTGATACAACCGCATCCTCCCTAGAGTGTGGCAAAAATGGGATCAGACAATAGATTATCATCAATGTCAGAAGAGTTGATTGGTGGTAATGAACAATTATAGTGGTTTTAGAAATATACCTTGTCATGATCCTCCAGTGGTCCCCAGCATCACAGATGCCAATCTTCAGCCAAATCAATTCACTCCACTTGATACGAAGGAGTGGCTGGCGGTACTGGGCACTGCAAAGGCTCTGGGCCCTGACAACGTTCCGCCAATAGTACCGAAGACATGGGCTCCAGAACTTCCTGCTCCCCTAACAAACCTGTTCCAGTACAACATGGGCATCTACTCAACAGTGTGGAGAATTGTCCAGGAATGTCCTATACACAAAAAGCAGGACAAATCCAAACCGGCCAATTACCACCCAAACAGTTTACTTTTGATCAACAGTAATATGATGGAAAGTGTCTTCAAAAGTGTTATCAAGCAGCACCTGCCCAGTAATAATCTGCTCCGTGATAATCAACACAGTGTGGAACTGGAGGAACACAGCAGATCAGGCAGCATCAGAGGAGCAGGAAAGTCGATGTTTCAGGTTTACACCCTTTATCAGGACTGGGGAAGGGAGGGAGATCGGAAATAAATAGATGGAGGGGGTGGGGCTGGGGAAAGGTAGGTAGGATGATGATAGGTGGATGCAGGTAGAGGGTAGTGGAGATTGGTCAGTGGGAGGGATGGGGCACATAGGTTGTTGGATAAGTTGCGCCAGGTCAAGGAGGTGGGGATGAGAGGGAGTGTTGGACATGGGATGAGGCTGGGACATGGTGAGATTTTGAGAATAGTGAATTCCATGTTGAGACCATTGGGCTGTAAGCTCCCGAGGTGTTGTTCCTCCAGTTTGTGGGTGGCGTCATTGTGACACTGGAGGAGGCCCAGGATAAACATGTCACCCAGGGAGTGGGAGGGGGAGTTAAAATGGTTGGCGACCAGAAGGTGCTATTGATTATAAGTTACAGAGCGCAGATGTTCTGTGAATCTGTCACTGAGTCTGCGCTTGATCTCACCGATAGGAGACCACATCGGGAGCAACGGATATAGTCGACCAAGTTGGAGGACGCTAGGGTGAATCCCTGTTGGATTTGGAAAGATTGTTTGGAGCTTTGGGCGGAGGTGAGAGGGGAGGTGTAGGGGCAGGTGTAGCGGTTGTAGGGAAAGGTGCCGGGGATGGTGGGGTTGGTGGGGAGTCTGGTGCGGGCGAGGGAGTTGCAGAATGAGTGGTCCCTACGAAAGGTAGCTAGGGGTGAGGAGGGAAATATATCTCTTTGCTGGTGGGGTCAGTCTGCAGGTGGCGAAAGTGGTGGAGGATGATACTCTGGATGTGAAGGTTGGTGGGGTGATATGTGAGGACCGGGGGACTCTGTCCTTATTTTTGTTGGAGGGAGGGGATTTGAGGGCAGAAGTGTGGAAAATGCAAGAGATGCAGTTGAGGGCATTATGAAGTTTGGATTCCACTAGGGCATTCAGCTCCTGACTTCATTACAGCCTTGGTTCAAAAATGGAGCTGAATTCCAGAGGAGGGAGCTACAGCTCTTGATAAGGAGATCATATTTGACCGAGTGTGGCATCCAGTTGTCCTAGAAAAACTGGAATCAATGGGAATCAGGTCTAAACACTCCACTTATCGGAGTCATACCTGGCACGGAGGAAGATGGTTCTGGTTGTTGGAGGTCAGTCTTCTTAGTTCCAGGTCGTCTCTCCAGGAGATCCTTGGGCTAGCACCTAGTCCCAAACTAGCTAGCCTGTGTTAACCACCTCCCACAAGTGAACAAAAAAAAATGACAAGACTGAACTTTGTGTAGAATTCGTAGCTATCTGATAATTTTATTCATTTCAATATATTTTAATGGTGTGTCAGGTAACGAGATTCAATTTTTACAAACCTAACTGCGCAATATGGAAAGCAATGTTTAGGTTTTTGCACTTAACTACTAATTTTCTTCTCAACTGCAGTCGCTGTGTCACTTGAGTGTAAATAAAGTTGGGCACCAATATTTTGACAGGAAAATCTTGACCATGAAGAATAATGGAACAGAGAACATAGAACATACAACAGTACAGCACAGTACAGGCCCTTCGGCCCACGATGTTGTGCCGACCTATTATCCTACTCTAAGATCAAACTACTCTGAATAGCCTTCATTTTACTATCATCCATGTGCCTATCCAAGAGTCACTTGAATGTCCCAGTGAAATCATTTTTCACCCTTTTTTTTGATAGTTCAGCTTTAAGTGATTACTTCCTTTCAGATTAAGTTGTACCCCTGTAACCTAGATTGGAGCTGTCGTTGATGACATTACTAGATTTATCTTTGGAAAATCCCACAATGTTTGGTCAGCATAACATCATAAAAACAAAACACGGTGTTCTGTGATTTTACTACTTTAGTAACCATGTTCAGAGATCCTTCCCTGTAGCTAACTTAAATGTGATTTATTTAACTTTTGTATTCAGAATGGAATCATCAATATTTCAAATTAATAATTCCTTTTAATCTCAGGCAGATAGGCTTCAATATTTTTCCAGTTCTCACACTATTCTAAACCTTAGGTTCGATAGTGGTCTTCACTATTTCATTAGAACCAGTAATGATGGCTTTTCTGACATCAGCAGCCCTCATCAGGGCCAGTAATTATCTTTGCCAAATAGAAACCTTATCCCCAAAAATCCCCAGACTGGCATTGCAAGCTAGGGACATGTCTGTCAGAATCCTTCAGTTCTGATCATGCTGGAAAGGAAGTGTTCCCCAGTTAAATAGAAATGACAACCATTCACAACACTGAGGATAGATGTTGGGTTAAGACCCAATAGGAGCAAAGGTAGGGGGAGAAGGTAGGTGAAATATTGTAATTGTTGGTATAGATCAGCAACAATTTCATTTTTCTTCTCAAGTCCAAAAACTCAGGTATTCAATAAAGGAGCAAAATCACAATGTTCGTTGTTAAAAGCAAAAAGAAAAGACTGTGCAAAATCAAAGAACATGAATATTAGCAGTGACACACCATCTTAAGTAGTCAGTTACTAAGGATTTTTCAAGTACAGTTAACACAATCATTTATACACCAAAACAAACTTTTAACTCAAATTTGCTTCCACTCCTAATAACACCAGCCTAACACTTAACAAAAATTGAAATTTTAACAATTTGGATTGAATACTATTCCAAAGAGTGAAATAAAAATTCAGATGTCTTCTGCTTGCTTCTGGCAAGGTTTTCCTTTCAAACCTACTTTAATCATCCCATGGTTGTAGATGCCAAATTCAACATAGCTCTTGCGAACATTTTAAGCTTACCTACCTTGTTTCAGGACTCACTTGGTTCCAATGTTCTTGACCTTGCGAGGTTCCCTATTAAAGAACTTTGCTCTCACTTTTCAGCTCAGCTATCCTAGAAGTTAACTCACTTATAAGAGAGCAGTTCAGTTACTGAGTGTTATAATTCCATTTAGCCAATGGGAAGAATTTTAGTCACACTCTGGTAAAAGAGACAGTCTCTGCAGCCAGTTTGCTCTAAAACTGAATTGCTTGATGAAGATATTTCATTTTGTTTACCCTTCAATTTTTATTGTTTACCTCATAAATATCTTAGTCATATGATTGGTCCTAGAGTAAGTACCTTATTACAGGAAAAACTCTTTCAAAGAAAACTACCTTCATTTTTCACACGACAAATGGGAACAGAGAGTTGGGAATACTCTGTAAACTCGAGAGAAAGTGCCCTGGAGAGCTTGATTTTCATTCCTTGGTGTGAGAAGGGAATTTGATAACTGGACCCTGATCTATTGGCCCCTGGAAAGGGATCATAGAAACATCGAAGATAGGAGCAGGAGGAGGCCATTCAGCCCTTTGAGCCTGTTCTGCCATTCATCACATCCAACTCAGTAGATTAATCCTGCTTTCTTCCCATAACCTTTGATCAATTCGCTCCAAGTACTATAACTAGCTGCCTCTTGGATACGTTCAATGTTTTGGCATCAACTGCTTCCTGTGGTAATGAACTCCACAGGCTCACCACTCTTTGGATGAAGAGTCTCCTCATCTCTGTCCTAACTAGTATACTTTAAATCCTCAGACTTTGTGACCCCTGGTTCTGGACACACCCACCATCGGGAACACCTTCCCTGCATCTACCCTGTCTAGTCCTGTTAGAATTTTATAAGTCTCTATGAAATCCCCACACATTCGTCCAAACTCCAACGAAAATCCATCCTAACCTAGTCACTCTTTCCTCACACGTCAGTCCCGCCAACCCCGGAATCAGCCCGGTAAACTTTCGCTGCGGTCCCTCGAGAGCAAGAAAAGGAGATCAAAACTGCACACAATATTCCAGGTGTGGCCTCACCAAGGTCTGCTCCTGTACTCGAAATCTCTGGCAATGAAGGCCAACATACCATTTGCCTTCTTTACCGCCTGCTGCATCTGCACACTTACCTTCAGTGACGGTGCACAAGGACATCCAGGTCCCACTGCACATTCCCTTCTCCCAGTTACAGCCATTCAGGTAATAATCTGCCTTCTTGTTTTTACTTCCAAAGTGAATAACCTCACATTTATCCAAATTATACTGCATCTGCCTTTGATTTGCCTACTCACCCAACCTATCCAGATCATGTTGAAGGATCTCTGCATCCTCGACACAGTTCACCCATTCACCCATCAAAGATAGCCACTGGAGCTGCTGGGCATGGAGGCAGGCTATTTAAAAGGCTTGCCATAATGGTGTTGGACTTCATCATGACCCCTAATAACTTCCATGCCAACCTGTGCTTCTACATCCAACAGCACTCAATATACATGAGGATGGCAAGGGTATCCAAGCCAAAATTCCTCAAAATGCCTGGGAAAATTCATTCACTCGGAATCGCAATGTTTGGAAAAGTTAGGAAGGAAATTGTTTTCCCTTGTAAGATGGATGGAAGGTAATGGTGATGAGCTTCTTTCCCGATCACAGACTCGTTCTCTTCCACATTTGTGGCTAATAGTTTAACTACTGAGTCCATCAGTAACAAATGCGTGGGTGAAGCAGGCTATGATTAGGGTGACATGATGGCTCAGTGGTTAGCACTGCTGCCTCACGGCACAAGGGACTCGGGTTTGATTCTACCCTGGGGTGACTGCCTGTGTGGAGTCTGTACATTCTCCCCCTGTCTGCATGGGTTTCCTCCCACAGTCCAAAGAGGTGCATGTTAGTTAAGTTGGGCATGCAAAATTGCCCATGGTGTCCAGGAACGTGCAGGCTAGAAGGATTAGCCAAGGGAAATGTAGGGTTACAGGGATAAGGTAGGATGGTGGATCTGTGTGGGATGCTTTTTGAAGGGCCAGTGTAGACTTGATGGGCCGAATGGCCTGCTTCCACACTGTAGGGATTCTATGATTGGAGACCACAAAGCTGGATAAGTAACTCCTGGCAGTATGAGAATCATTGTGGTGGATATTTGCCAGGATCCAGGTCAGGGGTGGATGCTGAGAGCCAGATGCCATCTGCTTTTTTACCATTGGGTGGAATAAGCAGCTAGTGAGGCAAGTTAAGTCAGATACAGTGACTTTGCAGCAATAAACCCTCCAAAATACTCAACGCAACTGGCACTTAGCTAAAACAATCTAAGGATTAGCCCTATTTTTCTTTAAGATAATTGGGCCTGAGTATTTAGGTCAGTTTCAAAATTAGTTTCAACATTAATTTTTTCTATGTTGTCTGCGCTGCGAGGTTTTCACTATAGCTGATTCCCACAAGCTATACTGGTGTTCAGAGATAACAAGGTGTAGAGCTGGATGAACACAGCAGGCCAAGCAGCATCATAGGAGCAGGAAAGCTTGACGTTTCAGGGCTAGACCCTTCATCAGAAATGGGGGAGGGGAAGGGGGTTCTGAAATAAATAGGGAGAGAGGGGGAGGCGGATAGAGGATGGATAAAGGAGAAAATAGGTGGAGAGGAGACAGACAAGTCAAAGAGGCGGGGATGGAGCCAGTAAAGGTGAGTGTAGGTGGGGAGGTAGGGAGGAGATAGGTCAGTCCAGGGAGGACGGACAGGTCAAGGGGGTGGGATGAGGTTAGTAGGTAGGAAATGGGGGTGCGGCTTGAGGTGGGAGAGGATAGGTGAGAGGAAGAACAGGTTAGGGAGGCGGGGACGAGCTGGGCTGGTTTTGGGATGGGGTAAGAGGAGGGGAGATTTTGAAGCTTGTGAAATCCACATTGATGCCATTGGGCTGCAGGGTTCCCGAGCTGAATATAAGTTGCTGTTCCTGCAGCCTTCGGGTGGCATCGTTGTGGCACTGCAGGAGGCCCAGGATGGACATGTCGTCTGAGGAATGGGAGGGGGAGCTGTGGCCTCCTCTACATCGTGGAAACCAAGCGGAGGCTTGGGGACCGCTTTGCAGAACACCTGCACTCGGTTCGCAATAACCAACTGCACCTCCCAGTCGTGAACCATTTCAACTCCCCCTCCCATTCCTCGGACAACATGTCCATCCAGGGCCTCCTGAAGTGCCACAACGATGCCACCTGAAGGCTGCAGGAACAGCAACTCATATTCAGCCTGGGAACCCTGCAGCGCAATGGTGTCAATGTGGATTTCACAAGCTTCAAAATCTCCCCTCCCCCAACTGCATCCCAAAACCAGCCCAGCTCGTCCCCGCCTCCTTAACCTGTTCTTCCTCTCACCTATCCCCTCCTCCCACCTCAAGCCGCGCTCTCATTTCCTACCTACTAACCTCATCCCGCCCCCTTGACCTGTCCGTCCTCCCTGGACTGACCTATCTCCTCCCTACCTCCCCACCTACACTCACCTTCCCTGGCTCCATCCCCGCCTCTTTGACTTGTCTGCCTCCTCTCCACCTATCTTCTCCTCTATCCATCTTCTATCCGCCTCCCCCTCTCTCCCTATTTAATTCAGAACCCCCTTCCCCTTCCCCATTTCTGATGAAGGGTCTAAGCCCGTAATGTCAAGCTTTCCTGCTCCTATGATGCTGCTTGGCCTGTTGTGTTTATCCAGCTCCACACCTTGTTATCTCGGATTCTCCAGCATCTGCAGTTCCCATTATCTCCTGTACTGGTGTTCACTCTAGTCATTTTGAAAGTGACATATATGATAGACTATTTCCATTTTAGAGAACAGATTGACTATGCCTGGCATCACTTCCAATAATTGGTGGGTATATCTTTCCACATGTCTTCAAAATTCCTATCACTGTCTTTACATAGTTATACACTTGAGCTCTCAAGATTGTCCATCTCTTGAGTCCTAGTTAAATGCTGAACTGAGTTCCAAATTAATCAATTTAATTCAATTTACTAAATAGCTGTATTTGGCTTAGCTTAATTCATATTGACTGATACTTAAAAGTCCATTTGTACACATTCCTAAAAATCTGTCGCACACATATACACAGGCATGCTCACAGTTAAGAGTAAAACTTCCCTCTATTGAGTGATTTTTAACTCTCTCTGACTGGGTCCTCACTTCTGATTTAAACTGCTTTTCTGAAAAATTATTAGCCAGCATAGTTCTTTGTTAAAACTGCAGATTATCAAGCTTCAAAAGTATTACGAGGGTACGAAGCCTATTTCTTTCAGATGCCTTTGTATGGAAGACATCGTCATCGGCTCATAGAGTTGAACAGCGCAGAAACAGACCCTTCGGTGCAACTCATCATTGCTGGCCAGATATCCTAAATTTATCTAGCCTATTTGCCAGCATTTTATCCATATTCTTCTAAACCATATATTCTTCTATTCGTATACCCACCCAGATACTTTTTAAACATTGTAACTGTACCAGCCTCCACCACTTCCCCTGGCAGCTCATTCCATACACGCACCATACTCTGCATGGAAAAGTTGCCCCTTAGGTCCCTTTTATATCTTACTGCTCTCACCTTAAACCTATGTCCTCTTGGATTCCCCTACCCTGGAGAAAAGGCATTGGCTATTCATCCTATCCATGCCCCTCGTGATTTTATAAACTTCTATAAGATCATCCCTTCGTCTCCGACACGCCAAGGAAAATAGCTTCAGCCAATTAAGCCCCTCCCTAACAGGCTAATCTGACAGCAATTGGAGGCATAGAATACTTCTAAAGCTAAAAATATAAAATGAGAAAAAAAGTAAGAAAAGTTCAGCAGATTAGGCAACGTCTTGTGGAGAGAAACAAAATAAATGTTTCAAATTGTTGAGATTTCATCAGAAGGGGCGAATGTAAGCAATATAATAGGTTTTTAATATGGAGTGGGTCAGACCAGGAGAAAGTGAAGATCTATGATAAACAGGAAGACAAGATATAACACAGTGTGGAGCTGAAGGAACACAGCAGGCCAGGCAGCGTCAGAAGAGCAGGAAAGTTGACATTTCAGGTCGGGACCCTTTTTCAGAAAAGGAAAAGAGACGAGAGAGTTAATTTCACAAGGCGAAAGAGAATGGATCAAGAATGTTGTGCCCAGAGTAGGCATGTTATTTTCTGACTGTGAAGAGAAGAAAAATGACACAATGTGGAAAGAAAACAAAGAAAGTGGGACCAAGTTTACAGTCAGAAGTTGTTGAACTCAATGATGCCAGTCGAAAGCGATCAACAGTCTAATCAAAAGGGGAGGTGCTGTTCCTCAAGCTTATATTGAAACACAAAATTGAGTCTGAGCTGCAAGTGGTCCAAAAAGTTATATCTGGACCCTAAAGAAAGTTTTTGGATTTTCTTGCCACAAGAAGGCTTCCCTTCTCTCCCCATGACTGCAAGGACCTTCTAAACCCCTTACCAGCCATATGTTGAGAGCAGTGGAGTGTTTGTCTTCAGTCAGAGACTGCCCAACAGTGCATTTCTTCCCACAGACTAAATTCTGCTTCCTGCCATTTTCAGTTGTGCATTGTGCTTGTGCTTTTGTAAATATAACTCAGGAGTTAAAATGTCCCCTGTCTAATGCTGTTGTAGTGAGGACAATGTTGTATATGGGTCTGAAAAGGTCTGGCAAGGTTAACTGTAAGGACTATAAGGAAATGCCACCTATTGTGACAAGATCATGTGGAATTTGGGGCAGAACAGTTTAGGATCTCACACGAGTGAGACCTGGTATCTGGTCCTCCTCAAGGTCTCCATAATAATGTGCTGAATCTTCCAGTGCTTTGGCTAAGTGTCATTTTTCTGATGTTTTACGGAGGATTTCTCTCTGTGGGCCTAGTATGTTTTCTTGCATGATCATTTTAAACTCATCTCACTAAATTTCACCCACACCCCAATGACTCTCTTCTTGTCTGATAGCCCAATTCTCCTAGCCAACATAGTTGAATGTACTCACCACTGCCAAATTTCCTGGCATCTCTGGTACCATTGCCATATTTAAAAAGCAAGTGCCATTGCTTGAATGTGAATGTAAACTGAAACTGCCCTGCATGGTTCAGACATTTGTTCTGGACATGGCAGACAGGGAGAAATGTACACTCCATTTTGTTGGCAGGGAAGTGGAGGTCCTGGACAATGGTGTAGTACAGAGCAGGGATATCATCTCTACACAGGGTTGACTTAGGAGGCCATGACAAAAAACCCTGAAGCCTGGTCTGAGCTTGCAACCAGGTCAGTGCAGCTTTCACGAATCTGAAAAAGGCCAGCAGTGCAGCAAGCAGGGCAATGACATTCTCTGCTCCATCAGTTTAAGTGCCACCATCTGTTTTCTGCTCCTTCATACTCTACCTCTGTTATTGCACACACTTTCCACCAAGCTCATGTTCTACCACTGCACTATTGCATGCAAAATCCTTCAAACAGCAGTGTTTTCCAATAACCCGGACCCCTCCTCAAATTTTAGTGATGGACCCCCAGGGTTAGCCATGAACCATTTCCTTGAGCAAATTAGCAAGACAGCACCGAACAATGAGTTAGCAGACCCCTCAATGACTGATATCTGTACAAATCCTCCAGTGTGTTCCTGTGACTCAGCAGAGTGTTTGCAACAGACCACAAGGCTGACTGTCACCCATTGCTGGACTGGAGATGTATTTACCAGTTCAGCCTGACTGCTCTGACCAGCCACCTCTCTGTGCCTAAACCCATGGACTGTTAATCCATATTCCAGGGACCACCGTGGTTCAAAAAGGAAGTTTGTCATCATGTTCTCAAGGCCTATTTCAGGTGAGCTAAGCTAGCCATCGACACACATATCCCATGGACATTTGTTTTTAAAAAATCTCATATTCCAGAGAAGATGAATTGAATTTCTACAACAGGAACACAGGATGACCAAATATTGGGACATTGACTGTCATAAGCTACTTTATACCATGATAAACTGACATAATTCCATTTGATTCAGGAAGATCTACGCATTTGATTCAGTGATTGCAAAGCAACTGTTAGGAAACAAATGTCTGACTATTAGACTCTTAATTGCTTTCATAGTCTGCTTGCAAATGCTAAAAAGAAATTAACTGTAGAGGAAATGATTAATGTCCTATTCCAAGATGCACTAGTGCTCAGCAGTTAACATTTAATGTGGGTAGCTAGGGATGCTTTTTTTTGCTGCTCTATGCTCTTTTAAATGCATTTCCAAATGGTAAGCCTACACTTTTATTTCTTTCTGCGTGTGATGATTGTTTATTCCTCAAATCACATTTATTTCCTGTTACCATGTCAGTGGAATAATGGCCCAGATATTCCAGTCAGCAGCAAAGCTGGGCATGTTGCCATCAGCAATGAAGTTTTTTTTTAAAATTATTGTCACATGTATCTAGATACAGTGAAAAGTTTTGTTTTCAGTGCAACACAGGCAGATCATACCATACAGAGTGCACTAGGGTAATAGAACAGAGCAAGGAATACAATGTTACAGCTGCAGAGAAGGTGCAGAAAGAGTGAGATCAACATTTAAATTTAAAATTTGAGAGGTCCATTCAGAAATCTGATAACAGCACTAAATTGTGTTTAAGATTTTGTATTTTCTGCCCAATGAAAGAGGTTGGAAGAGATTACAACAGGGATAGGAGGGATCTTTGATTACGTTGGCTGCCTTCCTGAGACAGCGTGGAGAATAGTTGGAGTTAACAAATGAGTATAGATGGCGCCATTGGAAGTTTTCTCCAACCCAACAATACTATCAGCTTTCAGCCATGTCCTCTGATCCCGGCTGAAGCAGAAAGGGACTGGTGAAGCCTGCCATGTACAAGACTGCTGAGCATAGGAGAGCTCAAGGAAGGAAAGCACAGACCTCTTTCCTAAATGAGAATAACTGGGGTATTCAGGTGTGCTTTTTAAGGCCTCAGGTTGTTAATGAGTGAGTGGATGAGTGTAGACAATTGGTTTGCAGATCTTCTGATTGGAGGAATTATCTGTTACTGGGGCAGAGGTGGGTCTGGCCAGGGGGTAATTGGTTGGCTGTGGAGATGATTAGGGTTGCTCAATTGACTTCTGTTGATGAACCTTTGAGTTAGGTGAGATGTTCAACTTTGTAGTAATTCCAGGGTAGGTATGCAGGTCAGTCCTGTTCACCCTGTGCTCATGCTAAAGGATTTTCCAGAGATTTCTGTGCAGTATAATTCAGCAGAAGTTTAGTTACTTTGAATTAACTTGACACACTTCTGTACTTGAGTTGGGTCTTGACCCAGGCCTCCTGGCTCAGATAGAGGAACTCTACCTCTGCATCATGAGGGCCCTTTCAATATTACTTTGAATTATTTTAATTAATCTGCTTAGACATGTGTGAAATGCCTCTAGGACAAGTGAAGCTTGAACCTGGAACTTCTGGTTCACAAGTGACTACAGTTCAACTGTGCCACAAGACCCCTGCTGAAAGTTTAAACTTGCTGGCCCAATTTCAGGCACGCGCATTTCCCAACTTGCATGCTACACCTAATGATCCAAAGTCAACAGCTTTCAGCCACTTTGTTTTGGAACCAACTGTGATATTGAACTGATTTAAACTATCTTACACTCTAAGTGTGACATCAACAACATTTAGTGAAGAGAATCAAAAACAAGAATGTCAAATTGGAGGAAATTCATCAAAGTTGTGTAGATAAAACTGGGACATATGTATTTGAACAATATGCAAACATGAGTAAGAATGCTAATTCAGATAAGTCAGCGTGTGGCATTCAGTATTTATAAAAGAAAATATTAAATATCATTGAAGATTTAATACTGGACAGAAATGTAAGCATAGAAAATATGAGCAGACGTGTACAGTTTAGTACTTGAGAGGAGTTCCTGAGAGGATATATTTGACATTTTGGAATTGCCAAACTGATAAAAAACATGTTTTTATTTATTCTAACAAAAAATGGGAAGTATTTGAGGGTCAGGATTGAAGAAGCTTGCAGAATGTCCCTACATGTTGAGCAATGTGAGCATTAACAAGAAATTGGGAGAAACATATGATATCATACGAGTTTGGCAGTCAGGAGATTCCCCATGTTGAAACCAAACAGTCCCATTTTCCAGCCAAATATTGAACGGTGTGACAGGGGAGGTGTTTGCCTACTGGAATTATTGCTAGGCTATGAATTCGGAGACTTGAGTAATGATCTGAGTATCCAGGTTCAAATCCTGCCATTGCAGATGGTAGAATTTGGATTCAGTTAAAATTTTGTAATAAAGAGTCTAGTGATCATGAAACGCGTGCTGATTGTCTTGAAAAACTGATCTGGTTCATTTATGTTCACTATCCTTTTGATTCTGCTATCTTTGTTTGGTCTGGCCTACATGTGACTCCAGACCCACAGAAATGTGGTTGGCTCTTAACTGCCCTCTGCTAATTAGGAATGGGCAACAAATTCTGGCCTAGCCATCAATGCCCTCATCCAGTAAATGAATAAAAAAGGTTCTTGCTAAGAAGCAGAGAGTGGCCTATTTGCATGAATTAGCATGCATTACCATTTTCATTATTGCCTAATCCTGATTCATAAATATGCAGCCTCCCATTCTCCCACCCACCTGGCAGAAACTAAACAGCGATAATTGCCAACATTAAAGCCAGAACAGTACCCTCCAGACTCTAGCTTGATGCTTCCTTCTCTGGCCTTACACCTTGGACAGCAAGCACCAAAATGTCAGGGCACCTTCCATCGATAGCGAGCGCACACACTTTGCCTCCATTGGCTAGGACCTCGAGGTACCCCTCAGTGAAGCAGAGTGCTAATTTCCCTTTGTCTGGTGTGTCTGGGGAGATTGACAGGAATTGCGCAGGGAAGCTGCAGACTGCCAGCACTTGACTGGGTAAACAGTTGGATTTTGAAGATAGTGCCAGTGCCAGGAGATCCCAGCAGTAGCCAATATTTCGTCTTGTGACGGGTGGGAGCATATGACGAGTGGAGCAGCATAGGTGTGTGGCGTACAGGTACGGAGGTGAATTTTGGAAGATAATGAAACCCTCCATTAAACCTGGCAAAATGGCACTTATCAGATTTCCAGTAAGACTCTGTTGGTAGGATCATGCAATTTGTCTGCCATTCTTTACTTTTCTAGCCAGGAGCCTAGCATAGGTTGTCTTCAGCAATGAGCTTTGTCAGGAATAAAGGGGTCTTGGTCAATCAGTGATTAGCCTCTGGACAATGGAAGAAGAGGTTAAGGAGTGTCATTTCTGCTTGAAACAAAAACAGAAATTGCTGGAAAAACTGCGCAGGTCTGTCAGCACTTGTGGGAAGAAAGCAGAGTTAACGTTTTGAGTCCACTGACACTCGACCAGATTCGAAACATTAACTCTGTTTATTCCCCAAAGGTGCTGAGTTTCCCCAGCAATTTCTGTTTTTCTTTCAGATTTCCAGCATGTTTCTGAAGAAGGGTCCAGACTCGAAGCATCAGCTTTCCTGCTCCTCTGATGCTGCCTGGCCTGCTGTGTTCATCCAGCTCTACACTTTGTTATCTCAATGTTTGTATGTAGTGTTTTTTTCCTATGATGCCTCAGGTTTTTTGCCAAACAATTTAACTTAAGATAAATATATACCTTGTAAATATTGACACATGAACCATTGGAAACAGTTCTTATTTATTCCAGATAAACTATAAGAAATTTTACACACCTCCATCAAATCCCCTCAGGTTTCTTGGTTTTTAAGAGAGCAACCTTAGCTTCTTTGTAATCCCTTATTACTGAACGTGTTTTCTCCTGAAGTCTCTACAAATCCATTACATCCATCTGGCATTCAAAATGGAAACCATAGTCACATTGGGATTAAACTATTCTAAGGAGTTCAACAAAGCATCTATACCTCTACTTACAAAGCCCATGTAAAGCTTAGTTTTCTCTATGGTATACTTAGTCATCCTAACTTTAGTCAGATAATTACAAACAATTTGGGTGTTCATATGATGCAACTAGCTCAGTTTCTTTGAAGCTAGCTTATGTCAAAATGATTATTTCCAACGCACTTCTTCACATTTTCTCAAAGACAAATTTATAAGTTTTGGGTGATAATTTTATGTTTTCAGTTCTCATTTTCACTAACAATTACCTATTATGTGGTGCAGTCACCGATCAACACCACCTTCTGAATTGGAGTTGACCTATCAGATATATGGACGAATGTAAAAACCAAAAGAACTGTGGATGCTGTAAATCAGGAACAAAAGGAAAGTTGCTGGAAAAGCTCAGCAGGTCTGGCAGCCTCTGTGGAGGTGAAAACAGAGTTAACGTTTCGTGTCCGGTGACCCTTCCTCAGAACTGATGGTGGCTGGGAAAACGTCAGTTTATATGCAGAAAATAGGGAGGTGGATGGGATAGGGAATAAACGATAGGATAGAGCCCAAAGAGAGAGAAAGGCAGTTGGATAGACAAAGGAGTTGCTAACGATCAGGCTGGGAGGGTGAATAGTTGTTAATGGGGACTGTTAGTGACTAACAACAGGGGGTGTGTAGTGGCAGGCTATGTGGTAACAAGGCCTGGTGTGTGGAGGCTGGGACATGGGAGAGTTTAGGCCCTAAAATTATTGAACTCAATATTGAGTCCAGAAGGCTGTAGGGTCCCCAAGCGGAAAATGAGGTGTTGTTCCTCCAGCTTGCATTGGGCTTCACTGGAACACTGTAGCAAGCCAGAGACAGAGATGATGGCCAGAGAGCAGGGTGGTGCATTGAAGTGACAGGCAACAGGTAGTTCAGGGTCTTTTTTGCAAGCAGAGAATGGACGAATGGACGAATATAGCTGCAGAATTAGAAGAATTTATCAACATAAGCAATTTTCAAACTTATATTAAACTTAAAGCCACAAAACATTAGGATAACATTGATTTCCTACACACCACAGACTTTTTAAAAATAATTGGCATAACAGGTAAAAGTTAGAAAGAAAAGAGTTTTTCATGAAAATATCTGATGGACACTTCTATATGGAAAAAAAAAGTCACTCTCAATGTATCTTTGACAGACTAGTGAGTCCGCAGCAATGTTCTTCCATTGCACGTAAACAAAGTTAAGACACTTTAACCAGGCAGTTACTGCCCTATTTAATGCATCTCAGATTGAAATCAAAGATGTAAGCTCTCAACAATTGCTATTGTTTATTTCAACATGTTACAACATTTCTTCCTAGGTTGTAACACATGATCTAAAGTTGCAGACTACACCATCTTTTTCAAAGAATTAGTTATCTCAGCAGCTTTAATATTTTCTGGTTGCCATGCAGTTGAATGCACCAATGTGCCAGGTTTAAATGATTCATTCTTCTTTGCAGCCCCCTTCTCCAGTCACATCTTTCCAGCCTCATTCTTTGAACACCACCTTGCAGACTCCTTCATTTCCCCCAACCTTGTAGCCTCCTCCACCCCCCACTCTCACAGCTTCTCTCCAACCTCTCACAGCCTCTTCTTTTACCCCACCTCTTGCAGCCTCCTTCTTTCCTAATGACACGTCCTAAAGCTTGCTCCCTCCATCACACAGTCTCGCCTTTACCCTTGCAGTATCATGTTTTTCCTCCTCCTCTGAAGCGCACAGCAGTTGGCATCCCCTCCAGACTCAACAGACAGCAACCTCTCGGCACAGATGCCAGGCACAGCTATCCACAAAGCTTGGATGCTTCAGTTATCTAACCCATGGACCGCATGTTGCACTCAGCCACTCCCAGGATTCCAGGTCTGGTCCCCGAGGCTATCCCAGCAACTCCCTCACCACAACCATTTGCCTTCTAAATTGCTTCACCAAACGTAAGTTAATTCTCTCCTGTACGTACTGCTGTCAGGTTCATTAGTGAACCACTTGAAGGGATGGTGCTGCTTTGAGCTCGGAGACAATTAGAAAACATGGGGCCGCTAATTTGCACCACACGCACAGCACCCGAACCCCTACACCCATCCACCAACAATCGCTCATCGCAGGGATATCCTGATTGCATCACTTCCTGAAATGATGCATCCCAACCATTTACATACTCAACTGGATGTTGAGCAATATGCTAAACAAGGGTGTCACTTATTTTTTCTGGTTGCCATGCAGTTGAATGCACCAATGTGCCAGGTTTAAATGATTCATTCTTCTTTGCAGCCCCCTTCTCCAGTCACATCTGGTCAGCTGGTTAGTAATGCCTGATGATGTTACCATGATGAGATACTTTCTAATTTAAGAGAAGCCCAATTGTCTGGCAACACTATGATGACTTTACCTTAATGTTAAATGACATGGAATACAAACCAATATCACTAAAATTTCTGAGTTGGAACTTAAGCCCATAAAAGTAAATGACTGCATTTAAAAGCATTTGCAAAAAAGGTCTCTATGTAGCTTGTCTCAAAATGCTCCTAAATATTTCACAATTGTGTCTGCTGAACATGCAGCTCATTATTTATTCCAAATTAATACTGTCTTGTTACAAATTCATACGAAAAAAAATCTCATTTTCTTGTGTACCTTGAAATAAACCACTAATTGATAGATTTAAATACTCAAGGGGCTCAATTGTTTTTGAGGTTTCCACCAGCCACCCTCCTTTCCAGTCCATACTTACATTTCCTATATTACAACATTGTTTAGCTTCATAAATACCTCATTGGCTGAAAAGCGCTTTGAGACATCCAGTGGTCACAACAGGTGCTATGTAACTGCAAACATTTAATTCTTTACGCAAAGTCATCAGACAAACCCTGAAATAACATGTCAAGCCTTGTTCTGGCATTTCCATTCATCTTATCCCAAAATTATGCCAGATGCCTTTATATCAGGTCAATTTGAAAATCTATGGATGTGATTAACTTGGTCTCAGTTTTAAAATCCTTGTTTTCAAATCCCCCTTTGATATCATCCCTCCTCATTCCTGAACCCTCCTTTCATCCAATACATCTTTGCAATCCACCAAATCTGGTATCTTGATTGTTCCCAATTTTGTTTGTTTTTCTCACTACCAGTAATCACCTTCAGTGGCCTAGGTCCTAAGTTCAGGCAATGTTTTGTAAATCTCTCTGCTTGCAAACTCTCTCCTTTAAGTCAGTGTCTGATATCTACAGCTTTCACCATGCTTTCCATCACCTTACCTAATATCCCCTCGAGGACTCAATGTCAAGTTTTGATTTAGATCGGTTCTGTGAAGTGGCTTTGAATGTTCTATGACAATAAACGTCATTTTAAATGCCATGTTGTTGTAGGCTGCACAACAGTTTGAAATGTGAAAGTGGTGAAGTGCATGACCAGCAGCCTAAAGTCCTTTGAGAACTTCCAGAAATCCCCAGAGGGACTAAATGAAAGGGAATATTTTGCATATTGACTTTCTAAAAAAAAATCTAAGTCAAGTAATCAACTGAGACACATCTATGAATAAGCACTTCCTATTCCCAGAGCTAGCAAATGGTTTAACAGGAATCGCCTGCCTAAAATGATTCATGTTACAGGAAACAATTACGAGTCGGTAAAGCTCGGAGATGTTGGGATTTCCTTCAATTCCTGTTTATGCTAAAGGAAATATTAATTTAACAAGCTTTTGTTTAGGTGAAAGTAATAGGAAATAATAGTAAAACAAAATTCTTTATGGGAGACTTTGTCCTTTACTCAGGATTCCCGAATGGAGTTGAAAGAAACAGGAGTGCTTTGGTGGAATTGTAGTTACCCCAGCAGCCTGCAAAAATCCAGGGGATAAGTGAGGTGACAAGCCATCGAGTCAGATTTGTGAATTCTCTTGTTTGGTGCCCCCATCCTATTCTGATTTTTACATGCCTTATTTTTCAGCGATCTCACTGTTCCAGTCTGATAACACCTCCTACGTGCAAATAGAATTGGAGTCCCATTACATCAACAGGACTGTGACAAGTTATAAACAATGTAACACCAAAAGGAGCCCTGTAAAGTAAACCTAAAGCTTTCCAATTGGCTGAAAAGGTCAATGTGAACTTCTTTGCTTTAAAATTCCACCTGGTTTCTGAGTTGAAGCTTCCTGTACCCCCAACCTATCTCCTCATTCTTTCTTTACCCATGATGTGCACCCAATAGGTGGCCTTGGCTTTTCAATCTCAATTTGGATACAAAGTCAGAGCCAGTGAATGTTAATGAGACCCAGTTATTAATATCAACAGGATCACACACAATGGATCTCAGAATGGTGGCTGTTGACGAGGCCATGTTTCAGCCCGGAGTTTAAATTCCTAATGTTTGTTTTGTAATTTTATGTGTTTCAGAACTGTCTTGCAGACATGTTTTACTTTCGGTTCATTCTGTATTTTCAATCATCTGCTACAGACTATATTTCATCGTCATTCTGAAATAAGATTAATTTTTGGTTTCCACATCACTGATTGATTGTTTCACTTATTGTTTGAAACATGATTTCAAGTTTTCATCAAGAAGCTCTCCTTGTTTGATTCTTTTGAAATTCAAAGTGACCTTTGATATAAACAGTTTACTTTCTTGCATATTGAATACTCAATCTTTTTCACCTACTCATGAATTCAACATGCATTCAGCATCTATTTGCTATATATTAGCATTTTCCCTGGCACCCATCTTTTCCCTTGAGAACCAGAACTGAGACTTACAAATACACTTTGACTGGAATTTCAAATAAAACTTTTATTTAACAGCAGCATCTAGTTTTCCAGCCTTCTGCAAATCAAATACTTTTTGCCATTTTGCTGAATACTTTAACTTTTTAAAAGCTTAAATCATGTGAAATTAATAATATATAGTTTACACAGATCAATGCTGCAGGGTCTCAAACGGCGATTGATTTTACTCATGCGGGAATTTCATCTCATTTATCAAAAACAACCTCCTCACATTCCTGGAAACGAGACAATATCTAACACTTTGATTAATCCAATCCGTAAAAGGACGCATTCAGTTCCGACCTAGCTTGCCTTCTACTTTGCAGTACTCGCAGTGAAAATCCAGCTAACCCCTCCTCCACCTCTCCTCACCACCACTTCCCCCACAATGATGAAATTGCCAAGTTTATTCTCCATGAGATTTTAACTTCAAATTAATATTTCTAACTAAAATATCAGATGAACAAAAACCCAAGGGAAGAATTATTTCAGAGTGATGTAATCTGTTTTGCAAGACTTGGTTACATGTAAATGTGATTCCATTTTCAGAATTGCAATTGCATTGCTTTGGGTGCCAAATGGATTCAGTTACAGTTGTGTCTAACAGTGAAGTGTGGAGAATGAGAGAGTAAAGTTCAGACCATGGCTGGTTGAAAACAAAAGCCAAGGTCAAAACGTTCCTGTTGAATCCTTGAGTTTCTGTGCTGCATTCAGCTTTCAGAAAAGAGATTTGGGACACAGAAGCTTTGTTTGCTTCGTAACTTACATTGTGCTGCCTGCTGAAGGCATTATGCGACATGGCACCAATTAAGCAACCAACCATCTTATGCAGAAAGGACTTTCCATTTTACTGGCAAGCTCCTTGCAACTATTTAGACTGGCAAATACGTGATGGGTGTGATACAGGGAGAAATTTAAAGGGACACTTTCTTGATGAAAAATGTGTCTTACAATTCTTTACAACTCTTCTTTATGAAACCATGATGTGATGATGATGTTAATCACAGTTACTTTAGCTCGTCTTGTGATCAAAGTCACACACAGTTACGCTACTTCCTCTGATACGTATTAGCCTTTTTTACACCATTGCCAAAAGAAAAGCAGAGATGGGAACAGGTTAACATATATGTAGAGCAGCATTGACTGTTTCCAAACTGAACCCTGCATTGTTAAATAGACATGGTTTGGTCAGTATCACAGGCACTGATAGCAACCTGGTGAGGAGCACTTCAAAATTTAAAACTTGGTTTCAATGTCACTTGGATCCTGATGCAATTTTAAAATGTGGTTTCAATTATGATGTCTGGTACCTGTGTTGTTAGGGAAACCTTCCACACAGAAGAATGCCCTGAAGAGAGTTGGAAATCTAATAAATTTACCATTCCGTGGATCAAGTGTAGCAAGGCTCCAGAAGGAGTCTCCTTCTCTCAGAACTCTTCCAGCCCTTGTCTACCATTCTTCTTCAGTCCAGTAACTTGCCTGTGATCAGAATTTAATCATTGCAGAAGCACGCGATGGCCCTGAAAGTTGAGAGCAACTGCACTTTGGCCATTTGGGACATCCCCAACCACATATTTTGTCCATTCAAATTAATTGCTGCCAGGGTTCTGGTTGCCTTGAAGGATGAGATTAGATCTCCAGGTTGAAGCTGGAGCCGGACAAATCTAATGAGTATCTGTGTTAATCAGGCTCAGTTGTTAAAGTGTCCTTCATTGACCTCATGATGATGAATTAGGGAGGGCTTGATGTTCACCCACAGGTTTTCACACTCAATATTTTGCTGGAAGAAAAGTCAGCACTTCTAGATTTGACAGACAATCATTTTTTTTCCGGAGGCATTGTTCCTTTAAATATCAAACACATTTATCATTTGTCAAATGTTGTAATTGCAGGTGTTACAGCATATCTATAGAAAATTCTTTGGATGCATCCTCTGACATTATTTTAGTTGAAGTCATAACTCTTTTTTTGCAGATCTATAAAGGGTCTGCTTCCCTTGTCTCGACCACCCCTTTAGCTGACTACCTGGTGTTCTTTGAAAATGACTGCATTTGAATTTCATTCACTTTGATAGCATGAGCTTTCTAGCAACAAGAGTGTCTGTCCATAATTACTTTTGGCAACTCAATTCACAAAAATGTAGGATGTGTGAAAACTGAAAGAAGTCAGAGCCACTAATGACTGGTAATTACAACACCAATAGTGCATTTTCACCCACTTAATTGGCAGTAGCAAAATTGGATTTCTTCAAGCCAAACTGCCTGTCAAATATAATTTCATTTGCTATAATTTAAAGAAAATTTCATTCATGAGCAAACAGTCAGAAAAGTTTTTGGAATAAAACTCCTAAATCTTTGCCCAGCGTTCCTACAACTTTGGAAATGACTTGTGAAAAATGCCTTTCATTCCCATCACAGTGCAGAAATAGCACGAATGCAAATTACATCTTAAGTGACTGTGAACTTGCAGCACTATCCCTCCTTGACCTGTCTGCAGTCTTTATCCTGGTTGACCATGTTATTCCCCCTCCGACCCTGTTCTTCACTGTTCAGCTTACTGTATTTTGCCCTCATTCTGGTTCCTGTCTTCTCTATCAAACCATAGCCTGAGAATCTTCCGCAATGAGCTGTCTTCTGCCTTTTCAATGTTACCGTTCAAGTGTCTCAGTGACCTAACATTGAACCTTACTTTCATTTTAGTAAGATCCTTCAAATGTACATCAGATTCCACATATATGCTGATGTTATCCAATTCTTTCTTGCCACAACATCACTCACATCCTCTATGTTAAACATTAATCTTTGGAGAAATAGGAATAGGATTGGATCAATCAGCCCCTTAAGCCAACTGTATCATTCTGTTATATTATGGCTGACATGCACCTCAATTCCATTCACCTGGCTTGTCTCTATATCCTTAACATGATTACTTAGACAGAAGGCAAATACATTGCTGGTTTCTTTGACCAGTAGAATTAGTTTTACTCTTTGAAGTCATGTCCTCTTCCCAGTTTGTAACATGTAAGGGAGCGATTATTGAGTTGTATATAATAAAACTCCTAGATGTGAATGATTTACTGTCCCATTACTGATGAAGAGTTTACTGGAAGGGTTCATTCATTGTAGGAGCTGTAACATTTTTAATTAGTCTGAGTAAGCTACTAGCATTAATCTTAAGTATACTAGAAAATCTAATTAACAATATTATCATCTCGAGTATAAATATGTCATATTATGTACTTTCAGTCAATATCTTTAAAAACCGGACACAAACAAGTGGCTGTCACAAGTGATTTGAACTATGGCATTTGAGCTGCAGACTGTAACATGTCTGAAGTGAACACATAATTTAACATGGACATTCAAAGCCTTCTGGGGAAATCTCACATCTCTTTACATAAAGGTGGACAAACGGAAAATGACTGTAGGATTCCCCAGATTGCCCGTCTCCCTGCTTCATGCTGGACAAAAGGGAAAGGTGAAACAAAATTTGGGGCAGGCAGTCAGAAGTGAATGGACACTATCAACTTGCCGTTGTGTCATGATAGATCTCTCCATCCAAACCAGACTAGGTAACTGTCCCAACAAAGGACGTTGCAATCAACATGGTTATTACACTGTTAATTCAAAACAGCACTCGAATTTGTGAAGATTCACATGGGGAAGCAGCCTTTTTTTTTGTCTTTTCTTCAAAATCTTCGAAAGCTTTTGCAGATACTTTAACCAGAAACCCTACAAGTCAACCGCTCAGTGATCAGAAAATAACAAACTAACTAGCCATCAAGCAGCCAAGGTGCTTAAGAACATTATCCAGAAAGTGGGAGTTTCTCACAGACAGAAGGACTGCCCCATTCCATTCCAACTTCAAAACTACCTCTTGCAGAACCAACCTCTGGGAAATTCAACTGTGAGAAACCTTCAAATCTGCTATGAATCCTTTGCTGTACGAGACTCAAAACTATCCAAGAATCAATAGGCTTGCTATGTGGGAGGTCAGAAATTGTAAACCAGAGACTGACATTATTGTATGTATTTTAATCAACCTGTTCAGAGTTGCTATGACACTTATCCAGAACAGTTGGGACTTGAATCTAGGCCTGCTGCCTCAGGGGCAGAGATCTTATCACCGAACTCTGAGACCCTCCTCAAGCTGTTCCAATCTGTATTTTTGAAACCGCCAGTTCAGGATGTTATTACTCAACTCTACAGCAGGTGGGACTTAAACGCAGGTCTCTCAGTCCAGGAGTAGGGACACTAACCACTGCAGCACAAGAGCTTCTAACTGTTCACAAAAGCTGTGGAAGTTGATTGACTTTGCCTGCATCTAACCTGCGCATATGCAAGAACGTCTTTGATGTCGTGTGTGACAATCGATAAATGTTATATTTTTAAACTCACAAAATAAAGACCAGTGGCGCAATATATAATGCATCTGACTACAGACCAGAAAATGGTAGGTCCGGCTCCTACCTCGCTCGAGGGCAATTTTTGGGCAGCACGGTTGCTCAGTGGTTAGCACTGCTGCCTCACAGTCCCAGGGACCCAGGTTCAATTCTATTCTTGATAGTGTTTGTGTGGAGATTATACATTCTCCTGCCGTCTGTGTGGATTTCCTCTGGGTGCTCCAGTTTCCTCCCACAGTTCAAAGATGCGCAGGTTAGGTGGATTGGCCATGCTAAATTGTGTATAGTATCCAGGGGTGTACAGGCTAGTGAAGGGAAATGCAAGGTTACAGGGGTAGGGTAGAAGGGTGGGTCTGAGTGGGATTCTCTTTGGAGGGACTGTGAGCTCAATGGGCTGTATGGCTTATTTCCACACTGTAGGGATTCTATGAAATGTTTACAATGTGTTGTGATTAAATTGAGATAGATGCTCCAAGATTGGAAAAAGGTAGCAGGCCTTCAAACAAAATGTAGGGAGCATGGGTAATGGGAGAATGGATGCATTTTATCCATGACAGGGAATTGAAAACGTTTACTTGACTTGGGGGTTTTTCTATCATTCAGCTAGTGGATATATTGTTCAAATTTGAATTACATTTAACAAAAGTAGAAATTTGAGCGGCACAATTTTGCCTTGGTAGTCAGGAATCCAATATCAGAACTATTTCCAGGTCCCACCTCTGAGATAGGTTACAAGTTTTTTTTTTATATATATATAATATATTCTCACCAACTGCAAAAGATTGGGATTGAATTTTCTCCTTTTTAAATAGTCCTGGTGTATTTCTCCACTGCCCCTATTTTTCGACCCTGGTTTGTAAAGATTGCAGCAATACTGCTGCAAGGTTAATCCGGATGTAGAGTTTGTTTTACATTTACACAGTGTAGCAGACTTAGCAATGCAAACACACACACAAATCCTCACAATGAAAGACTGAAGTGACAAAGATAAAGAGATTAATCAGTTATAGAATCCCCACAGTGTGGAAGCTGACCACTCAGCCCATTAAGTTCACATCAACCCTCTGAAGACATCCTACCTAGACCCACCACCCTACCCTGTCCCCACAACCCTGCATTTTCCATGGCTAAGCCACCTAGCCTGCATATCCTGGACACTGTGGGTAATTTAGCATGGCCAATCCACCTGTCCTGCATATCTGTGGACTGTGGGAGGAAACCAGAGCACCTGGAGGAAACCCAGACAGACACAGGGAGAAACTCCGCACAGACAGTTGCCTGAGGCTGGGATTGTAGCTGACTTCATGGTGCTGTGAGGGACCAGTGCTAACCACTGAGCTACCATGCCACCCCAGCAAAAACAAGCAACAACTGAATTGCAAAACAGCAGAATGACATCAGATGATCAATGTCCTTGTTTTTCAGATGCGATCCAAAAATCCAAAATTTTTAATTTATAGCCTTGAATTGCAGGTGCTTAATTGTTTAGCCTAGCAGTTCATGACCCTTAAACAGTTTCTTCCTTTCAATCATTATGTTGAAGTTTGTCTGAGGAATACTGCTAAAATATAATTCTGCTTCACTGTTTCAATGGAAGAAAGGTTTGCAGCAGTGTCCACCAAATACAGGATTTTGGCTGCTTTTTTGCAGTCCAGAGGTGTTTTCTTTGCCATCTAGAGATTGAAGATTTTGATATGTTCAGTGGATGTCGTATGGAGCAACGTTAGTCTCTTAACTGGCAGTTATTTCGAACTTGTGCAGTGATAAGGCAGTGGGATTCGCCTCTGTGAGAGTCATGTGACCAAGCCATCTTGCCAGCATGGGTGAGAAAAGGGGTCTTGTTGCAAATACATATTATTAAGACAAAGGTAAGTGGGCAAACAACACTCCACAGTCCTACCCAGACGCTAAGTGAAAAACCATTGTCGCATATTGCCAGATAGGGGTAACTTCCAATTGTTGTTTATTTCTTTAAGAGGCAATTTGTCACTGTCGCAACTCGTAACACAATAGTTAGCACTCAAGTCCCATTAGGAGATACATGAGGCATTGATTGCATGGCTGACTTTGACTTCTAGACTGTCTAGAAGTCAACTGCTAAGACCACACATGGGAAATTACATGCCTAATTTAAAGGCACGGCAGGAGCCATTACTGAGGCAGCCATATTGATTTCCAATGGAAGAGGAAGATTTGGAAGAGGAGAAGCAGATCCTGGAACCAGGGGTAGGCATTCTCCATGCTTCACAGATGTAACGCTGGTGTGTCTGTTTGATGCATTGGGAGAGAGACAAGAAGTCATAGTCCTAGGAAGTGGGGGAAGAAAGCCACCAGCTAGACCAAGCAGGCTAGGCTGGTTGTGATGAAAACTGTCAACAGTCAAAATGTTTCTGGAGGGCCCGGGTGCAGTGCCGTAAAAGATAATGATCTCCTTCTTGTATTGCCAATGCAATTAGTAATAAAGGGGGACAGTGACACTGTAGCAATCTGAACAGTCACCTTGTTCAACCCTCCATCAGTGTCTATAACCTCACTCAGATGGACCCTCATCGTTATCGAAAAGAATGGCACTTTTTCAAAAGAATGAGCAAACATTTAAGGCAGAAGCAACTGGATAGCTCCCACTTGGAGGATGGGGGTGCTGACGCGGCTATGATTAATTGGGCACTGATGTGTGGTCTTAGGAGTCACAGGCACAATGGTTCTATACTTGTATGAACAGCACTCACAACGAGTGTCAAGTTACTTGTTTTATAAAAAAATTCAACAATCCTTCATCAATCCTTGTTTCTTTAAAAACAATGGTCCCTTCCCTATTTCAGTCCACAATCCAAAATACAAAAGGAAAGATATGGTTTTACAAGGCAAAGAGCATGAAACAGTCCTGCGTGAAAAGGCATTTACATCTCGTTAACAAGAGATGCATTCCTATGTCAGCCCTAGTCACCTCCCAGTGATCATAGGAATTGTTTATCTCTGTATTTGCTTCTTCCTACTCTTCAACTTTTTACTCTTCCTCCAATGAACTGAGCCTGCTCTTTGGGCACTGTTGCTGGGTCAAAATCCTGGACTTCCCTTCGTAACAGCAACGTTGGTGCATCTACTTCGAATGAACTGCAGCAGCTCAAGAAGGTGGTTCACAATGACTTTCTCAAGGTTAACTAGGGATAGGCAATAAATACTGGATCAGCCAGCAATGCCAAATTCTATGAATGAGTTATAAACAAAAGCCCTGCTGCCTGGCCTGGTGTGTTCATCCAGCTCTACACCTTGTTATCTCAGACTCCAGCATTGGCAGTTCCTACTACCTCCAGGATAACAAGGCGTGGGGCTGGATGAACACAGCAGGCCAAGCAGCATCATAGGAGCAGGAAAAAAAAAGGGAATCTCTCTCCTACTATCTCCATGCAGCTCTCTGTTGCGTTGCAACTGACTTCTACTTGAGATTTACTCGATATGCATGTAACTACGGACACTCTCTCCAAAATTTTCAAACTGGCATTTGAGCAGTTGGCAAGCTCCTTTACAGGATGAATTGGTCAATTATCTAAGTCAGGCATTTGAGGGCCTGGTTCTGTCTTCCCTCTATTACTTGTAATATCAGTGATTAAGACAGTGACAGCAAACCAGTAAAATGTTTAGCAGACATTTCATCATACCTGCTCACCTCGCCTTTATGAGGTTGAAAATTCTGTGTTTGGTCACTGCTGAGTTCATTCATTTGCATAAAAATGGTGGTCAGGGTGCCACACAAATTTGCAACTGGGTCCCCTTTAATCAGTTTCCCACGTGCAAAATGGCCACTTGAGCAATCTCATAGAGCCGTGAGCTATTGAATTCAGAGGCATTGTTGGCCAAAAAAAAGACAGACAAAAATCAAAGAGAAAACAATTTAGTAAACCAGAATTATTCACAGGGAACGGGATTCAAGGTGCAGAACTGTTCTGTGGAAGAGTTTTAAGATAATTAACCAACAGCATTTTCAAATTGTATTCATAAAGATGTAAGATTTTTTTAATCACACACAAATGTAAGGTCAGAGTAGCCAGCTTATAAAAATGGAAAATTCACATCAAAACGGCATTCTAAGTCATTCAATCAAAAAGGTTAATTGCAAATGTAAACCATAAAATTAAATTGGGATATTTTAATAAAAATATACTATTACCCTCAGTAACCTGTTAGCATGCTAACATAAATCATTATGATGAAATATAAGTTTATTATGCCGGTACCTAGTTAGGATGCATTATTTTGTTGAAATATATAATGCGTATGTTCATGCAGGTACATGATAACTAACTACGATTAAAATAAAGCGATCACACCTTCAGCTGCAGCATATCAAACCCAGCGCCCAATGTCATGCATCATGAGGCCCTGTTGGTGTAGTGGCAATGCCCCTACCTCTAGACTCAAGAGTTCAAGTCCCACCTGTTCCACAGCTGTGTCACAACACCTATGAACAAGTAAATGAAATGACAAGCATCATGAAGATTCCATTGCAAGATGGATAGGCTGAAGAAAGGAAGAGTTGAATTTCTAAAACACCTTTCCTGACCATGGGGAGATAGTAAGAATTGCAGATGTTGGAATCAGAGATAACACAGTGTGGAGCTAGAGGAACACAGCCGGCCAGGCAGCATCAGAGGAACAGGAAAGTTGACGTTTCGGTTGGGACCCTTTTTCAGAAAAAGGGTCCCGACCTGAAACTTCCTGCTCCTCTGATACTGCCTGGCCTGCTGTGTTCCTCCAGCTCCACATTGTTTTTTCTGACCACGGGATGTCCTGAAGTTAGATCCAACTAGGTCATTATTGCTGTCATAACGCAGGAAATGCAGCAGCCATTCAACTGCCATTAGACATTTGTGATCTCTGGAGCTTTTATGATTCTAAAATAATGTCTGGGCTTACTTCCACCACATTTATTTGGTTCATTTAATGTTGCTGGATCAAAAAGACACATATTTCTGGACGAGAACATTTCATTAGTGTTTTCATTGCATGTTATGCAGCCGCTGTTCATAAAAGCTCAGTATAAAAATACAACAAATGGTCACTGTTATGTTATTGTCAAATTGTATGTGAATGAGTTGTGTCAGATTGGATTTGATTTGTTTAACATGATGTTTATGTCTGTAAGAAAATAAAGGAGGAACAGTAAGGGAAGAGGAGTGGAGGGTAAAAAAAGATCTTCTTTCCTGATTCCTGCTTTGCAACAGGGCTATAACATATTGAATTGACAATAATGCACTTTGGGGCAGATGTGATCTGAAAAGCTTCATCGGAATTCAAATTCTTCCTCTGCTTCCATTGCTGTGGTACTTTTTAACCTTCTCTGATATTTTACCTGCCTCCCCTGAAGGGATTGAGATACATCTTGGGATAGAGTCAGTTTGACTTACAACTCTGTATCAAGATGGCATTTGTCACAGGAAAGAGTTGCTTAGCACAGCACAGGAGAAGTCGATTCAGACAGTCAGATCCATGTCAGCATCCTGCAGAGTAAGCAGTCCATTCATTCCTCTGTCTTATCTTCACAGTTGTGCAAATTCATTTCCCTCAACTACATGTCCAATTTTCTTTTCCAACCATGGATGGTCACTGTTTCCTCTATGAGGCGACAAATTCCAGGTCATCATCACTCACTGCATTCAAAAAAGAAGTTCTCTGTCGAATCCGCTCTGTACGTCTTGTCCAAGACATTAAATATGTGCCCTGCAGACATTGTGCCATTAGCTAACAGATCTACTGATAGAAAATGCCAGTGGCTTATTGAGCAGTAGATTAATGCAAATCCAATTTTGTTCTTTGGACAGCAGTCGGAAGGGTGGGGAAAGGGAGGGAACTTGATGACTCTCTCCCTTTCATGGCCAATTGTAGTGCCTTATTGAGGGCCTGAATAAGATTAGAAATATAACCTGGAATCTTTCTGTTTGTCTCAAGACCATGTCAGCAAAATGTTAATGCACTGGGCGATCTGGAGGGGAGTGGTTAGTATCATGACAGCATAGTGTAGAAATGAAATTGAAGAAAAAATTCCGTTGATCAAATGACTCTTTTGAAAACAAGAGCTCTCATCTGGTACTTGCAATAATTGGGAGCTGCATGTAAAATAAACCCAAACAAACGAATGCTGTGCAAACTCGCTGAAATGCCACATAAAAATATTTTGTTCACCCCTTTGAGAACAGAATTGATTCACAGCTCCTGCAGCCTCCGGGAACTTTTTAATAAGCAAATGAAAAGTTGGCAGTCACAAGCAATTTGCATTAAATGAGAAGGAAAGAAGGTCACTCTGAAATATTTTTTGCACACAGTGAGGGAGCAAATAATGTGTGTTGGTATAACATTCGGTATTTTCTTGGCTTTGCTGCATCGCCAAGTGTCTTCATGGTCACATCATATGAGGCGTCACCAGATTTCATACTTAGCACAAATGTGTACATTTCTTATTTACTTCATTGTCTTAACTTCAGCTCATTTGATTGCCATTCCTCTGATGAATTATATGAACCTTGAAAATATTTATCATAAATATTTTATATTACGCTGGGCATACAAAGTCAGATTTTCTCCTTCATTTTTGTTTCTCTGCTTTTGTACCTTGACAAATCCCAGCCAATTATTACTTGTTTTGCAGTGGAAAAGATGAACTTGTAATGGGGATTGCACAGGCCAGAGAAACGTGTGCCAAGAAAGAATATTAATGCAATCGTATTCCCTTCTGTAGCCCTAATCCTAACAAATCCAAATCAGATAGGACTGCATTGTCACTTCTAAGTGCACTGATATTTTACAAATGGTCAGACATAGCTATTTTTTTCTTTGGGATAGCTCTCTGTTATAGAGGAAAATGTCACTATGTCAAAAAAAATCGTGATACGACAATGTCCCCCAGACTAATGTGTTCCACAGATAAAATGCAAAGATACAGAATGTAGTTGCTGAACAACACTCACGGTCAATTTAATGATGTCAAATTATTGCTTGCAGCGAAGTATGATTTCAGCTTTTAAAAATATAGTAGGTGACAGAAACTAAACTGCATTTGTAAGTGAGCTGAAAGGTCAGTACCCATATTTACTTAAATTGGACAACTCACCATCAACAACAAAACACTTACCACACAATTGGACAAAACTATAATGCAGAAAATCACAACACAAATTTTCGTAAGAGAGGGAAATTAATCCAAATGCATTAATCCAAAGAAAGTGATTGGAGGAAAGGCGAGCAGAAGGTTGAGATAAAAATAAATGGTTCAAGGAAGGTTTTCACAAAGGGCAGAAAAGTACAGAGATGGAGGCAGTTTAGGAGTAAATGCAAAAGGCTGCTGTCTACTTGTCCTAAGGAATATTACCAAGGAGAGAATAGAATGCAAGGAAGTTCAGAATCAGAGAATGGAGAGTTCAGGAAATGGTTGTAACATTGAGTACATGATGTGGATAAGAATGGAAAAGGCCATAATCAATTTAAACACAAGAACTTAAGTTTTAAATTTGCTGCACTGGGGGACTGCAAGCAAATGTCAATTAGACTGGAAAGAGGTATAATAGGCCAAACAAGTTTCAACGAGGGATAGCATACCAACATCAGAGTTTTAGATGCACTGAAGTAATGAAAATTGGAGGATGGAGGTTTAGAGCCCAGCAAGAGAGCGCTGGTTTAATTGAATCTGGATTGGCAAACCAGAAATGTAGATTTTGATTTCATGTGGAGGAGGCTCCACAAATATCCCCAATGTCATTAATGGAAGAGCCCAAGTACATCAGTGCAAAAGATAAGGCTGAAGCTTTTGCAGCAACCTTCAGCCAGAAGTGCTGAGTGGATGATCCATCACGGCCTACTCCAGTGATCCTCAGCATTACTGATACCAGTCTTCAGCCAATTCGATTCACTCCACGCGATAATAAGAAACGGTTGGAGACACTGGACACTGCAAAGGCTATGGGCCCTGACAATATTCCGGCAATAGTACTGAAGACGTCTGCTCCAGACCTTGCCGCACCCCTAGCCAAGCTGTTCTAGTACAGTAACAATGCTGGTGTCTAACCGACAATGTGAGAAATTGCCCAAGTATGTCCTGTACACAAAAAGCAGGATAAATCCAACCCGGCCAATTATCGCCCCATCAGTCGACTCTCAATCATCAGTAAAGTAATGGAAGGTGTCATCAACAGTGCTATCAAGCAGCACCTGCTTAGCAATAACCTGCTCCGTGATGCCCAGTTTGGGTTCCACCAGGGCCACCCACCTCATTACAACCTTGGTTCAAACATGGACAGAAGAGTTGAATTCCAGAGGTGCGGTGAGAGTGACAGTCCTTGACATCAAGACTGCATTCAACTGAGTGTGGCATCAAGAAGCCCTCGCAAAACTGGAATCAATGGGTATCAGGGGCCAAACACTCCGGTGTTTGGAGTCATACCCGACACATAGGAAGGTGGTCGTGGCTGTGGGAGGTCAATCACCTCAGCTCCAGGACATCTTGCAGGAGTTCCTCAGGGTAGTGTCCTTGACCCAACCATCTTCAGTTGCTTCATCAATGGCCTTCCCTCCATCTTAAGGTCAGAAGTGGGGATGTTCGTCATTGATTGCACAATGTTCAGCACCATTCACAACTCCCCAGATACTGAAGTATTCCGTGTACAAATGCAACAAGACTTGGACAATATCCAGGCTTCAGCTGACAAGTGGTAAGTGACATTCATGCCACACAAATTCCAGGCAGTGACCATCACCAATAAGAAACAATTCAACCACCATCCCTTGACATTCAAAGGTGTTTCAAATATTGACATTTCAATACTTATTTTGGATTTTAGAGAGAAAGTGTTACCATCACTGAATCCTCACTATTAACATCCTAGGGGTTATCATTGACCAGAAACTCAACTGAACTCACCACATAAAAACAGTGGCTGCAATAGCAGGTTAGAAGCTAGCAATACTTTGGCAAGTAACTCACCTCCTGACTCCTCCAAGCCTGTCCACTATCTACAAGGCACAATTCAGGACTGTGATGGAATACTCCTCATTTGCCTGGAGTGCAGCCCCAACAACACTCAAGAAGCTTGACACCAACCAGGACAAAGCAGCCCGCTTGATTGGCATTACATCCACAAGCATCCACTCAGTCCACCACCGATGCTCAGTAGCAGCAGTGTGGATGCACTGCAGAAATTCACCAAAGATCCTCAGTCAGCACCTTCCAAACCCACAACCACTTCCATCTAGATGGACAAGGGCAGCAGATATATGGGAACACCACCACCTTCAAGTTCCCCTCAAGCCACTCACCATACTGAATTGGAAATAGTTAGCCGTTCCTTCATTGTCGCTGGGTCAAAAACCATGAAATTCGCCCCTCATGGCATTGTGGGTCAATCCACAGCAGATGGACTGCAGCGTATCAAGGAGGCAACTCACCACCACCTTCTCAAGGGCACCTCGGGACAGGCAAGAAATACTGGCCACCAGTGATGCCCACATCCCATAAACGAATAGAGAAGAAAAGAAAATTGTCTGAACAAGCACAGCCACGGTTGATGATTTTTATATGGAAGTAGGCAGTAATTTTGATAGACAGTTTCTATTTGAAATTTCCTTTCAGGCCCAGCAGGCAAATAAGATTATGATCAGGCTGGTAAAACCTGAGGCAGGGACAAGGAAATGAAAGAAAGTTAGTGGCAAGGATAAAGTGCCAGTGCTGTTGATTAGTGACAATGCCTTTGATCTTCCCAATGCTTCCTTGGAGGAGGTTGTGGTGCAGCCAACTTTGCCAGACAAACTACCTGACAGAAAAGTGGAGTAAAACAGTTGATAAAAGTGGTGGATTGATAAAGGGTATGTTTGGAATTTGACCCCGATCTGAATGATGACACCAAGGGACAGCATGTAGGGGAAGAGGAGAGGCTAAAGATGGACCAAGCAGAATGCCTCTGTTGCACATTTTAGAATTATTCAGATGAGAAAGAATGGATCTGAGCTCAACTCTGAAACCTAGGCTGCTTAGATGGTAATGTTATATGTCGCAATATTATGGTGACAGTTGACATAAAGTCCTTTCAGAAAATATTTCCTGTAATCAGAAAGCTGTGCAAATCATTTTGTTGAAAATTATATTCTGATCTTTTTGTGAATAAATTGATAAACAGAAGAACTAAATAGAAACAGCAATATTACATTCTCATTGTCTCTGAGTCAGAAAGTCATGCATTTGTGTCCCCGTCCTGGGATTTGTCCACATTGTGTATATTGACGTATCAATATTTATTTTGGATTTTAGAGAGAAAGACGTGTGATAACTAGGCTCAGTGCTAATATAAGACTAACTAGGATTAGCATACATTTTTGCCAAATGATAATAACCACAATTTGAATTTGCCTGAAGCTGTGAAACCAGAAGCTGTTGAATTAGCACTCAAGAACCAAGTGGACAATATGTTTATGAACTGGTTTGTGTGGGTTCATTGTTCTTACTTCACCTAAGGACATGCCGTATGATGGCTGCAATGCATTTGTAGTCCAATTTCAGGCCATCTTTTGGATTTTCATGTTGTTTATTTGAGGGCTGACAGCAAACTTAAACATTTTGAATCCAAACTTATGCTGGCACTGAAGTGGAAGAGTTTACATTGGAGTAGGTACTGAAGAAACTCAGGTCTGTTAGTATCTGAGGAGAGGGAAACAGAGTTAGCTTTTTGAGCCCAGTGCGATACTTCTGCAAAGATTTTGTCCTCAATAAATCCATAAAGTAGATTTATGTGGTTTCCATCAAAGGAAGAGGGCTGGCTCTTCATTATTTTGATATCTGTACATGAACTTTGAGGGTTTTCGGGTGGTGACTCACTGTCATTGGCAATCGGGATCTACGGATACATGTGAGCTGGCCAATCAACGGTGAGATTTTTCAAAACATTAGGTCAAAGCATCCTCACTGAGCCTCCACATGGTAAACCAGGAAACATAAATTGGCTTTAAGTCATTTACAGAAAGAAAAGTAGGGGAAAGAAAGTTGGGAATGAGAAAAACAGAGAGAGAGAGAAAGAGAGAGATAAAAGAGATGGACAGCCTGATTTTTATTCCTGGGCTGATTATTCTCAGGTTTGCAAATTGCATTTTTACAGATGGCTGGTCACATTCTCATTTGTCTGAGGCAGCCCACTATGGATGTTAGGCCGGATGACTTGGGATGAGCTGAAGGAACTACCAGCTACGGACACGGGTAAAAATTTTTATGAAAATAAAACATATAACTGTGAAAGCAGTGAACTGCTGTGAAGCATTATTCGCAATGTTAAGTTCATGCCTGAAATATTAGCACTCCAACATTGGATTGCCATCCCTATCTTTCCTTGTTTTGCATTTTTTATTTCTCTATTTTTCCCATTTTTCCCCAAGAGTTTAGAGTGAACGACCTGTACCTATGTACCTTGTATCTAAGACAGTGCCTTAAGTGGCAACTCATAAACTTTTCACTTTACTCATGTGAGTACATGATAATAAAGCAAATCCAATGTAATTTAATTCAATTCAACATTTCATTAAATGTTGTTTGGGACTTGCTCCTCTGTATACACAACTAACATATTCAGTACTTTCTGTACATGTGTTTGTAAAAGGTCTTCGTTCTTAGAATTATACCATTTGATCATAAAATATAATTGCCCATGCTTTTTTGTTTTTACCTCGGATGTGAGGAATTTCCATTAGTCTTTTCAGGCAATAAATGCACAAACAGTGACTTCCTAATAAAGTGACCATCATGAGCAGCCTCTCTCATCATAATTAATCTCATCATCTTTCGCTTTACTTGTACTGATTCAAGGAGCTTTGGATGAATCAATCTTCCTGTAGGTCTAATTTTGAGTACCATAGCTCAAGTGCCCTTGATTATTTTTACTTTGATTGATCAAGGCGCAGTTTTCACATTTATACAGCACATGCCACCCTTCACGATGCTTCACATCATCAGGCAGAATGAACAACTTGTCATCCACAGATGAACTAAAAAGAACTCTTTCTAGTTGGGCTTAAAATTACTTCTTGGTCTTCCATTAGCCATAGCAGGGATATCGGTGACAATTAGGATTGAGAAATGAGATTGCAATGAGGACATCTTATTATGTTTCCAAGCGAACAACCAGCTAAATATTCATAAGATTATAACTTTAGGACGAGTATAAATTTCATACACAACATTTTCAGAACAATGTGGAAAAAAACAGACTGGAAGAATTTTTGTTTGTATTAAATTGAGATCAAGCAAAAGTAAAGCTAACCTGTGTTTATGTAACACCATGCAAAAGTTAATAATTTTTTTATAGAAACAAGAAAATCACAAATGGTTTAGCATTATTGGAGTGAATAGGAAGAGTAAAAGTATTAATTATGTCTAATTTATTTAACTTGGTAAATGGAATGGTAAAATAAAGCATTTCTCATTTAGTTCTGCTGAAACATTAAATATTCTATTCCTCTTTTCAGCTGCAAACTAACTTATTGGAAAGTTAAATTACTGCCAATGATTCTTGTTCTTGTTACCTCATTAAATAGAAGGATGTTGGGGTAGTTTAAACAGGGGTGATAAAACAATGCAGCTTTTACTTGCTCATGTAGACCTTTAAAAATCCGACCAGTGAGGTGCGGGGTGTTTCCGCTTCATGTACGAGCAAGTAGCAACGTTCTCTGTGGGCGCTCAGGGATCGATTCACAATGATCGGTGTTGCCATGCCGATTATGGCATTGATTTCTCGTTCTGGAAATAGCTACTACATACTGACCTTGTGCGTCCACGTAGTCAAAGGGAAAATTGCTGGTTGGTGGTGAACGAGAGATAATGGAAAACCTGAGAGTATGGAGCATTTGAGTACTACAATCATAATGATGTTACACTTCGGAGAAAAATCACTGCAGAAAAGTAACACAGCACCTTTTAAAACAAATAATTTAAATCTATGAGGGACGATCTGGAGGAAAAACAAAATTGGGAAGAAAACCGAGTTTGATATTTTTAAAATACTAGTGAAGACAATATAATAATAATGTACTAAGGTAAGATCATCAAAAATTAAATCAAAGAGATTAAATACAAAGGTTATATTAAGCCAAGGAGAAAATCAAGTTGTTGTTCAAATAATGTATGGGAGGAAAATTGTAAGCAATGCAAGGTAGGCACTGAAAAGAAATCAGAAGGAATTATGAAGAAGTATTTCCCTGGTAACGTGATGGAAACCCTGATTAACACATAAAATTGGGAGTACTGCATCTTCTGTTAATATTATATCAGTATTGGAGAAGAAATCAAAGGTAATTCTATCATCTGTTTGGTACTTGTGACACAACAAATATTGTGTCAGCTGTAACTGAGTGGCATCATCTCAGCTCTGAGTTAAGGTGGTTTAAGGTTCAAGTGCCACTTTTAAAATCCCAAGGAAAAATTTAAACAAATACTTCAGTGTATTAATGGCAGCAATGTGTGCATTATTGGAGAAGTCAGCATTGGACCCAAGGGCAGAATTTATTGACTCCCTGCAGCATGTTTGAATGGGTGAAAGGTTTTTGGGTTCTGACGCCACCGTTTTGGCTTTGTACCCAAATGAGATGCCCTTTATTGCAGTGCCACCTTCCTTGGCTGATTGGAGGAGCTTCGTTTATTTGTGGGTCCTAGATCTGGGTTCTTGGGTAAACTCCATGGCTTCTCACCTCCACCCTGAGCTCGTGCCTGTCTGCCTTGCTCAAATGGGAATGATTCCTAGTCTTATTGCTGGGGAAGACCACCGCTCACCTTTCTTGGATGGCTCAGAGGAGAACCTGCAGGGAGGGCTTGCTCAACCAGGGAAGTAATCTTCATTTGTGGCAAGAGGCATTTGTGAATTAGAATGTGGTGGGTAGTGATGGAGATGCAATAAATCTTTAGTCAACAACTGAAACCAGGACATGATGGTGGTCAACTACCTGGATGATGTCAAGAGGGAAATGGAGAGTGTGAGTTGCATAAAAATCTTCCATATAGTCCTAAACATGGATGCTCACTTCTCCAATTTGGCATCAGTTCTCCGTGCCAAATTCTCCTTGCCTGCCAAAACTGAAAGCTTTCAGAAATGGGTTCCTTATAACCTGTCTGTGGCAGCTCTCAACAAGTCAATGGCAAGGATGACCACTTCCAGCCTAGCCAACATGGGCTGCACTTGTCTTATTTATTTCTACCCTTAAACGAGAGCACTCATTGCTTCACAAACCTTCAGGGCTAAATGGATCATTTATTTGAATAGACGGAATGTCAGAGTAGCAAGCTGATATGATTCTAAGAGAGTCCAGAGACATGAGCTTCAAAATTTCACAACTGTCTATTGATCTTTAATCATTGCTTTGGTGGAATTATGGCCGAAACTCCAAGGTAACTTAAATGTCCAATTAGGAGATTGCTGTTATTTCCATAATATTCTAATTTGACCTAGGACCAACCACCGTCTGATCACTATAAGATAAATGATGGACCCACAGTGATGGCAGCAGAAATCTCAAAATCTGTTATTCCCTAACTTGGTTCTGGGTAAAGATTTGGTGTTTTGATGTCAATGGTATTGACACAATAATATACACTCCCGCATGTTTGAAGGATCTGTGATCAGAATCTGCACTAGAAATATGGAACTCTTTCCTAAAGTGATAAAAATACAGGAGTGGAGTGGCAATCTGGCTTTGATTGCCACTCCTTGGAAGTTTTCGATCTATTTCTGCTTTTATCTTTCTTTGTAATGGACACTAAGTGTATGGCTCAAGTGACAGCATGCAGGCACTATCCCTGGTGTTGCATTTTAATATTATCCTGGTGTTTATTGGTTAACAAATTTTGCTCTTTGTTTGACTCCAGAAAACCTTGCTGATCAGTCCCTTACTGCTCACTGCAAAAATAGTGAATGACGTTTTCAAGTAGAAAGAGGTATAGCCTTGTAAAAGTAACTTAAACCTTTGCTGTGACCACTCAAGGAGACCGAACAGAGGGTAACTAGCTTATCTCTTCTCAGCTATTCATAACAGGCACACTGTATGGCCTCTACAAGAGTGCATGAAGGATGTGAATAGCTAAGGATTAATTATTTGTAAAAGTAATACTTTTCATGCATTGGCAGCTGATTGGAGCAGCGGCAGGGGAGAATGGGAGGCGAGATGCAATTGCTCTCCCTTCCCCATCAACCAATTGGCCATCCCAGATGTTAGGCAGATGGGCAGATAGGCACCGGAGACTTTCTCTTGACTGGCACTTGATGAGCCTGACCAAACGAATCGGGTGAATTCGAATGAAGCAGTAAACATCCAGTATCCCTGGTGACTGCAATCTCTCTGGAAATGAGGGTAGGGGAATAGATGACCGAACAAATCATTTTGGTATTAATGAAATGAAAACTAAGTCAAACGTCCAGCTACAATCAAAAAACTTAGGTGAAATTAATATTATTTGCAGAAAAAAAGACTTAACAAAGCAGTTTCCTGATTCAAGCTTTAGTGACCCAACTTCACAGTGAAAAAAAAATTCTCAAGCATGTTTGAAACAATTGCATTATGTTGGTGAATGTCTTTTGTCAAGAGAAAGCTCTCTGTGGAGATTCTAATTATGAAACCAGAGAGTTTAAACAAAATCAAGATTATAATTCTAATTGCCTGTGCTCTAGTAGAGAACTCAAGAGAGTTTAATGCTGTCCCAATGCATTCTAAAAGGAGAAAGATTATTCTGATTTGTAGGGCACTGTAAACTGTGTACTGTCTTCTTTGTTTTTATTCATTCACAGGATAAAGGCATCACTAGCTGGACCAGCATTTATTGGCCATCACTAATTGTCCAGAAGGCTATTAAGAGTCACAGACATTGCTATGGGTCTGGAGTCACATGTGGGCCAGACCAGATAAGGATGGCAGTTTACTTCCCTAAATGACGTTAATGAACCGGGTGGGTTTTTTTTTAATGACAAGCGTTTCATGGTAATTATTAGATTCTTAATTATAGACCTTTATTGAATTCAAATTCTACCATCTGCCATGGCTCTCTGGAATAAGAATCTAGTGATAATACCACTCGGCCATCATCTTCCCATTATTTGCAAAGCAAGATTTGCAAACCTTGTAGTATTTCAATATAATACAGCTTGAAGCATAGAATAAAGTGAGGGGCGCAAACACTGTTGTGGGGTGAATTAGCAGAAATGAGATTATAGCACAAACTATGCCGCAGTGCATGGCACTTGACAAATATGCTAGGCAATGGCTAAAATGTTTCCATTGATGATGTTATGTGGGAAGGGACCCTACAGAAGTACAAAAGATAACATATAAATATCATAGGGTGTAAAGCTTGGCTTAGCTGTGGATCTGTAAGTTGGCTGGGCAAGAAATCAATTTGTATACTGCCATTCATTGAAGTATGCTGTGTGATCCAACAGAAATGATGCTACATTATCTAATTTCTCCTGAATGGGATTTGCAGAAAAGCTTTGTACATTAATGTTAAGTAAATGTATAAAGGTAACAGTTTACACCAAACTGATAATCACGGTAAATCCACCAGAAGAGAAAGAAAAGATTTGTTTACATAGTTCCCAGGACAAAAATATCTCCTGTTAGTAAGGTTACCTCTTGGCCCAAAATATAGCTAACTGGACCCTCTGCTATCATCATGTAGCTAAAGTTTTGGTATTGAAGACTGCATTAATGTTTTATTTAAATATATGCTTGGTTGTATATTTAAAAGTTCTGAATTCAACAAATATTTAGAAACACTGCACACTATTTGGCTAACAAGCCTTGTTTAGTCCTGTTGCTTCATTTCAGTGGATAAGTGGAGAAGTATTTTAGCATTTTCAGATCAATAGAACAAAATACGAATTATTAATATTTGAATTACAACCTCCATTTTAGTACATGCAACTTTTGTGTACGGAAAACATTTTCTTCTAAAAAGGAAACAAAAAACGCTGATTTAAAATGATTACAGGCATTACCTGACAAGTGGCCAAATATCAAATTGGATTGGACATCAGGAAGCCAAGCTGAAATTAGCATTTTATCTAAAGGCACTGAAACCAGCCAGCACTCTCTCTGGAGAGGTGCTAGGAAAAAGCCCTCATTTCCTATTTTGATGCACACTTTATGAGAACGTTAACATGTTAGAGAATAGAATGGTGCCTGCAATTAACAAGTCTCAAAACATAACTGCTGCAGAAGGAATATGTAAATAAGCTTGTATTTCAAGAATCTTGGTATTGTCTACCAAGAATTAGGAGAAAAATGGTGTAACTAATACTGCGGCAATGAACACAACTGGAAACTCTTGACATGTTTCAAGAAGAAAAATTGCTCAGTGACAATACAGATTGAAAAGAAACATTGGAACCACTGAGAACTCAAAGGTTCATTGTAATATTCTCTTTTGCTTATGTCTAAAACACCAACCATGGTCGCAGGTTAAAACCTTATATCACAAGGGCACCCAAAAGTCTTTTAACTGCACAACTTTTTATCTTCCTTCCTGTACTGGACATTTTCTCGTTTTAATTTTGTGCTTGCGTGTGACCATGTGAAAGTTATTCACATGATGTCACTCCTTCCGTGATATTCTTGGGATTAACAGGCAATAAGATTGTCCTTTCTTTCACTAAAGAAAACCTTGAAATTAGCTTCCTTATTGCTACATTAGGAATTAATTAACTTAATTTTCATCCTGTAAGGAACAAAAATCTTTGTTGCTGCCAACTGGGAAGGTTGAAAATAGGAGTTAATTCACCCCTTCTCATTTGGCCATAACTAGTATGATCACTAAATCTGTGATATCAAAGCCACATTTAACTGAGTGTAGCATCAAGGAGCCCTAGCAGAACTGGAATCAATGGAAATCAGGGGACGATCTCTCCATGGCTGGAGTCAAACCAGATAGATAGGGAGTTGGTTGTGGTTGTTGGAGGTTGTTGGAGGTCAGCCAACTTAACTCCAGGACATCACTGCCAGAGTTTTCCAGGGTAGTGTACGAGGCCCAACCATCCTCAGCTGCTTCATCGATGATCTTTCCTCCATCATATGGCCAAAAGTGGGGATGTTCGCAGATGACAGGCAATAAATACGGGCCAGCCCACAATGCCAATTTCCCATGGAAAATTTAAAAAGTTCCATTGTGGAGGTACGAACCCAAAGAATGAACATTAAATTCCGTTTGCTTCTCTTCATATTTTGGATGGATGTAAATGATCCATGGGGTTGTCTGCGGAAGTTCAGAGAAGTTCATAACAATATTTTCCCTCAACCAATGCATCTAAAATAGTTTGTGCTGTTGCATAGCATTGGTGACCATGCCTTCAACCAGGCTGCAGTCTTTAGAATTACTTAAAGTTCTTCCCCTCTTTGCTTCTCTTGTATCCATTAAGATTCTACACGTGCAATCTATCTCATTAATCAGATGTTTGATCAACCCATCGTATCTCTTCTATTGGCCCTTTTTTTTCTGATAGCTCTGTAAAATGTCTTGAAATATTTGTCTACATTAAAGATACCGTGTACGTAGAATTTGATATTGTTTGCAGTCCCCATCAATGCAGAAATATCTTTTGCATGCGTAATAAGTGTCACACCACTTCAAATAAATAAAACCATTGTATTATTAGTGTATTTCAACCAAAATTATCTGGAACTGTATTGAATACAAGATTTTTTTTTTCTCCTTTCCTCATAATAAGCATCAGAGTCTAGTTTATTAGATTAATCTTCAATTTGATTGAAACAATTAAAGACAAACATAAAACAATACATGTTAAGCAATAAGATCATAGTTCTATGCCCTTTCAAGTGTTGCTTAGAAACATCTCTAGGCAGTTTATTTAAAATGTATGCTGAAAATGTAATTGAATAATAATTGACAGTTGGCATGACTGTCGGAGCAAACACAACAGTTTTATCCTTCAATCCAGCTCCCCGACTGAAGTACAAACTACTGTCCTGTACTGCAACAAATCCATTATTCTGTCAGTACGTACTCAATATTTATTCATAAAATAAATGTCACAGATTGTACACTGATATATAGTGCTTGATCCATGTAAATTTTCCATTCTGCTTACAGAAATCAGAAATATACTGTGATTGCAAATCCTGCAGTTTTTATTGTCTCATTTGCAGTGCTGGTTTAACTAATAAACTCACAAATCCAAAAATACGCAGTGCAATTAAATCCAAAAATTTAAATTTCCTCGGTTCCTTTCTGCACTTCTAATGGGAAGGATCATTAGTTCTATTTATTTTGTATTTCTTGATCATTATTAGTACACTTCACATAAAGCAACAGGGAAATGCTAGTCCCCAAAATAACAGCAGTGCTGAGGGAGTATCTATATGCAAAGTACTTTGCTTCACCAAATTATTGAGGAAAAAAAATTGATTAAAAAGTCTTTAGGCTATTAAAACAAATTAGGCGCCTAAATTTATTTTTGAAAAAAAAATTGAGATTTTTTAACCAACATAGTAAAGGGAAAGCTGTAGCAAAGTGGAGAATGAAAACACTTGCATTATTTTATGTTACAGGACTTTCAGTATTGTACATAGACAAACTGTAACAAATCTGTTGTGGGCCAGAATTCTGTTCTGCCTTCCCCAGCACAGCCTTGGCCCGATACAAGGTGAAAGGAGGAAGAGCCCGTTTAAAGGGAAAGAGTCATGTGGAGACATTCTCAAGGGAGAGACCGACCAGAAACATGGGCCATACACATATGGGAACTCTCAGCTCCACTAAGTATTCATCCTCTAACCTCTTCTCACTGGGGATCTCTATGTCTCGCCTTCATAAATGTACATCACTTACTTTATTCCTGGATTCAACCACTGATAGTCTGCCTGTACCTGCAATATCTGTCAAGTCCAGTGGGATTGCCAATTAAGAGAGTTGCCAGCTTCTGAGTGACCAACAATTTTCAGAGTTGAGAATATCGTCCTGAAGATGCTGTGAACTGCCTCAACATTAAATCAAGTTGGGGGAGCAAGTAATGGATGTGGTGAGATTTTAACTGGTCATCCAGCTGACGGACAGGTAAACCATCACGTGCATTACATTGCATCTGATAAGTCAGAGAATAGAACATTCCTTTTATCTTTTTATTGTACTGGTGTTTCTATTTCTGACTCATTCTGTCATGTTTGCACGTATCTGTTTCTTTACTTACGCTTTACGTCCCTCAGCCAGAGGTACCAGCTCACAGTCCTGCTGTTTAGTACAGACACAAAGCCAGAATGCTTTCCATGGTTGTCAGCAGCCCTCAGACAAGTCAGCGGAGATAGCCTTTGCTCAGCGTTTCCTGCACAGTAAGTCAAAGGCAATCTTTGATTCCAATCCAGAGACTTCAACACGGTTAGTGAGGGTAGTCAGAGTCAGGATGCTCTCCACATAGGGAATGAGGAGTCAAATGTCTGTCGGCCATGATCTATCTTGACTCTTTCTGCCCTATTGTGGGTTGTTTCCCTCATGGGATGAAAGGTAGGTATTAAGGGAGATCAAAGTAGATGGCACAGTTGTTACTGCTGATGCAAGTAGGGAGTTGTCCCAAGCCAGTGAGTGAGCAGCACAGAGAGCATGCAGGATGAGTGCTATCAGGGGTTGGGTGATCAGTGTGAGAGGGAGGATGTTGAACCCAGCAGTGAGAGTGGTAGATCATGAAACTTGATGGAAGGTGAGTACAATGAGTCCATGGTATTAGACAGAAGATGGTAGACATTTCACTGGTGGAGCAAAGCTGGACATTGATCTTCTTCCTACAGTGCTGTGCTTTCCTCCAGACATCAGAGACAAACATTGCATAGCAAATCTGGATTAACAGCATTTTTCTGGGTGTACAATGCCTTTTTAAAAATGGTGCCTGCACCAGGGATGCTGTTGACTTCTGAGACATCCCGACAGTGGTGACTTGTTCCTGGACTGGCATGTAGTAGGGTGGGCTAGATCTGGATGAGAGGGACACTATAGTGGTGGGATATGTAGTCAATGAGGTGAGTTTGGGAATGTAAGGTGAGAAAACTCAATGGGCCTCACAATGAAAAACACTCCAGAAAATTGAATGCAACTGGCTCTTAGCCAAAAAATATGTAAGAATACAGTCTAATGATTTTATTATTTTTCTCCCCTATTGTAGGTGGTGCGTATTGATTTTCAATTTTACAACAATGGTTGTAACCTGTGCAATTAACTCCCATTATAAAGATTGTGAATTTGCTGTTTCTGAGGTTTTCCGTGAATGTGCCCATAAACATGATGGGACTTTACTATATTCTCTGCTTCTGTTTTTAATCACTATCTTTTCTCTGTTTGTGAAACACTGTATACTGAGGCAGCTAAAAATGCCACCAACAGCTAGAGACTTTTCGTCTCAGGCTGCCGTGAAAACATAGTCTTCAGACACTCCCATTTCTACCATCCCCCTATTTATTCAGAATTCCACCAGTTCCTTGCTTGCTCTATGGTTTACTTTGCACATCATCCTCTGCTTCCTACCTCCCCTTTGCTCCCGCTGTTTCTCATTCATCTGCCACTGAACTATTCATTCAAGTACTGTGCACTAACCTTCCTTTCATGATAAATCACTTCAAACTCAGACATCCTAGTATGCCTTTCTCTCCTACTCTCCCTTTCAGGTCAAATAGTAAGTGGTCTGCTGCATCATCCCCAATCTAGTTTTTTCCTTTCTTCCACAGATTATTTCGCTTTTTATTTCTCTCAAAAAAGATGTGTTTACTTTGAAAATTCAGTATTTGTTTTAAAAAACATCAAATTACAATGAAAAAAATCTGTTTGACCCTTTTTTCTTCTTTCTGTATCTATGTCACTGCTTGCTAAATGTTCTCAGCTATAAGAAAATAGCACTTTTAAAAAATTAGCTATAAATAAAACAGAGGCAAGATAATTAGTTTAAAATTATCTATTGCTCATCTTAATGTATTAGCATGTAAAGCTTTGGTTTTAATTGTAGTCAGTAAACTAGCCTTTTCTCAAGCATTAAATATCTACAAAGGTATTTATAGGTGATACCTATACATACCCCCTCATTTCTCTGCATTCTACAAATACATACATTACATTGAAAAAAAAATTCAATGTAACCTTTACCTGGAAAAATAGATTTAGGAATCTGTCCTCCAGCTTCTCTTCAAATGATACAGAAAAAAATAACTCTGACCAGAAATTGTTTGAATGGCACCAATGCATCCTAGAAAATTAGGTACACGAGAAATCTCAGAGTGCACAATTCCAATTCACATCAGTATGTTCCAGCTGTGGGCAAAAATACAAAGTAAAAGATCCAGGAGAGCTGAGGCTCAATTGAAAGTCAAATTGTGAGTTGAATTTGGAACTTGTAGTCTGATCATGTGTACTGTATCTAATTTCCCAGAGTTAATCAGTGCTCTTTGATTCCCTATACAAATAAAGAAAATTCTGTTGCTTGCAGAATGTCTCTTTATTTGTCACAAGTGCCAGTGTGAATTCTGGATTCTCATCTACCTCAATTCCACTTTCCAGCTCATTCTTCATATCTCTTGATTATCAGAGAGATCAAGATTCTATTACAATCTTGAATGTACTCCCTAGTTTTGTAACTGCAAGGCTGCTGAAGTGGAGAATCCCAAAGCCTCACAAACTTCAGAATAAAGAAATTTTTTTCTTATCTCAGTTTTAAATAATCAACTCCTTGTTTTAGCTTCCCCAACCAGATGAAACAACTTCTCAGCTTCTCTGTCAGGGCAGTTTAGCATCAAATATGTTTGAATGAGACTGACTTTCATTTTTTTAAAACTCCGGACTGCTTAAGCCCAATTTACTGAGCGCATAGGTCAACACTGTTATCTCAAGAATCTATCCAATGAATCTTTGATCTATCACCTCCAAGGCATACATGTCCTTCCACATAGGTAGAGACTTCAATTTTTCTCTTACCTGTTTTTTGCAAACGTTTCCTGTGCAAGCCCTGCTCCATTTCTTGAAAGGTCTCTGCTTTTGTATTCCCCAGATTAGGATTAATCAATATGAGGCAGAGGACACTTCATCTTTATTTATCCACAGAAAAGTTAACAGTTACTGTCCAGCCTTAATTACCCATGGGGAAAGTGGCTTGCTTGACCATTTTGGAGGTTTTTAAAGTCACGAAGATGCAGAATTCTTAAAGGGTTGAACAGGGAAATGTCTGAATAGAAAGGATAAAGCTGAGGGAGCTAGAACCAAGGGATCCCATCTCAGAATAAAAGTCTCTTTGTAAAACTCAACAGTATTGGAAACCTGCGCACGTTCTTTTTTTAAAAGGATTGAACATTTGAACATTTCTAAGATAAAAACAATCAGTACTAGAGAAATGCAGCTGGTCGGGAAGCATCTGGGGAAAGACAAACAGAGTTAATGTTTTGAGTCCAATATGACTCTTCTTCAGAACTGAAAGGAGCTGGAAAATGACTTTTTTAGCTGTTGAGAGAGGAGGAAGAGGAGCAGGTGGAACAGATGGCAAAAGTGCTCAGAGCAACAGGCGAACGGTGTTCTGATGGCAATAAAGTAGAGATGTGTTGAAGAGGTACTGGAGTTAATGCCAGGTGTTAAGGGCAGAAAATAGGTCAGCTCTGCTGAGAGCAAACAGATGGAAACAAGATACAGAATGAAGGTGTAGAGCTGGATGAACACAGCAGGCCAAGCAACATCAGAGGAGCAGGAAAGCTGACGTTTCAGGTCTGGACCCTTCTTCAGAAACTTGTTATCTCAGATTCTCCAGCATCGGCAGTCCCCACTGTCACAGAATGAAGGTGGCTTGTTTCTAATTTTCATTCATAGATCCACTGCTGGAAGCAAATGTTGCCAACTCTTACACTAATCCTTAGATTCAGCCATTTGTAAACCATCTATTTTTTTTTCTCTCGCTCTTGAAATTACTATATTACATTTGCATTAACTTCTGCTAAAATTAATTGCAGCCCTTAGATTTAACACACCAGTTTGCATGTGGATTTATTTTGAATTTATTTTGCTCCTGTCAACAATCCACGTTACATTTCCTTTTGTCTTCATTTAATTTAATGATCATATTCATTATCCTGAGATGGCTTTCATACAACTCCTGCTCTCATTACTTTAGATCTCTTTCATCTTTAAAGAATGTTGTCCTACGTTTTTTTGACAGGCAGATTAATCACAGCAGTATAGCTCTTGTAATGATTGCTTTTCTTGTTGTGAGATATCCCTCATCCCCAACTCTCAAAAGAATCCTTACATCTTGTTTCCTTACTATTTCATCACCTTGTATACCCTTTCTAGCCCAAAGCTTCGTTCATCCCTGGGATTAATTTTACTCTCAGTGCACCGATTGAGAATTAAATGATTAATCATTTCTCCAATTTTTAAGCACACTCACAGGAACTCAAAGCGTCCCTCTGCATATGCTCTTAGGCCGAGCTGCTATACACCAAAGGAGCTATTCAGTGTTCACCTGGACTAATGCTATTGAGTCACTTGGTAAATTGTTAATGAGTTCAAATATGGAGAAGTTATTCAATTCTTCTGTGTTGTGTGCAAGCTTCTATTGTATTTAGTCCTGATTGTTTCAGGTTAGATATCAGGAAATCCAAAGAATCATGCCTGTTCACATTTGTTTGTGGCTTTAATGACAGCCATACTAATTTTAAATTCGAAAAGAAGGAAGCCTCAGACAAAATTGATTGGATGAGATACTTCTTGACTTTTGTTTCTCATTTAGTTTAACACCAACTCTGAAATTAAGCATATCAAACTTAACATCCTCTACACTCTGCAAAATTGACACTTGGGGTGAACATTACTAAGCATACGTCATGCTTAGCAGCATGCAGGGGGAAGGTTGTTTTTAGCCCATAGAAGAGTTCCTAGTTTCCCTCTTTCAGATGCAATTGACATGTGTGCCATCCCCCTGCCTCTGTCGTATCACTTTGTGAGATTAAGAAACAAAGCTAGTCTTTTTTGGGATCTGAGTCTTCCAAGGTGGGCCCCACAACAATAACAAAAGTGGATGTACATCTCCTTCTTTGGAATACAACAGCCTCTAAAATGCTTCATAGATAGTAGGAATTGCAGGAGAATCTGAATCATTTTCTGAAGAAGGGTCTAGGCCTGAAACGTCAGCTTTCCTGCTCCTCTGATGCTGCTTGGCCTGCTGTGTTCATCCAGCTCTACACCTTGTTATCTCAGCCTCTAAAATGCTGTAGGTTTCTAAAAACAAAGGGCATTTCTGATGTTTTAATTTTCTTTCACGGATATGGGTATTGCTGGCAAGTCCAGCGTTTGTCACTCAGCCCCAATTGTGCTTTGCTTTTCTCTTGCAAAAATATACTTTTATCATAAAAAAAAGTCTACAAGTGAACAACCTGAAAATGGTTAAGAAAGAACTTTGGATTTATATAGCAACTTCCAAGACCCAGGATGGCAAACAGTATTTCATAGAAGTAATTTATTTGAAGCATGGTATGATAAAACACCATACCAAGTTGGAACGCAGTCAGGTCCCACAAACGGCAGTAATATAAAGAACCAGGAAAACTGGTTTGGCAATGATAGATCAGTTTTGTTGACCAGAACATGATGAAGAATTCGCTACTCTTTTTTAAATAATCAGGGATGGGATTCAATTTCCTGTCACATCTTTGATAAAACAGCAGTCCCTCAGGAGTTTGAAGCCACAACTTTCCAATACCAAAGGGAAACCTAAACCACTGAGCAGAGTTGATATCTTAAGGACAGAAGTTGCTGGAAGCAGGGCGTAAAAATAAACAGCTCTCCATATCTCTATAAGGCTCCTGCGGACTTGGAGAGAATTTTCAATTTTGTTGGTTTATCCTCGATATTGCAGTTAGCTGGTGCCTACCATAGTGGAGATGTCTTGAAACCCTGGTAAATATTTGTGTTTTTAAACTTGTTATTGTTTTCTGCTTTAAGCAACGAAAAGGTGATTCAGTGAGCAAATGTTTCAGTAATACTGGAAGCTTAACCAGTTGCTGTGCTGAGCTCAGAAAGAATTCCATTAACACATAATACGTATATTGCCAAAACAACGGATCATAGTCTTAAATTTCTTGCTGATATATTGACCTTTCTAAGTAAGACTGAATGTTCTGTTTTGATGTTTTTTTTAAAAAATATAAGATAGAGGTAGCTGAAAATGTAATTCCTGTACGGATTACGTTTAGTCTCAAAAGTCATCATGGAAGTTTGCAACTGGAAAGGTGTCAAGGAATTTCAGAGGACCATTTCATAGTAAAGACTTAAATCATCTTCTGTGAGTTCTGTCCCAAGCCAGAATTGCACAAGAGAAGGTGTTCAAAATCAATTCATCTCTGCTATGTGTTCGCTGGTCAAGTTCCAGTGGCACTAGGCCAGAGTGTGCTATGAAGATTACAACTGAGGACATCTATTTCACAGGCTTACACATATAGATAAAAAATAAAAGAAAAGAAAGTCTGACTCTTCTTGGTTGCAGAAAGCAAGTCACCAGTCAAAAGCCACAGTCGAAATGGAAATTCTTTCAATACATTTGCAGAAGAATCTCAAAACTAACTGCTCAACTAATAAAGTCAGCTACCAGAAACACCCAATTTAACATTTGCCATATTCTACCATTTACTCGAATGGATACACAAAAGACTGACTTTGAGATCTTTTTTTAATTGTCATCTATTTAAACAGTTCTTTCTAATCTGTGTTTACATGTGTGTACATTACTTTTCCATGTATTTAAGTAATTAACAAATTCACGCTTTCTTTGGCTCGAGAATGCCAGGGTAAATTGGCGCCTTTTCAAACATAAAGATATTGAACCAGGAAAAGTATGCAAGAGTGACTCGGCAGCAGTACTACTGATTGAGTTGGTCGGATCCTAAAGGACATAGCCATCAGACTGGGTCTGTGGCAGGTGGTGAGGGAACCGACAAGAGGGAAAAACATACTTGGCCACATCCTTACAAGACTAATGGCTGCAGACGCATCTGTCCATGACAGTGTTGGTAAGAGCGACCATCGCAGTCCTTGTGGAGACAAAGTCTCACCTTCATGTTGAGAAGACCCTCCATTATGTTGTGTGGCACTATCACTGTGCTAAATGGGACAGATTTCGAACAGATCTTACAACACAAGACTGGGCATCCGTGAGGCTGTGAGGTCCATCAACAGCAGCAGAACTGGACTCCAGCATTACCTGCAATCTCATGGCCCTTAACCACTACCATCAAGCCAGACGATCAACCCTGGTTCAATGGAGAGTGCATGAAGGTATCTAGAAGTGAGATGTCAATCTGGTGAAGCTACCAAGCGGGATTACTTGCACGCCAAACAGCATAAGCATCAAGTGATAGACGTAGCTAAGATCCCGTAATCAATGGATTACATCTAAGCTCTGCAGTCTCGCCACATTCAGTCATCAATGGTGGGTGGACATTTAAACAACTCACTGGAAGAGGAGGCTCCACAAATATTCCCATCCTCAATATTGGAAGAGTCCAACACACCACTGAAAAAGCTAAGGCTTAAGCATTGACAGCTACCTTCAGCCAGAAGTATTGAGTAGATGATCGTCTTGGCCTCCTCCAATGGCCCCCAGCTTCAAAGATACCTTTATTAAGCCAATTCAATTCACTCCACAGGATATCAATAAACAGTTGGTGGTACGGTATACTGCGGAGTCCAACAACATTCCGATAATAGGACCAAAGACCTGTAGTCCAGAACTCCCCGTGCCCTTAACAAAGTTCTTCCAGAGCAGTTACAACAATTGGCATCTACCCAACAATGTCAAAACTTGACCAGATATACCCTGTACACAAAAACCAGGACAAATCCAATCCAGCCAATTACCAACCCATCAATTTACTCTTGATCATTGTTAAAGTGATGGAAGGTTTCATCAGCTGTGTTATCAAGTAGCACCCGCTCAGCAATAAGCTGCCCAGTGACTCCCAGTTTGGGTTTCACCAGGGCCACTCAGCTCCTGACCCCAAACTGGACAAAAGAGGTGAATTCCGGACGTAAGGGGAGAATGACAACCTGTGACATCAAGGCCACATTCTGTCAAGTGTGGCATCAGAAACCCTAGCAAAACTGGAATCAATAGGCACGAGGGAGCAAACTCTCTTCTGGTTGAAGTTATAACTGGCACAGAGAAATATGGTCGCGGTTCACATCTCTTCAGGAGTTCCTCAGGATAGTGTCCTAAGCCAAACCACCTTCAGTTGCTTCACTGATCTTCCCTACATCATAAGAAGTGGGGTGTTCATAGATAATTCACTGATGATTGCACAATATTCAGCCCCATTTGCAACTCCTCAGATACTGAAGCAATCCATGTTCGAATGCAACATGATCTGAGAAATATCCAAGCTTAGGCTGACAAGTAGCAAGTAACATGTGCGCTGCACAAATACCAGGCAATGACCATTTCCAATAAGAGACAATATAACCACCTCCCCTTGACATTCAGTGCTGTTAAGATCACTGAATCCCCCAATATCGACATTCAGGGTTGAATGACCAGAAACTCAACTGGACTTACCAAATAAACACAGCGTCTACAGGAGCAGATGGGCGCTAGGACAATTGTGGCAAGTAACTCACCTCCTGATTCCCCAGTGTTTGTCCATCATCTACAAAGCACAAGTCAGGATTGTGATAGAATAATCCCTGGATAGATGCAACTCCAACAAAATCCAAGATGCATAATACTATCCAGGACAAAGCAGCCCACTATATTGACACCTCATCCATGTGCATCCACTCCCTCCACCACTGATGCTCCAAATCAGCAGTGTGTACACTCTACAAGATGCACTACACAACTTCACTAAAGATCCTAAGACAGCACCTTCAAAATGCGTGACCACTTCCATCAAGAAGGACAAGTGCAGCAGATACATGGGAAAACCACCACCTCCAAGTTCCCCTCCAAGCCACTCACCATCCTGACTTGGAAAGATACCTCTATTCCTTCACTATCACTGGGTCAAAATCCAGGAATTCCTTCCTTGAAGGGCATAGTGGGTCAAACTACAGCACATGGATGGCAACAGTTCAAGAAGGCAGTTCACCACCATGTTCTCAAGGGCAACTGGAGAGTCGGAGGCTGAGGGGTGACCTAATAAAAGTTTATAAAATCATTACGGGCATAGAAAGGGTGAATAACCAAGGTCTTTTTCCTCGGGTGGGGGAGTCCAAAACTAGGGGACGTAGGTTTAAGGTGAGAGGGGAAAGATTTAAAAAGGGCCTAAAGGGTAAATTTTTCATGTAGAGGGTGGTGTATTTGTAGAATGAGCTGCCAGAAGAGGTGGCAGAGGGAGGTACAATTATAACATTTAAAATTCATCTAAATGGGAATATGAATAGAAAGGATTTAGAGGGATATAGGCCAAATGCTGGCAAATGGTACTGGGTCAGATAGGAATGCATGGTCAGTGCAGACAATTTGGACTGAAGGGTCTGGTTCCATGCTGTATGAATCTCCAAACCAATGACACCATAACAATGAGTGGGCAATAAATGCTGGAGAGCCAGTGATGTCCATGTCCTGAGAATGAATGAAACAAAAAGTATGGTTGAGAGTCCAGTGCAGAAGCAAGCTCTTTCCTACTCTTAAATTGTATTTCAGATAAATTCAGATAGTTAGGGGTTGGGGTCATATTCCCAAGATTAATTTGCAGGTTTACTTTGAAAGAAAGAGGAAACTATTCTGTAACTCATTTGGGCATGCACTTATGACTGTCATATAAGGAAGGAGATCCAATTTGTTTGTAGGTGAACTTAAAGCTTTGGAATTTGCATGGGAGACTTTAAAAGACTTTTTCACTTTTCAGTTCTCAGAATGTAAAGGTGGCCCAGCGTTTATTTTTGTCAGATGCTGCCTTTTTGGTATTATATTTCAGACTGGCCACTGGTCTCTTCTGAGTGTTGGAATTAAAACAATTTCAGTGCCAGAGAGTCAGTTTCAATCATGTGTTCAATGCCTGCGAATAAATTAATAAAAGGTGTTTGGTAGTCTGTCAGACTTGTGCATATTCTGTCTCCTTAGCTTTCTGTTTTAATACTGCAGACCTAAATATCAAATATCAGATTTTCACTCCTGGGTCAGGAGTGCAGAAATAGGATATTTCTTAGCTTTGCAAACACAACCTGATAATAACAGTGCCCCAGAAGGTCAGATCTTTGTTCCAGTATGGTGGATGTCTTTAGGAGGTGGGCCAGGCATACTCAAAAAGGAGCAGAGGCTGTGGATTTAGATGGGTACCAGACATGCCTCTACAACCGTGTTGTAGTTTGAGCATGAAAAAGTGTTTACTCATTTTTTTTCTTGTACTGATTACTTTAAAACATACTCTGTCAATCTTGATTCTTGATGCTTTCATGAACAATTTCTTCCTATTTAATCTGTCCAGACCACATGGGAAGTTAAAGACCTCGAACAGATCTTATCTCAACATTACCTTCTACAATAAAAACTACATACACCATATCAACAGTATGGTCTTGTGTACTTTCTTTCACCTCTATGCAAACTGGGGATGGTATGAAGAAGCAAGCTGGTAAAAAATGATTTCTTCTTCAGTGCTCCACATGGCCTCTCTTTAATTCACCTACATTTGTCTATGTGACTATTAATTTTATGCAACATTACTGCTTGAAGAAGTTTACCACTCACCAAAGTTAAACTGACTGGCTTGTCATTGCTTGCATTTTTCGTGTACCATTTTTGAACAAGGTGTAACATTTGTCATTTTCCTGTCTTCTGATACCTTGAGACTTGGGAAGACTGAAACATTTCAGTGGAGACAAGTGGCCCTTGAAATGGCCAGCTGTCTCCAAGAACTGTCTCTGTGAAGCCCAGGTCATACACAAACCAAAATCTCCAATCCTCCATAAAATTAAAAATCTTGTTTGTGACAATGAGGCTTGCAATTCCGAGGAATTTTCAGTCTTTTTAAGCACAATGAAGAGTCAAGAATCCATTGACTCCAAGACTAAGCTTTGACAGTGGCAGGCAAGAATTCCAGTAAGCTATGCTCTTTAAATGTAGCCGTTCACGTGAGAAGACTTTCACCCAGTCTGATTCAATTCAAGATTTTGTAGAATCTTGATAGTTTGGGTTGATGTTGCACTGATCACTTGACTTCCTTGACAATTAACTTTACAATTTATCAGTGACCATTTAAAGGTAAAATGCAGATTTAACATTTGTAGGATCTTCATGCCTCCACTCGGCATGACAAAACTTTAATTTTCTGTTTGGCCATAAGCTTAGCGTTAGACAGTGTATCCTCTTCATCACAAACACTGCATGTTTCTATGCCTGCCACTTTGCTATTGAAGATCTTATATGTGTCTATGATGACTCCTGCATAACTTTTACAAGGTTAGTCCTGCTGGTATTCCATCCTCCACATTTATTAAGCTACAACTTGAGTTGGTGCACACATGCTGTGCCCTATTAAGTTCAGTTCATTCGGTGTCTTCACTGATCTTTTTATTAACTTCCTATTCTCAATGCGTTACATTTTATCTTCTCATCCTAGTCTTAGAATACCTCCATGTCTTGCCTTGCTGTAATTTTCCAACTCTGCAAAGCTCAATTCTACATTTGCCAATAAACTATTCTCTGATTTGGATCAATTAGATATGCCCCGTCCTTTGCCACCAGTACTGTTCCACCAGCCAAGCAACCTTGCTGCATCTACCAATGGCTAAAAGACCCTTTGGTGTCTGCGTTTTGCCTTTTGATACTCATTGCCTAAATTTTCCACTTTTTGATGTCTTTTAAAAACCTCTCCAGCTATTTTATCAAACCTTTGGTAACACCTCTCAAATGATTTACCGTCAGTTTCCTTCCCTCCTATCTATAGCATGTTATTTATATTAATGGAGTTATATAAAAGTGAGTTGTGAACTTTTCCAAATGATTTCATATTTCTCGTTTAGTTGAATGGCAGCTCAATTGATCTTTGTGAGAAAATTAACCTGAACAATTTACACAGAACAATTCCATTCTTACCAACAGGCAAAGATTCTGACATAAATGTAGGTTTAGTAAATTAATAAAGGTCACGTCAATTCACTTCCAGTGAAAATTTTTAAGAGTGCAGCAATGTTGGCTTCATTAATGCTAGCACGCAAAATTGCTGCACTTTAACCTAACTCCTGACTCTAATGTTCATAGAAAATCAAGCCTTATGAAATTTTACAAAGCTTTAATACTTTGAAATAGGATCAATTACAATCTGAAATCTAGTATAATGATTATTGAAGTCCAATTGTTCACCCATCTCATCTTTTCTAGCCTTACAGATTCACTACAATGTAAAGTCAATAAAGCATCAGCACAATTGACCCACTTCGTGTCAAGAAATAGGTGTATGGTACTTCTGTGCATTTGTTCACACTTTGCTTTGAAGCTTTTCACACATTTCTTTACAGGTATCCCAATCAGCACAAGCTCCTGCTGACATACTGAAAGCCTACAAGATTTTCCTTGTACAATATCTCATTAATGTGGCTGAATGATAGTATAGGTATTTATTCATGATGATAGGGCAATTTCTAATTATTTTTTGTTATCCTTATCTGGAATTTCAATCAAATGGTCGCTATCATGTAATGTGCAATTTTTATCCTTATTCAACCCTCTCAGTCATTGGTAGAACTTCTCTAGCACTAAATCCTGCATCATATGCAAGATAGGTCCTCTGTGAATTCAGTGGAAGGTTGTGGAGGAAGCAAAGAATTTTTAAAAAATTAATATTGACACATGTTGAAATGTTGTGCTTTAAAAATGCTTGTACACTTGTTTCATGGTGTCAGTTTAAAACCTTTGTCCATACTACTGTTTGAACCAAAGTGTGGACTTTTGACACAGTTGCTCTGTTTTTGCAAGGACATTAAATAACCAGAAATAAACTTCCATAAGTATGTAATTCTCACATTCTCCAGCTTTTATCTCCTCCTACTTCAAATGTGCTGATTCTACTTAAGGTTGTTTCATCCCCACATTATCCATGGTCCCATCTCCACATCCATCCAGGTTCCCCTGGCCCTCAAACAATTCCCTCATCACTTGGCAGGCTGATATAATCTGACTCTGATCATTCTTTATGTTCATTAAGTCTGGTGGAATAGCCATTTCTTTGATTTGAATGTGCATATGTGGGAAATTGTGCAAGCTTTTTATTAATGCCACTAACGAGACCCTTCTGAATTTGCATTTGTTTTTCTGAACTTTCTCTAACGATAATTAATTTATTTGTGGAGAAGTGGTGATACAAATAACCTGAAAGCACTCTTTAATGACATACCACTTTAATAATTTTTATATTCTCACTTCAATTGGCAAACAGAAAACCATAGCTTCTGCTTGAATGTTACAAAACATTCTTTGATCCATCAGTCAAGTCCATATGAGTGCTATCACTTTAATATTTTCAACAGCTGTGTCTCCTTTGGATACTAATAATTTATTCATTATTCCATGTCATTAGCATAAACACTACTTAGCTCATCATTGAGTTCCTCTCGATTTCATTTGCACCTTTTATTCTTGTCCTATCGCTATCTTTGTCATAGGCAGCACTACCCTTCATTTTAGTTTACAATAACCTGTTTGCTTATTCCACGTGTAACATATTTATGCTTTGCTGCCATCATACACACTACAATGTTTTGTAATGTTCAATTCAATTAGCTGAAAAAAATGATCAGGGATTTGTTTTGGTGATTCATTTTGGCTGATGTTTTTGTGCAGTATTGAGTGTTAAAGGGGCTGTCTTTCAGATGAGCCATTAGCCTTAGACCTTGTTTGCCTTCAAACACAATCAGAAAAAAACACAGGGCATTATTTAAGCCAAAGAAGAGCAATGTCCCTCATGTCTACCAATATTTATCCCTCAATCAATATCATAACAAACAAAGGTTATCTGTCCATTACCATATTACATTTTGTGGAATCTTGATTGGTTTCCTGGGTTCTTACATTCTAACAACTAAAATAGCTTTGCTTCAAAAGTACTTAATTGGCTGCAAAATGATTTGAAATGTCCAGTTGTCATGAAAGATGTTATATCTTTGTGCTTTTCTTTTTATGTGATAGCTAACACATACATTTGTATCAAGGCATTTGTTAGCTCAGTTGGCCAAATGGCTGGTTCGTGATGCAGAGTGATGCCAATAGTGTGCATTCAATTTCCACACTGGCTGTCGTTAGTATGAAGGACTCTCCTTCTCAACCACTCCTCTTGTCTGGTGCACAGTGGTCCACTGGTTAAGCTACCACCAGTCATCTCTTTCTATTGAGAGCAGCCCCATGGGCTGTATCAAGACAGTTAAATAATAAACATTGGCACTTACAAACATATTTATAAGTGGATATATGTGGAAACTTGTATAAATTCTCAAAGCCCAAATACTACCCTTCAAGATTAGCATTATCACACCAACTTCCTTTAAAAGAAAACACTTTTCTACCTCTCCTCCCTAACTACCACCCTGACTCCAATTTTTCTTCCTCTTCGAGGTCTTTGAATACTTCTGCACCTCTTAGCAGCAGTCCCATATTTGCAACAGTCCCTGTTTTAAACCCTTCAATCTGCTGACCATCTCCCTTAGAGCACCATAGCTTCCCTGGTCAAGGTCCCCAATAATTTAGTTTGTGAACGAGAAAATAGTACACTATTCCTCCATATACTTATCAAATGTGATTGACACAGTTGAGTACTACATGACGTCCCCACTGTGGCCACCCTTCTCGCTTGAATTTTGAGGGGAGAATTGAATGGTCCTGAAGCCCAACTATTAGGTAGACACTCACTATTAGCCACTATGTGGCTATTTTTGGAAGGCCTGATTGGGATTGTCCTTATTGGGTATTTCTTTTCCTCCATTGAACTTTCTGGCTCCAACAAGGGAATACCCCCCTCCCGCTATCATCACCACCCTATCCCACACTCCTGTTAAATCCATACACAGGTCAGGCTTGCACCTTTGAGAATTGCTGACAAATTAGAAGCTAGGATAGCAGCCCACAGGGAGTGGCAGCCATTGTCATTCTTGCATTGTAGCCAAGACCATGGATCAGGAATGGAGCTCCATGATATGATCGATTGCATAGGGTCACTACGACATCCTTGGCTAGCCAAAGTGAGAGGGGCCAAGGGCGATTAAGCTGAGGATCAGAGGCAACTCTTACTCTAGGGTCCTCTATTCTCATAGGTGGGTTCCTCTTTTGGGGATGGAATGAGATCATTATATAGACAATTAAGGGTCTTAATTGGCCCTAGAATAGTTAGAACTTCTTTGAGCCTTCTTGACCTGGTCTAAATTGAAGAAAGGTGCGAAAGGCTATGATATCTTCAACGGTGCCTTTCTGTCCAGTCACATTGCCCAGACTGCCTGCTCAAATGACCTTTCCTTATGGTGTGCCATAATTTCCTCTGAGTAATAATAACACAGCTATTGCAATGCTTTCTCCTTTCATCATCACTGGGCATATCAGATGCCATTGCTTTGTTGACAAGTCTAGAATGAAGATCCAAGTCAACATTAGCAAAATCAAAGCAATCTGTTAAAAAAACTATTTGCACCCTCAACCCTCCACTTTACTTCTTCATCATGGCAGTCCACTCAGGTTCAGGTGGAAGAGCTCAGTTTCCTTTAAGACCTTGAGATCAACATCAAAATCTATAGTTTAACCGATTTCCACTCTTGATTTATTGCCACGTCTGCTACAAAACATATTCTCAGCTGCAGACTCATTTCTTCACATATTCTCCTAATCACCTTTTTTCAAGTTCTTGCTTTCATTTTTAGAAAATTCCTCTGCCTGCCAGTTTTGGGACAGTGTTTCTTGTTCCTACATCACCCTGTCCTCACTAATCTTCCTTTCTCCCTGTTCCCTGATAGATGGCCTTTAATATGCTTGTCCACTCTACTCTCCTTTAAAAGACTACTCAATATCTAGCTCTGTCTCTCATACACCCTCTCACACAGATCTTCTCTCATACACACACTCTGTCTCTCCCATACACTCTCTCTCCCACACATGCAAACGCGCGCGTGCACACACACACACACACACACACAAAAACACACACACTCTTTCTCTCTCTCTCTCTCCCACCCCCCAACACACACACACACACTCTCTCTCTTTCTCTCTCTCTCTCCCACCCGCCAACAAACAAACACACACACACACACTCTCCCTCACCCCCTCACTAACACACGCATTCTCCCTCACCCCACCCTGCTTACTCACACACGCTCATATGGAGTGAATTTGTATTTGCAGGTACGTTGTGTTTTAATCAAAAAGCACACAATTTATAGACAGTTAGTCGATGAGACATTTTATAAATTCCTACTTTAGAAATACAACCAGTCTGACTCCAAACCAGAACACAAACAGATTCTGAATAAGTCCTCACACCTAACGTGCATTGTCTAACCTAAAACATCACCTCTTCTTCACACTGATAAAACCTTTAGTTGTCTCAGGACAGTGGCTTCAAAGGAATTTGGAGATTTACATACACATATTAATCAATGAAAACCTTCTAACTGATTAAAGATTTGACAGCATCTTAGGATTGGTTTTGTTCATCCTCAGCATGATGTGACCCTTTGATTTTTTACTTATAAATTCTGTGTCCGGTACTACCTCTGTCACTAACACCTGAAGAAGCAGTAAGACTCCGAAAGCTTGTATTTTCAATAAACCTGTTGGACTATCACCTGGTGTCGTGTGATCTCTGACCTTGTCCATGCCAGTCCAACACCAGCATCTCCACATCAATATCTATTTCATCACTGATGCTTTATGTAGCCTTCAACTCTTCTCTCGCAATTAGACCACATCAGTAATTCCTGCCTCTTGAACATTATAATTTTTTTCTTACATAAAAGCACTTTAATGTCCAAATTATTGTAAGAATTATTATATGCAAGATTACTGCATTAGTAAGATGTTGCTTTGCTATTTTCACTGAGATATTAAACTATTTAAAAAAAGGCCCAGTCGTTGTGTTCAAATGGTCAGCAACTTAATGTCACAAAAGCATTAAGCATCCTTCAAAATCGCAAGCAGCAATTTCTAATCTCTGAGTTTTTAATACTCTCGACATAATACTGATAACATGAACCCTTCAACAAAAAGTATGAAGTCAGAATATGATTAGAAATAATTTGTTTGCAGATGGTTCTTGTCAATTGCTCACACCCTGACACAAATCAATGACACCAAGGACAACCACGTGAACAAATACTTCCTTCCTCTGGTTAGAAAATTTGAAGATTTTATTGAGATAAAATGATTGAGTAATCAGAAATGTATAGATTAATCAAGGTCATGTAGAACAAGTATGCTAAGGGCATGTTGTGTTTGATGAATGCAATAGACTTTTTTTGAACAAGTGATTGAGTACATAAGCAAGTTGCAGTAGATGTAGTTCATATCGATTTTAGAAAGTATTTCGTAAGTTATCTCAGAACAGGCTGAATAGAAAAATATAGAGCATTGTACAAGTAAAAATGGAGCACCATTGAAAAGAGTGTTGGCTGATGCCCAGAATTTAATAACTGTGAGTATATATCTTGCTTTGAGTCAAGGAAGACTGGAAGTAGTGTCTCTCAGTCGTCAGCAATGGATCTGTTTTTGTTCCTCATAAACTTGGATGAATGGAGCACTCTTAACTTGTCCAGTGACACAAAATGAAATGATTCAGAATTGAGGAGAACTACATCAGACTGAAAGAAGGTATAGGTAGATTGGGTAGATAGGTGGCAGATGAAGTGGGGCGTAGGTGTATCAGGTATTATGTTTGTGAGGGAATGCAAAAGAGAGTGATCTGTACATTCACAGGTTAAGTGCTGAAGAGTTAAGATTAACACAGACGCCTGTGGAATAGCATATATAATTTCCTGAACCTACAAGTACAAATATATCAATGTATAAGAAAGGACAGTCTGTGCTATGTAACATGGTCTCAAGTTCATTTCGGTGTTCCTGAGTTGGGGAGGAAAGAGTCAGCCAGTTTTCCTGTGAGGAATTGCATGGATATGTACATCACAGGCAAGAGCAAGATCAGTTTTATCTGTGTTATCCTCCTGATTATGAAATAAAGGTACAGGTAGTTCTCCTGTAATGTGATAGTTGTGTTCTTGTGTGACCTCACACTATAGAAAATCACGTTATAGAAAATCACCATAGAAAATTGCATTATAGGGAAATTTCTGTAGAAAATTGCTATACCTGTACAGCAGAAAGTTCGTGTTATCCAAACAGCATCCACTATTCATCAATTGCGGTACAGCCAATTTCTGCTAACAAAACATGCGTTATAGCAGAACTACCTGTATGTCAATATTATCAAGAAATAATCATTGGTTTCAAAAATACCATCAACCCGATCCATTCTGATAGTTCAGAACAACATTACATCAATTGCCATTCAAAATTAGACAGTAACACTAGCAGTAAGATAAAACACAAACTTTCCAAACTTAAAATTCATATTTATCCTAAATTTAGGATTCATAGAACATAGAACATTACAGCACTGTACAGGCCCTTCGGCCCTCGATGTTGCGCCGTCCAATGAAACCAATCTGAAGCCCATCTAACCTACACTATTTCATTATCGTCCATATGTTTATCCAACGACCATTTAAATGCCCTTAAAGTTGACGAGTCTACTACTGTTGCAGGCAGGGCTTTCCACGCCCTTAATACTCTCTGAGTAAAGAACCTACCTCTGACATCTGTCCTATATCTATCACCCCTCAATTTAAAGCTATGTCCCCTCGTGCTAGCCATCACCATCCGAGGAAAAAGGCTCTCACAGTCCGCCCTATCTAATCCTCTGATCATCTCGTATGTCTCTATTAAGTCACCTCTTAACCTTCTTCTCTCTAACGAAAACAGCCTCAAGTCCCTCAGCCTTTCCTCATAAGGCCTTCCCTCCGTTTCAGGCAACATCTTGGTAAATCTCCTCTGCACCCTTTCCAATCCTTCCTATAATGCGGCGACCAGAACCGTACGCAATACTCCAAGTGCGGCCGCACCAGGGTTTTGTACAGCTGCAACATGACCTCACGGCTCCGAAACTCAATCCCTCTACCAATAAAACCTAACACACCGTACGCCTTCTTAACAACCCTATCAACCTGGGTGGCAACTTTCAGGGATTCAACCTGGGTGGCAACTTTTTGAGTTCATTAAATCCTTTCCAACATCAGAATTTAATCTTGGGGACTTTTGAGTATCTATTCCATTTAAACTGTGCCTCTCTACGGTACTTCATTGTATAACTTGGTCTCTTTTCCAAGCCTGCAGTTCGTCACCTGTTGCTGTTACCTGCTGAACTTCTGATTGTCCTGCAGGGCACTATCAGTTTCTGAATTTTACTTTGCTGTTGCATGTGTCTTGCGTGGTCAAAAATGCAGATTTCTAATGAGCTGCTGTCTATTTCAGTACTCTGTAGTTTTTTGTAATAATGCAGTCATTTGTGGAAACCAGCCAAGTCATTTTTAGTACCTGCTCTATGGTGTACTTGTTCTCCACTGGATGAATCTTCGCTGAATGTTTTCTACCCCAGGCTGAGCTAGCTTTGATCTCTTCATGTTGTTTTCTATCCTATTTTGACTTCCACTTCTCTGATCATGAATGACCGTTAATGTACCACTTTACACCTCCGTCCACTTGTTGTTCATTGCACTTGTCCATCCTCTGGTGCAGTGAATGCATTTAATGGACATTCTTAATCTACTACCCATCTCTACTGAGCCTCTGATCAATCTCTGGGTGTTTCAATGTTGATTCCCAGATATCTCCTTGAGCAGTATTTTCCACGTGAAAGAAATAATTGCCATATGCCCTCCACTCTGCAAGCCGTTTCTGTACTTACTTGCCCTTCAGATCTGTATCTGAATTTGAACATTAGTTTGTTGGTGGCCCAAAGTGTCTCCAGTCAATTTCTGAGTCAACTTTATCCCAAAGCACTTTGGATTTTAATTTTGGCCTTTGTCTTAGGCTATAATCTTATAGGGACCTGGAAAACATGAACAATGGTGGGAAATATGGCAGAATCATGAAGTCTGGCCAGATCTGTGTTGATGCTGGGAGCAACTCATTGAATCTTCTGACAAAGTTCCAGACATTGAGGTGAGATTCTCACTTGACTGTGGTGAGTTGCCTATAAAGGGAAATTGTGCTTATTAATGATCTTATTAATTATAAAAATCACTTTATTAATATGCCACTTCCTATCCAATGACCCTCTGCAAGCGAACTGCTGAGAGCTCCCAACATGGAAGTCAGAGGAAGTATCTAGCATCTAACATGTACCAGTCTCTGAGAACATTCATGGCACAACTCTGATCTACTGACTATATACTTGCAGTTCAATACTGCACCGTGGGGCACAATAGCAACTGCCACTAAAATGCTGCAGCACTTTGTACTCAAGGATAAGCGCCCAATTCATAGACTGGACTGGTTTGCATCCACAAACTGTTCATTTGCTCTTATCGTGTTCACTCACTTTGAGTCCGACTGGACGCTTACAACATCCCTACCTTGCCATGCCTTGCCTTGACTATTTATTGCTCACCTTTCAGTCAGAAATAGAAGGCTCACAGTACAGTTGTAAAGCAATGCTGTTTAGTGCAGACACAAAGTGAGGAAGCATGCTATGATTGTCAGCATATTAGTTAAGTCAAGGGAGACAGTTTTTGGTCAGGGGTCCAGGCAGAGGAAGTCAAAGGGCAGTCTCTAATACTAGCCCAAGCTCTTGGAACCATCTGATAGCAACTTGGTTGTGTAAAAGTCACCTCTGGCTCTTTGCCAATAAACAAAATGACCCTTCAACCATTGGGAATAGCTTCTGTTTATTTTATCTCAAATAGTTATAATTTTATGCACTTCTACCAGATCTCCTTAGGCTTCTTGGTTCTTAGCAACCAAGCAGCTTCTTTATATTTCTATTTGTAAAGCTGACTGATACGTTAGGTTTCACGATGGTATACCTTACAACCACAGCTTTGTCAGATGATCACACACAACATAGCTGTTCATATTATGTAACAAGATCTGTTCACTTGAACCTGGTTGTATATCAAAGTAATCTTTTTACAGGGCTCTTTCTTGATATCTTTCGGGACAGTTGCTTAATTATTTTCAGGTACTATTTCTTTGGTTATTGGAGGCTCCCTTTTTATTCTCACTAACTCATTTATTCGGTAATGAAGTCATGAGGTAACAGTGCCCATTATATTTGAGTTGACATATGGGGCTCATACAGAGACAGAAGTAAAATAATGAATCAGTATCATCAAGTATCGACATTCTATTAAACTTATAGCCACAATACAGAAGGAAAACATTAATTTCCTTGCTATTGCAGTGTTTAAATTGGCACAAAACATCAGATATAAGTTAGTCATAAATATTTTGAGGAAAACAAAACTGACAGACACCTCTATGCAAAAAAATTAGCCATCACCCTTCCCCCAGCTGATCAGGCAACAGCTAATGCATATCATTGCACATATACAAAAGTTGAACATGTTATTCAAGCAGTTACTCCGCTTTGTACAGCATCTCAGATCTTGATTACAAATTTAAATTTAAGAACTCACTGTGTTCATTACAATATCAACCACTACATTTTCTTCCAAACAGTAGCTCCTAGTTTTATACAGTGATCAGCTTTAAATTCCACATTTATTTTCAGGGCACTCATCACCTCAGTTATTTCAATGTTTCTTTGCTCCTAGATCGTTGACGTTTGTATTATTGACAGGTTTAAAATTGTTCTTACTCCTTTGCATCCTTCTTGACCACTCACATTTTTCCTGCCTCCTTCATCCCTGGTCTCATTTCACACTTGAAACCTTGCTTCCCCTTCCTTTTCCCTCATGCTTTGCAATATCTTCTTTTCTCTGCCATCCCTTGCAGATTCTTCCTCCCCTCAACCAGTTGCATCCTTCTGCTTTCAACACCCCACCCTCCAAAACCGCTTCCTTCCTATCCAATCACAGCCTCTTACTTCTTCCATTTTGCCTTGTTCTTATGCACCCAACTCCTTCTGTAAACCCTTCTCCTTCCTCCCTCCCCACTTTTCGTAGCAGGAACTCCCCACTGAACCCCTGAGGTGCAGACAGTTACTGACGGCAATCTCAATGATTTGCTAATCATAGTCACTTGCGATTCAATGTGCTCCTCCATTCATAGGCTGGGTGTTCTCCTACATTTGATGGTGATAGGCAAACAAATGATTTTCACAGCAGAAAATGTGGGATAGCAACAGAAGAAAGACAAAATCTTTGATTGGTGAAAGTAGTCTTCACAGATTCTTGTCTCTCTTTCATTGGTCTGATTGGTCATAGAGGGTGATGCTGCCCAGTTCAGTGCCCTTCTGATGGCATAGATCCCACTGATCAGCAATATCAGCACCACCCTCTCTTTAGGGTAAATACCCCTTCACACAGATGCACTGATACATCTAACCTGACATGCAAATGAAATACTGACCTATACGTTTTTAGGGGTTGTATTTTGAAATGAGATAGAGGCCTCACTTACTTCCTTAGATGGACATAAAAAGTACGTAGTGTTATTTTAAAGAAATTGGGAGAATTATCCTTAGAATTTTGGCTAATATCAAACCTTAGCCAATGTCACTAAAAAATACTTCTGATCCCAATTATATTGCTGTCGGTTATGGAAGTTTTCTGTGCACAAACTGGATTTTTCAAAATTTGTTTTTGGCCATAGCTAGTGACATCAACATTTATGGCTTATCCTTGAATAGATAGTGGCCAGTTATGCTGCTGTGTTTTTAAAATTACAACAGTTATAAATATGTGACAGATGAAGTTCAGCATAAAAAGTGTTCTGAAGATCATGGAGAAATAATATAACAAATTGTGCAACTCTAGTGGGGGTGCAGAAACAGGATACATCTTGGTCTCTCTCTTTCTCTCTGTCTCTGTCCCACATATATGTTATAATATATGTATACACACACACACACACACAGACATTAAAGGTGGCAGGACAATCTAAGAAACCACTTCACGAAGCATACAGTATCCTTAGCTTTATTAATACGGGTATGGAGTACAGCAGCAAGGAGGTTATGTTGATTTAAAGAAGACACGAGTTGGAGTATTGTTTGCAGTTTTGGGTACCATATTGAAGACAAGAGAAGAAAGGTGAAAAGGGTTACAATAATTGTTCCAAGGATGAGGAAATTAAGTTATGAGGATAGATTGGAGAAGTTGGGACTGTTTTCCTTAAAGAAGAGAAGATTGAAACGAGATCTGACAGATGTCATTAAAATTGTGACAGGTTTGGGCAGAGTGAATAGGACAAAAATGGTTCAACTCATGAAAGGATCATTAACAAGAGAATACAGGTTTAAGTAATTAATAGAAGATGCTCAAGTGACATGAAGAAAATATTTTAACACAGTGAGTGGCGAGGGTCTGAAATACACTTTATGAGACTGTGGTGCAGACAGGTCCATTTGAAGCCTGCACGAGGGTATTAGATAGATACTTCAAATTGAACAGCGGGTACGGGGAGAAGAGAGAAGAATGGTCTTAAATGAGATGTTCATGTTCAGAGAGGCAGGAAAGACTTGACTGGCTGAGTGGCTTTCTTTTGTTATTTAACAATTCTGCAATGACACTTCAATTTAGCTGTCAAGGGTTTTGGCAATCCTGAAGTTGTGAGATGCTTTACAGGTGCAAATCTTTCTCTTTTGCTCAGGGAGACAACAGAATAGTGGTAACATCACTGAAGTAGTAATACAGAGATTCAGGCTCGACAGCTGGTGACCTGGGTCCACGTCCCAACATTGGAACTGATGGAGTTAATACCCTATTAATCAAATTTGGAATTGTAAACTTAACCCAGTAACATTGATTCAGAAATGGGGATTAATTGTAAAAATCTATCTCATTCACTAAGGTCCTTTGTAGAAGGAAATCTGCAGTGCTTATCTGGTCTGGCTTCCAATTGAATGCAGACTCATAGCAAAAGCCTCTGTTCTCTGACATGGCATCACAATCAGTTAATGTGCAATAGTGAGGGGCAAAATATTCTGTCCTTCTAATAAAACAAACTGTCCCAGAATCTTGAATGTCTCAATTGAGCTTGCCTCCATCACATTTCCAGACATTTCCATTTCAAGTCCCTGCCTTTAAACTTGTTTCCTTTCTTTCCGATGAGCTCTGGCAGCAGTCATGCTCAATTTTTCTGAGGTTTTTTGTCTTTGGCTGCTGTGAATCCTGACGATTCTTTCACCTGAATAAACAATGGAGCAGACCTAGAAATGTTTGCTGGGGTCATGGCAGAGCAGTGGAGGTAGATAGGAAAATCCAGTTGAGAAAATCTTAGTCGTTAAACTACACGTATTTTATTTCAGCCAGCTCTGAATTATAGTTTACGCTTCATCACTCATTCAGCTTGATATTTTGAGGAGTTCATCAGACAGTGTCTCAAAGTTATTCCACGAGGTATCAAACCTTACTACACAGCTTTAAGAACTAAAACTGTAATCAGCTACTCCAGATGGCCCTGGGATTGCCAGAGTTCTGTATTTTATGGTTGATAAAGGGACAATTTTACTGTCTCTGATTACTTAGGAGGAAGAAAGAAAACTCTTCAGATCTCGTCTTACACTGGTAGAGCCTCAGTACCTGCGAGTCAGTTAACTTATGTCACTGTAAGGGTGATGGCCTAGTGTATTATCGCTGGACTGTTAACCCTCACACCCAGATAATGTTCTGGGGATCTGGGTTCAAATCCTGCCATGGCAGATAGCATGGAATTTGAATTCATCAAAACATCTGGAATTAAGATTCTAATGATGACCATGAATCCATTGCCAATTTTCGAAAAAACTCATCTGGTTCACTAACACCCTTTCGGGAAGGAAACTGCCATCTTTACCTGGTCTGGCCTACATGTGACTCCAAACCCACAGCAATGTGGTTGGCTCTTAATTGCCCTCTAGGTAATTAGGGATGGGCGATAAACGCTGCCTAGCTAGCAACACCCTCATCCCATGAATGAATAAAGAAAAAGAAAACTTCCCCAACAGCTTAATGACATTGAATTAAAATGGCAGAATGTCAGATTTATTGCTATTTATAAAACAACCTTTGAATCAAATTAATTTCATGGTAGTCAACAGGGACTTGTGCATACTCGTCTTCATGTCAGTGGTGACAAAAAAAAGGTTAAACGCCCTTTGTAGTAATTGTAATGAGGTCAGCCAGATGGACCTCATAGAGTATGGGTTCCCTGATTGGGGCTGATAACCTGGTCCAATCAGAGAGCCCTGGCTCACTGACATAAACAGCAGAGTCAGGGGTTCTGTTCTTGCTGTGAGTTGGCTCTGAGGAAGCTGGATCAGTGTCAACAAGTCTCCACATGTCGATAAAGGGTGACTTTGTGAATTTTACTGCCCTCTGTGGAGTTATTTCAACATTTATGTTCAGTGCTTGTTTTTTGTTTTTTTTCCTTTAGTCTCAATTATTACAATGGAAACTGGTACAAAATTAACATGTGTTTCTCATTGTTCAAGTGCTTATGTTAAACTGAATGTGTTGATTTGATTCTTTTTGGACTTTTTCAAAATTAACTTTATGTCTCCTTCTTTCTATGGGAAACTCTCCTCCCAAGGTTATGATACATTTCCATTCATTTTCAAGATGTCCGAATGTGTCTCACTGCCATTTGTAGTCAGTTCTGTAATGTTGGGAAACAGCTAATTACTGGACAGCGAGATTGTCAAACAACAACAAGGCACATGAACAGAGAATTTGTTTTGCTGAACAAGATAAAATACTGCGGATGCTGGACATCTGAAACAAACATTGAAAATGCTGTAGAAATTCACCAGATCTGGCAGCATCCATGGAGAGAGAAATGGAGTTAACATTTCAAGTACTATGTTACTTCTTTAGAACTCTGTCTGTTTAAACCCACTTCACCTGACGAAGGAGCAGCACTCCGAAAGGTTGTGATTTCAAATAAATGTACTATATTGTACGATGTTGTACGATAACCTGGTGTCGTGTGACTTCTGACTTTGTCCACCCCAGTCCAACACCGGCATCTCCACATCATGTGTAAGTGATGTTGTTCAAGAGATAAACACTGGCCAAGACAGCAGGAGAAATTCCTGCCCTTTTTCAGACATCGTCACAACATATTTCATGTCCTTCTGAGAATTCAGATGTTTATGTCACTCATTAAAAAGAGTCCTCTAATTTTTTGGTAGAACTTACTGGAATGTTATTAGTTGCTTTTTCCCAGTTGTGTTGCCATGATTGAAAGCTTACCAACATTTATATGCACAAAAATTCTATTATTCATGATGTAACTTAAATATTTTATGCTATTATACCACAGATTTTTTAACACAATACATGACACGTTTTTCAAACAAAAAGCCTGGTGTAATTAGCTTGTAGTTGTGAGAGGAAATTAGCAAAGCAAAACTTGTTCTGTGTTCAGAACAAAATTACTTTGGGTCAAAGCAGATTTGTTCTGAAAATATATAACGTGTTATAATTACTGCTATATATATTTTTCAATAACAGGGAGAAAAAAGCCTAGGTGAAAGAAGAGTACATTTCTACTTTTTTAAAAAAATTACTCATTCATGGAAAATGAGCTTCACTGCTGGGCTAACATGCATTGCCTGTCTTAGTTGTTGTGGTGAATGTGTTACTGAGCTCTCTTCTTGAACTCCTGCTGTCCACCCATTGTAGGTAAACCCACAATGTTAGGAGGAAGTACCAGGAATTTAATGAAGCAGCACCGATAGAATGGCGGTACATTTCCAAGTCAAGATGCTGAATAAAATCAGAAGTCACATGACACCAGGTTATAGTCAAACAGGTTTATTTAAAATCACAAACTTTTGGAGCGCTGCTCCTTCATCAGGTCGGGTAAAGAGAGGCAGACAGGCATGGAACATATAGGTGGAGAGAAAATGGCAAGATAACTCAGGTAATCAAGAAGTTCAACAGATAACTACAATTAGTGTGAGTAGAATGTCAATAGGCTGAATAACAAGTCTTTGCAGGTAGTCAAGAGTGTCAACAGATTAATACAAATAATATGAATGAAGTGTCAACAGCTGAACAACAAGTGAAGGGATGACCGATGTACCAATTAGCTAAAGCAAAGAAACACTTGCAAATACAGTCAGTTCTGCTATAACGCGGTCTTTGTGTTCCTGCGCAACATCGTGTTATAGAAAATCACATTAGAAATAACGGCCTATGGGAAAAGTTAGGGCAGACCACCAAAAAGTAACACTCAAAAGCCTAATACAAAGAATAGTACAGTTTTTATAAATGTTTAATTTGTATGTAATAATGAAATAAACGTAAATTTAACAGCTTTCCGTGATAAAATGTCAAGATGATAGGGGAGGAGGTTTTGAGGTGCTGTGTTGTTAATGCAGGGGGCTGAGGGTCATCATCATCATCCTCAGCTTCAGGTACAGTTGTGGTTGCAGGGTTAGGGCAAAAGATAATTAATCCAGAAGTGGATTGCTGTGGTTCATTGTTTTCTGACTGTTTTTTGGGGGTTGGCTTAATAAAAGACATCCAGTTTTCGTTGCTTTGCCCTTTTCCTTCTTTCATGAAGAAGCTGTTCATAGGGTGCCAAATAAGATCTCATTCTACAAACTGCTACCCTGCTGGGTTCTGCATTGTAATTGTTGTCCTCTAAGAGCTGTGACTGCTTCTCAATTTCCCTCAGAATAGAAGACAAAACAGAAATGGAAAGCTGTTGTGGTGCTGCATCCTGGACTTCATCTCTTCATCTTCAGCTTCCACCTCCCCCTCAGCGACAAGACATTGTAGATCAGCTGTAGACACAGGTCTTCAAAGTGGGACTCAAGCAGCTCTTCATCATCCTCACTCTCCACTTCTTCAAATCCAACTTGCTTTGCAAGATCAACACAATCTTCTTTGATTCTTGGGAGCTCCTCTGACAGATCAAAGCCTATACAACCTTGAAAATAATCTGGGAAAAACTTCCACCAAACTGAATGCAAGCAGTCCTTACTGATATCACCCCAGGACTCCACAATAATGTCAATTACATTCTTGATGTTAAAACTCTTCCAAAAGTGAAGAACACTGTCCTTATCCCCCTCAGTGGCTGCAATCAGCCTGTTAAATGTGTGCCTTAAATAATAAGCTCTAAAAGCTGCTATTGCACCCTGGTCCATGGGTTGATGGAGAGAGGTTGTGTTTGGGGGTAGAAATAGCACTTTGATGTTTTCGGAAAGCTCGACAGTGGTGGGAGGATGGCTTGATGTATTATCCAGGATGAGGAGAATCTTGGAGTCCAACTTTTTTTTCCTGCAATACTTTCTAAAAACATCTTCCAAAACATCAACAATAAGGTCAGAAAAAAATTGCCCCATCATCCAAACTTTTTTGCTTGACCTAAAGTAGACACCTAGAGTAGACTTAAGGTAACCTTTCAAGGCTTGCAGGTTGGCAGAGGGGTACACCACCACAGGCTAAAGCTTTAAGTCTCCACTGGAATTGGCACCCAGCAGCTCAGTCATATGATCCTTTGCCACCCTAAAGCCTGGAGGGTGTGCTTCATTCATAGAAATGTCGGTCCTTGATGGCATTTGCTTCCACTATAAACCTGGCTCATCCAAATTGAAACTTTGATCTCAGTTGAAGCATTCTTTGTCATTTTTTTTTTACTTTGGGGGGAAATGCCCTCACATACTCCTTGTCTGCACTGGGAACTTTGCCACATATCTTTACATTATGAAGAGTATGGCGGTTCTTTAAACCAGCAAACCAGCCACTGCTAGCACTAAAGGCAGGCACATCGGCAGGGCTTTCAGCTCTTTTTGTTAGATCGTCATAAGTTGATAAGGCTTTCTCTTTTATGGTGAGAAAGCTGGTCCCAAATCACTTTCTTGTTTGATCTTCTATCCACACACTTAGAAGCCACTCCATCATCTCAAGGTCCTTTGTCCATGACCTCACAAATTTGCCAGCACTCAGACTTGTTCGAGCAATACAGCTTGCTTTAATCTTTTCTACATTGTCTCTAATGGTGCGTAAGGTAGGCTCCTTTATTCCTGTTACGTGAACTATATCACGTTCTCTCATTATGCTCAAATACCCTTTATAATACCAAGCTTCTCTTCCAGCGTTATAGCCTTTATTTTACACTCACCACCTGCAGTTTTATCACCAGGATGCTTCTTGCTAACATCCTTGAAATTTTGTCCTCGTATTTTTGTGGGTAACACAGCAGAATTTGCAAAAGTAAACCCCAAAAATCACAGAGTACTGTACACTTCACAGAAAGCACTTCACAACAAAGTCTGCGAAATGATCACGTGATGCAGGCGCGGAGACTCTTTTGATGCTAACATTGAGCACGCTCAGGACAAAGCCCGTGAAATGAACAAGTGATGTGGATGCATACTCCTCTGCTCACCGATGGAATCGCATTATACCAAGACAAGTTCTCGTTTTAGAAATAGTGTTCCCCTCTTTGTCAGTCATTTCATAGCTGATTTGCATTGCCAGAACACGCATTATAGCAGAACGAACTGTAATAAAAGTAAGATGGTACTAGAGACAAACCAGTCAACTGGAATAACATGAGTTGGTATCAGAGCCTATGATGAGGGTCTAACAAAAGTTACAAGTAATCAAAAACTGGACAAACTAATTAATTAATCAAGGTAATGATGTCAAAACAGGACAGTTAGGAAGATATTACAAACATAGAACAGTATAGTGGGGTTACATATAGCGCGACATGAACCCAAGATCATGGTTGAGCCCGTGCTCAAGAATGCTGAACTTGGCTATCAGTTTCTGCTCAGTGATTTGCATTGTTGCATCAAAAACTGCCTTGAAGAACACTTACCCAAAAATTGGAGGCTGAATGTCATTAATAGCTGAAATGTTCCCCGACCAGGAGGGAGCACTCCTGCCTGGTGATTGTTGCGCACCATCCATTTATCCATTACTTGATTAATGGAGCAGCTTTGTAAGTGTACTACCCCACTTGGACTATCAGAGGCTAAAGAAGCAGCTCAACACTGCTTTCTCGAGAGTCAGCCATAAATTCTGGGTTTGCCAATGATGCTCACATGCTGCAAATGAATAAAAGGTTGACTAAACTTCAAAGAAGAAAGTTGTCACACATAAATTAATATGGTCCCCAGCTATATGAGTTAATGCTTGTTTAAGTGCATTTCTAAATGGTCAACTTCTACATTTATGCATGGGAGCAATAATCGTTTTCTTGCAAAAGTGTTTCCTTTCAATTTGCTTTTTTGATTTTACAGGTATGATAAGACATCTTTCCATACACTTTTGCTTAGAACAAACAATGATCTACACTTTGTTATCAGCAAATATAAGAATAAATCATAAATATTGGGTCTGAATTTACCCTTTGTATTCTATGTAATAGTGGTATTTCGCACCATTGCACAGATGCAATCTGAATCACACCAAAGCAGCAGGGAGTCATATTTACTTTTTATTTGCAATATCAATGTGTTAGTTTCAGAAATAACTAACTTGTTGACTTATACAGAATTTTTCAGTAGAACTGCTCCTCTGTAACTCACAATATCTTACCACCATTTCAAGATTACAAATTGTCCCCTTTTTTGATACTATGATGACTTTTTATGTTCACATATTAAGTTATAGAAGCCTACTTGTATGCTCATCTAATAAGACTACGCCCTGTCTACTATTTCTTTGTTGTAGATCTTTTTCTAATATCAGATAACGTAACCATTCCTTTTCTAAACTAAATTTTCAAAATGGAATTATACAGAAATCCAGAATATTTATACTTTCAACCTACATCCACTGCCCTTCACAGTCAACCTTCCTTGCTCCAGCCTCAGGAGTATTGACGTGAAAAAGAAATTCCATCATTTCAGCATGTCTTCCTTAAAACTAATTTTCTTCATTTAGAACTGACATCATCACAGAAAACAATATGGTGTCAAACAATCGCAAGGGCTCAATTAACAACCATAAATTAACTTGGCATGCTTCTGCCTCCAAAGTATCTATCAATTCAAATTGCACACTGTTTGGTTTAGGAACTCATCCAAGCTCTTTCCCTTGATAGTATTTAAAGAACTAATGGGATTCTTGTTTTTAATGGGGAGCTTTTGCTGTAAAAATGGCAATCATCATCTGCTTTTTTTCAAAACAATAATAACTCTTCCATTGTTTTCCCGTTTGGCAGATTTGATGACTGGGAACTGAAGGTCCTCGTTGCTTATTGCATATTTCAATTTCCTTGAATAAATGCAGGCCTTAGAAGTGTAATAACAAATGTAGTCATTCCAATTTATAATCTTAAGTTTATCAAATGTTGAAAACATGGACTAACACAATAAAACTCTGCAAATGGAACAGATATTTGGAAAGCAAAGAAGACAAACACGACCACCCAGGCTTACAGTGTTACAAATAACAACTGATGCTTCTAAATTCTGGATTTTTATTTTAAACAAAGTGCACCATTTTAAATTGGGATCATAGAGTCATACAGCATGGAAACAGACCCTTCAGCTCAACTCATACATGCCGACCAGGTTTGCTAAAATCAATTATCCCATTTGGCTGCATTTAGCCCATATCCCTCTAAAGCTCTCCTACTCCATGTACCTTTCCAAATGTCTTTTAAATGTAGTAATTGTACTCGCCTCTACCACTTCCTCTGGCAGCTCATTCCATATGTGCACTTCTGTCTGTGTGCAAAATTTGCCTTCAGGTCCTTTTTAAATCTTTCCCCTCTCACCTTAAACCTGTGACCTCTAGTTTTGGACTCCCTTACCCTGGGGAAAAGACCTTGGCTATTCACCTTCTCTGTGCCACTCGTGATTTTATAAGCCTCAGTAAGGTCATCCCTCAGTTTCCTATGCTTTAGGGGGAAAAAATCCCAGCTTTTTCTCATAACTCTTAACTCTCCAGTCTCCATAACATCCTTTTAATCTTTCTTGCACCCATTCCAGTTTAATAACATCCTTCCTACAGTAGGGCGACCAGAATTGTATGCAGTAATCTAAATGTGGCCCTACCAATGTCTTGTACAGCCATAACCTGTCATCCCAACTCTTGTATTTAGTACTCTGACCAATGAAGGCAAGAGTGCCAAACACTTTCTTCACCACACTGTCTATTGTGGCTCCATTTTCAAAGAAATATGTACCTGCACCCCTAAATCTCTCTGTTCGACAACACTCCTTAGGACCCAACCAGTAACTGTGCAAGCCCTCCCCAAAATGCACCACCTCACATTTATCTAAATTAAGTTCCATCTGCCATTGCTTGCCCATGGTCCAGTTGATTAAGACCTTGATACCCTTCTTCACTGTCCATTATACAAGCAATTTTGGTGTCATCTGCAAACGTACTAACTATGCTTCCTATATTCTTGTTCAAATTGTTCATATAAATTAATAAACAGCAGTGAACTCAGCATTGATCCTTGTGTTACACCACTGGTCACAGGTCTCCACTCTAAACAACAAAGCTCTGCCCCTACCTTCTATTTATTGATGCAAGATGGCAAAATCAGCATTCCCTGCCAGATTTTAGTTTGCAGCAAAGTTTTTACATATGTTATGGTCTGAGCAGATATTTTCATGGAACAAGTTGTATCCCTGCCTGAAATCTGCATTGATTTAACTCTAAAAACAGAAACTTCTGTGCAAATTAAATAAAGATAAAATAGAATAATGCGCATTTAAAGATTTCAAAACACGTAGTAAAAATATCATGTTATTAGTCCCAATAGCATCCCATTAAAGTACAAAAACACTAGCAGAATGCCCTTCTCTAACCATATAATGTTTGACTTAGCTGAGGCTTCAATTCCCAGTGGTGAGATTCTGATAGCTTCTTCATTGATTCATCATATAACTGATTTTAAACTTTCTCAGCTTCGAATAACCCCATCAGGGTTACAACCAAACACTTCTGGTTTGGAGCATTTACTAAACCCCTTACACTAAGATAAGCAATTTTTAACAATTCTAAACTATCTTCTTCCTTTCTCAGGAGCAACTGCTTTCAACTGGAGTTTGAAATTTCAGTTTGTGCTGAAGAGGGTGGACTTATAAATGCAAATATCAACTTTTTCAATATTTAGCTTGACAACAATAAATGCATTTCCCATTTATAACAGTCAACAAATCTTGACTCAGATATATTTACAACGCTAGCTTGAATTTATACCTTAATGTCAAATTTTTGGTCACTTGATGGGCTGATTTACTATTTATCCTGATCCACTTAAAATATAGGCAATAACAAGCTTTTCCTTAATTTTTGCACAGCAAAATTGTTGACCCAGATTTATAGTAATAATAACATGTTGAGTTAGCACTGGAAGCAAAGCAGCATGAGAGCAGACTGTGTCATTTGATGTCGATGCTTAAATACAGTTTTGCTAAATTAACATGATACTACTTAGGATATTCACTTAAGCTGTAAGCATCTTAAAACTGTATATTATGTTAAATGTTTATTTCCTACATTGCCCAATGGTCCAAAGTTTCAATATTCTATCTGGTTTTGTATGAGTAGCTACGTTTGTTTCCTTTTGTTTTTCATTCTATAAGAAAAATGAACAATCATGTAAAATGGAAGTTAAAAATTATTTTTCCTGCATATTATGTAAATGTAAGTGATGTTGAAGCCAACAACTCTGAACATTTCAAGGATCAGCTTTAATACAGTGATCATTTTCTGCATTTACCTCTCTCAGTTTTTCCTATGCAGCCATCACTGAGACAGTAATTGTGCTGACCTGCCCCTCAAACTCAAGCTAAAACTGAATACCAGCTTGTTGAGCATAAGATCCTGAGCAAAAGATTGTATTTTTTCACACAGTGGATCTTCCAGGAGAAAGATGTGAAACATTAATGAATGAGAAATACAGAAAGCTGAATAAAAGAGTGACGCAGAAATCAATAATGTGAAGCAGACCCTTCACAGTCAAACACTGTTTGAATTTTTGTATAAAAATGTACTTTTTTCTTGTGGAGATTTAAGCTAGTAATAGACTTATAAGTGCAAATCTAAACTATGGCATGGGAGATCAGAACAAGCTGGACAGAAAGAGGAAGAGTGGGTTTTGTTAGATGCTTACTATTTCACCTATGGCTTATTGATTTAACTCTAATTGGGATGAATGTTTCATCTTTGTGTTAATTACAATGGGCAGAAGTTAAGATTGAGAGCAAAGATTCACACAAGTGGCTCCTTGATCATTTGACTCATGAAATGTCAGAAATGTGGCTAGTTTCCTAGCTGGTGCACTTTAGCAGCTTACCTGCTGAACTGGGAGCAGAGGGGGAGCTCCTATTGCCCTAATCTAGGGGCAAACAGAAGCATGAATAAGAGGAAAGGGTTTGGTCTCTGGAAGGCACCCCCTGCTATTGTTTCTGATTTCGCTGACCCACTCTCTCCCTCTCTCTCTCTCTCTCTCTCTCTGTCTCCGACCTTCACCCCATGAGAAGAATGTAGAAAATACTTAGATGTCATTAGTGGATTCCTGAGGTGTAGAATTCGACCTGTGTAATTTTGGACTCAGATTTGGACTGGCTCTGATTGGTAAACAACTTCTGGCAACCCGGGAAACTCGCCCATTCTTGCCTGTTAGCTCTTAAGAGGTGATTGGCAGGCAATTTGATGCCTTTCCTTGACTGCAGGACTCAGTTGTCACATAACAAGCTCATCCCCATGCTACAAAAAAAATGGGAAAACTCAGCCTGAAGTGAAGTTGTGGAATATGTTGTAATAAGCAGTGTTTTCAAAAGTAGGTAACACATTACATGCATATTAGCCATCGGAAAATAGACATCCTCTATTTCAATTTTGCTGAGAGGGTTTATTCTGATGATCAAAGGGTGACTAATTGTTAGTGGTTGATGAAAATACACTGGGCAACAGCATTTTTCACGCATGGGCAGCTTGTTTGTTTTAGGTAGTCAGATAGATATATCTTCCATGAAAAGCATTCATGTCGCAAAGGTGTTTCAGCATCTGGGTTCTACTCTTGGTGTCCTGCAGAGCTTTCTCTGCAGATGAGTTCCTTCTCTCATAACGAGCTCTCTGTAAGTGGCAAAGCTGTGGTGCATGCAGCAGACAACTATGATCGGTGAAATTGGGTAGCTGTGCCCTGCTGCTATTGCTATTCTGAAGGAAAATAGCTGTAAATGCTGGCCTGCTGAACAACAATTTGAACACTTGTTCGATATATCTTTGAACACAAGGTAAAAAAAAAGTTGGTATTGCAGGTATTCTCTTCAACAGCCCAGAGGCATGACTGTTTAAAGTCATAATAACTTTAACTGCCACTGGCAGTAAAGCTTTAACGTTGCAGGTTCTCTCCAGGCAACAGTAGCTGCTTTTTGCAGTTTCACTGTATTGGTGGAGGTAATGTGCAATTCTTTCACAATGCAGGGAAATGGGAACAAGGGGTAGTCTATTTTAGCCCTCAAAACTGTTTTGTTGGTTAATTGGATGATAAGCAGGTCTGTACCGCAACTCCATTCTGGTGACTTTGCTTCAGCTTTCCTACATTTGCTTAATAAAGTCAGTCAATTTTAGTCTTCAGTACTACACCTGACTTGCAGATCATACTTGTTTTTTTGTGGGATGGAGTTCCAGATCTCATGTACCCACCACAGTTTCTGTTCTGACCCAGAACCTATGGAAGAAGTTTCCTTTGGTTATTGCTGGCTTAAATGTGCCACAACCTACAGGCATGCTTGATGGGATTTGCAAGCTGATTATTCTGGGTGTGCTGTCTGTTATCATCTGTTACGTTGAGCATTAAGTCATATGGTAGGTTGTATCCCTCTTTTTCAGTCCCTTGGGATCAGGAATGATTTCAACTCCACTTCAGTGGGTACTGAGTTGGAAAGTAATTCGGATCCGCAATCTGCATAAAGAACAAAGAACAAAGAAAATTACAGCCCTCCTTTGGCCGTCCAAGCCTGCGCCAATCCAGATTCTCTATCTAAACTTGTCGCCTATTTCCCAAGGATCTGTATCCCTCTGCTCCCTGCCCATTCATGCATCTGTCTAGATACATCTTAAATGATGCTATCGTGCCCGCCTCTACCACCTCCGCTGGCAACGCGTTCCAGGCACCCTCTGCGTAAGGAACTTTTCACGCATATCTCCCTTAAACCTTTCCCCTTTCACCTTGAAATCGTGACCCCTAGTAATTGAGTCCTCCACTCTGGGAAAAAGCTTCTTGCTATCCACCCTGTCAGTACCTTTCATGATTTTGTAGACCTCAATCAGGTCCCCCCTCAACCTCTGTCTTTCTAAAGTAAATAATCCTAATCTACTCAACCTCTCTTCATAGCTAGGGCCCTCTATACCAGGCAACATCCTGGTGAACCTCCTCTGCACCCTATCCAAAGGATCCACATCCTCTTGGTAATGTGACAACCAGAACTGTACGTAGTATTCCAAATGTGGTCGAACCAAAGTCCTATACAACTGTAACATGACCCACCAACTCTTGTACTCAACACCCCATCCGATGAATGAAAGCATGCTGTATGCCTTCTTGACCACTCTATCGACCTGCGTTGCCACCTTCAGGGTACAATGGACCTGAACACCCAGATCTCTCTGTGCAACAATTTTCCCCAGGGCTTTTCCATTTACCGTACAGTTCGCTCTTGAATTGGATCTTCCAAAATGCATCACCTCGCATTTGCCTGGATTGAACTCCATCTGCCATTTCTCCACCCAACTCTCCAATCTATCTATATACTTCTGCATTCTCTGACAGTCCCTTTCACTATCTGCTACGCCAACAGTCTTATGCACCGTGCGTACTGAGACAATATTAATAATAAATTACATCCATGAATTACGCCTTTATCTCTTTAAGAGTTTATTTGTACTTGGGAAAGCATTTTCATTTTAACTAGGCAAGGACATTGATAAAGTATTCATATTAGTACAAGCCTGAGTCTTCAGCCATTTTAAGGCCAGGCCTTATTTGTATATTTATGAGCACAGAAGTAGAAATCCTGTTCAGTTAAATCCACAATAACAAAGTTATTACTTTCTGCTTCTTTTTAAGGAGGCCATGTATATTATAGAGTTGCTGAAGATTATAGACTACTATCATCTTCTTCATCTTGTCATGACAATGAATCATAACCTTAGATTCAAATTCAATGGCTGCCTGGAGAGAAAGACTGTGGAATATGAAATGTGACAGCAAGAAGTCAAGGAAGCTTGCATAAAAAGGGAAAAACGCACTACAAAATAAACTCTAATTTCCTCAGAAGTGAAGTAACCCCATAGAGGTTGATATCCTATCACCAAGTCACCCTTTATTTACACATGGAGAGTTCTTGACACTGGCACAGCTCCCTCAGATCCAGCTCGCATAGCGACCTGAAACTCTGTTTATATCTGTCAGCCAGGGCTCCCTGATTGGTCCAGATTAACAGTCCCAATCAGGGAACTTATATTCTATGAGGTCCATCTTGACTGACCTTGTTACAATCACTATAGGAGGTATTTCAGAATGCAAACATATTGGGAGCAAATGCACCAGTGCAAGTGAGAGACATGTTTAGTGCCTTCCCTAAGAAAGGGGTTAAAAGCCAGTTTAACTCTGGTCTGCGGAGGCTAGTGAAAGAAAGTATGCTACTGAGCTGAGATGCATAAATGTGCCACTGGGCTGTGTACTCATGTATTTTAGATTAGGTGTGAGCGCTAGTGTTTCATTTGAAAACCTGTGTTACGAGTAAAATAACTCTCTCTCTCTGAATGCTGCCAACCAGCCATCATCAAAAAGGAACAGGACAAAAGGATTTCAACCAACCTGCAAAGACAAGAATCCTCTGATTGAGAGATAGATTTCTGAAGAAGGGTCCACACCTGAAACGTCACCTTTCCTGCTCTCCTGATGCTGCTTGGCCTGCTGTGTTCATTCAGCTCTACAGCTTGTTATCTCAAATCCTCTGATTGATTGATTAACTATCAACGTTTTACTCTCTGCTTTTCATGAATGACTTAGAGATTGACCTGAATCTATTTTAAATGTTATCATTTTTGTACTGACTTATCATTTCTAGTCTATTTGCAAGCCTGTCTGCTCAGGAGAAAGGTATTCACAAGGGAAGGGATCCTTTGTAAATTAACCTTATTGTAGCCCACTAAGGGGGAAGGTGACTAAGGAAGTGGAACCAGTTCATCTGTCCTCACCTGGGAGCTTAATGATTTTGAACATTCCGTCTGGAACCATAACAACTTAGCGCACCTTGCCTGGGATCTGGGCATAGTGATCTATGGAACCAGTGCTGATGATGTCATCTTTCAATTCACCTGACAGATTTTCTAATAGTTTCACATTCAAATGTTCATCTTCAGTACAAAGAATAGATTGGAAATAATAATAATTTGTAGCAAAGAATTGTTCCAGCCGTTTTGCTACTCTGACCGATTCCATTATCTCATATCTACCTCCCACATCCTTTTCACACATTCTTTTCATGTCATCCCTCCGCCATTCAGAGAATCTCTCCAAAGCTTTCTTCATTCAGTTCCTGCTGCCCTTATCAATCCACCCTGTTCCTCTTGGAAACAATGTTGTCAGCGAGGGTGTCATTTTTGTTGGGCTCGCTTTACCTTCTGCTTTTATTGTTCTCCACTAAACACCGCACCATGCCATCACAACCATGGACAGCTGCTCCTCTTCCACCCACCCCAGGCATGCCCGTAACTCTGCTTTTCCACATGTGCCGGCTGATGCCTACAAAATCAAGCTACCAATAGGCATTGCCCTGAGTTTGATCAATCAAAGTAGTCTGGACAGACAAAAACACTTTATCATTATTGTAGATTCTAATCAGTATGGTAGCTTCGGGAATGATTGTGCACAAGTGGCACAAGGTCACTTGATGTTCATGTCGGTGGAAAATCAGCCTCAAAATGATCAAGTGGAACTCATTAACTTTAGAAAGGACTTTCACCAAATCTCTGATAATCTGAAAAAAATCATATAAATAGCCTTTCTTTCCTTCCTATATCCAACAATCAAGCTCACTCTGTGCAAGAACATTACATGCCAGCGTTAAAAGCCTGGCTAGAAAATTGCACATGCACCTGCCACACAACAACAGGAAAGATCTCAAGAGTAACAATTTCCTGTCCGCACAGCTACTATTAACAGCAGTTGAAAGTGTTACAATTTAGCAGAACTTGGTTCCTTGGTCCACTGTTTAATTGCCTCTTTGTTGCAGTCCACAGCAAAATGATTATTGCTGCTTCCTTCACTGGCCAACGGTAGAGGTAAATCTACATTTAAGTGTTCACGTTTCAAAATGGAAAAGAAACGTGCAAATATATCTTTATTAACCCATAATAAAGACTTTTGCAATAACATAAAATAAATTGACAGCCACTTTTTACAGCACTTCTGATTTTTATTACCTAATCAAGTAGAAATAATTCACATCAGACATTTTATATTAAGACAACATCAAGGTCACCTCTACAGAATGTTTCTACCTTAGAACTATCTGCTGAATACACTATCTATTGTGGGTTTTAGACTTTATAAATTTACTGCAAATTATTCTATGCAGTTTCAATTCATTAATTAATTTAAATGTGTATCACCCAACCTGTTTTTCAAAGAGGCTCAAACCTTAAAGAGATGGGTGATGTGGAAATCAAATAAGTCATGCCAATTTTCTTACCGTGTATCACAATTAACCACTCTCCCATAGAAAACTTTTTTTTTCAATGCATGCCAAATAGAAACCCAAAGTAATAAATAATAACTTGAGAGGATAGCACATAATGAACTGACAAGAGGGTGTGTTAGAGCTGAATAAATGTAATACGATGGGAAGGAGGAAAGACTTCTGAAATGTCATCATACTTGGAAACATGTTGCAGTAAATTTGCATAAACAATGCCCTACAAACATCAGTAAGAGAAATGATCAATTCAAATGTTTTACTGAAAATGGTTTTGACTGAGTATTGGTTGGCTCACTGAGAGAATTACCTCTGATCTGTTTGGAGTAATTTCATGGGACCTTTTGAATCCAGCTGATCAAGCAGGCAAATCCTGGCACTTAACATTTCATCTGTGGTGCAGGAATAGACAGGAATATCTGGCCAGATTATGTACAAAAATCTCTGGACTGGGGAATAACCTGCAATATTCTGACTCAGAGGTAGGATGGCTGACATCTTACCTGAATCAAGAAACGTTAAAGAACTCACAAGAACAAAGTAGATTGAAGAGTGTGATTTCGTTAGTGGTAACAAGAAAATATCAGCTAACCCCTGTAATTCTTCTCAAGCAATTAATGAACAACTGAATCAGTACAAATGTTGAAAGATTCATTACCTAAGATGACACAGCTTTTTTTGGCAAATATGGCAGAAGAGCAGAGAGATAATTCTGATTCAACAACAAAGCTCTACAAGTGGTGGAAATCTATATTTTGCGGCAATATGAGGTACTTTACAAAGCTATTCAACTTAAAGAAAAAAATCTTAAAAGCTTAAGGAATACTGTAATGTCAGAAGACATATGGTTAACAAAAGAAGCAGTTGCTGTTCACAATACCTATGAGTAAAGCAGATAAACTTTAATATAAGTGTAAAGAAATGGCATTAAGAATCTATATTTAGGGCAAGAAGCAACAGAAAGGGTTGATAATGACTGACTAAAATGAATGATTATCAGATGAGCACTGAGACAAGATTGTATCACTTCATCAAGACAACATATGCTCCAATTTCACTCTTTTAGTAATTCTGAATGTCATTCAAGTTGAAGTGAAAATCAATGAAAGATTGATAAACAATCTTCACACACCAATGATACAATATGGATTGCAGATACGCAAGAGATCATAAGATATACTTGAAAAGGTCAGACAAGGTTGGAATGTGGATTGTAAATAGATGCTGATGCAAAGTCAACAAAAACCATGAAAAAGGAGATATTACCAATATCATCATTTGGCTGGACAATTATGAAACTAGAACAAATAAATAAAATTGCTTATTAAGGTAATTTAATGTCAATAGTCAAAGTAATAAAGAAGCCAGGTGTGTAATATGAATTATAAAAGGATTTTTAGGAAGCATTTCTATGTAGCTATAAAGAGAAGTTAATGCTGAGTAGCAGAATTCCCCAGCTTTTCCTGTGGTAATGGTACTTTACAGCCATGAAAATTGGATCTTAAGTGTATTATAAGACACTGATTGGAAGATTTGAAATATGGTACAAGACTTTTATAAAAGCTGGAAGAACACGAGGATGACTAGTCAGGGGACACTTTTGTGATTTATGCACAAGAGAACCCAAATCCCTCTGCATCTTAGAGCTCTGCAGTCTCTCACTTTTTAGGTAATATGCTTTTTGTTTTCCTACCTGCCAAGATGGACAATTTCACATTTTCACACATTATGCTCTGTTTGCCAAAATGTTGTCCTTTCACTTAATTATATCTTTTAGTAGTCTCCTCATGTCCTCTTTACAACCTACTTTGCTCCCTATCATTGTCACATCAGCAAAATGTCAACCATGCTGTCTGTCCTTCATATAAGCTATTTATATAAACTTAACACAATGTAGGTTTCTGACTTGATCCTTGTACCATACCACTTGTTATGTCTTACCATTGTGACTGATTTATGCCTTCTCTCTGCTCATGTCAATCAACCATTCTTCTGTTCATGCCAATATGCTATCCCTTACACCATGGGCTTTTATTTTCCTCGATGCTCTTTGATATGCATCGTAAAAAATGCCTTCTGGAAATCAAAGTACAGTATTATCCACCAGGTTCTTTATCCAAAGCATGTGAAACCTTCTCAAAGATCTCTAATGGATTGGTCAAATATTATTTTTCTTGCACAAAACCATGTTGACTCTGTCTGATACATTGAACTGATCCAAGTGCCCTGAAATAATATTCTTTAATAATAGCTTCTAGCATCTTCTCTATGACAAATGTTAAACTAAATGACCTTTTTTCTCCCCCCTGTGTTCTGCCACTGTTGCTTTTTGAATAAGGACTTATAAATATTACCTTTTAATCCCTGGATCAACAAAATTTAGAAAAATTTAAAATAATTCACCAACTAGCACATTTGTGACTTCTTTTAAGACCTAGGCTGAAGTCACTCAGGACCCAAACAATTGCCAGCCTGTAATTTACTCAGTACCACTTCTTTAGGGATTGTGATTTTTCCTCAATTCCTTCATCCCTTCTACTTTTTGATTTATCACTGTTTCTGAGATGTTATTTGTATCTTCCAAAGTGAAGATTGATGCAAAATATCTGTTCAGGTCATCTGTCATTTCTTCATTTATTGTTATTAATTCTCCACTCACACTTTCAACAGGAAACTCACTTTTTTCAAACTTTTCTCTTTCTTAGAATATTCACAGAAACTCCTAATATATTTTCTTTAGATTTCTAGCTGGTATCTCTTCTGATCGAATTTTTTGCTCCTTATTCACTTTTTGCCCTCTTTTATATCATAGACTAATGTGCTAACTCTCTTTGCACAATTATATAGTTTTCTTTTAGCTTGATATTATGGTTCACATTTCTTGTTAACCACAGAATTGATTTGATTTGATTTATTATTGTCATGTGTACTAAGATACAATGAAAAGTATTGTTTTGCATGCTAACCTTGGAATCTTTCATAGCTATTGGTAAGTACCCATTTTGTGTGCTCAGAAATAGCACCTTAAATTCCTGCCATTGAAATTTGTCCTTTTACTTTAGGGCTAATCATTGTTCATTTCAACCGAAGCTGTTTCCATATATTTGTCTCCTAACAATCAGGTCATCCCTCTCTATTGTGTTAACAAGATCATTAACTAACAAAGGCACCTCTCCACCTTTCCATAGATTCCTGAAATTTCTAAATTTCCTCTCTTCTTCAAGATGCAGGTCCTACTCCATGTTATTCGGTAACCGTGTCTTTGTAGTGGCTGCCAGATCATATTTATTCATGTTTAATTGCACAGTCAGTACATCTGTTTTATTTTAAATGTTATGGGAATTCAGATACAAAGCTTTTATTTTAATCTTTTTACTGTTGTTGCAAATTCTTACCTTACCTGTTGGTTGATTCTTAGATATGTGCTTTCTATCCCTACCTATCTTGGTCCCATGTAAATACCTGTATCTTCACCCTTGACTGTTCTCCTTCATTTACCAATTTGTTTGAAAATTCACCCCTTGTCCCCACCATTTAGTTTAAATGCTAGAGTTTGAGATTACAACAAGTAGCCAAATTAAAAAACATTCTTCATGTTTTCTCTTGTGTCCATTCTCAGTCAAAGAATTGATTTTGTTTTTAATTATTCATTCATGAGATATGGGTGTTGCTGGCCGGCCAACATTTATTTCCCATCCCTAGCTGCTCTTAGGAAAATGGTGATGAACTGCCTTCTTGAATCACTGTTGTCCACATGCTGTAGATTGACCCATAATGCCCTTAGGGAGAAAGTTCCAAGATTTTAACCCAAACACCAGTATGGATGCACACATTCAGTGGAAGTACAATATAATGTTGAAGTAGTAAAGAAAAGACACACCTAGTGATAAAGTAGAGCCACGTAATACTAAAGAAAAGTTCCATCTACCAAGCCCTACACTTGTTCCAATATAATTGAGATATAAGGAGGTACAGATTGTAATGAAACTGCTGGCAAAGGTTAGCTATTCCTCCACCAGCAGCACCAAATATTCAGATAGACATTTTAATTTCCTAAACATCAGGCTACAGTTGTCTGAAGTTCAGTTTTTCATTGATCATACAATAATTTATTTCAGAACTTTGAATTTCACTGCTTGAACAATGTCAGCAATGTGAGAAAGTTAAGAAAGTACACTGAGAGTGGAAGTATGCAATCCTTTGTGTGTGCATTTTTTTTCCATTTCTTGGACTAGGAACTGAAAATGAGAAAAACGGACACTGCTTTAAAACAAAAGAACAGAATACAAGTATCTGTTTGAAGCTCTGGGTGAAGCTAATGATGTGAGACAATGTCACCTAATGGTGACACTGAGTCCTAACAATGTGCAACCATTTGTTATTGGTTCAGGAGAGCTCAGCATAGCAACATCCCTTTGATTTGTCAGGTTATGATCAAACACTGTCCTTGTGAGGGGGTTGAAACAGAAAGAGATGCAAGGAGACCTTCATAAGCTAACTGCATCAATCTTTCTCAATCAAGTGGGCTGTTTTGACCTGGATGTTGTCAAGCTTCTTGACTGTTGTTGGAGCTGCATTCACCCAGGCATGTAGCAAGTAGTCCATCACTTTCCTGATTTGTGCCTTATAAGATAGTGGATAAGCTTTAAGGAGTTAGGAGATACAGGATGCTTAACTTCTGATCTGGTCTTGTAAACACTGAACTCATATGCCTAATCCATCAAAGGACTCCTTCGACCTTTGGTCAAGTTTATTGAGTGTCCCTGACAAATCTGTTGTTATATTGGTCAGTTTAATTGCACAAAGTTATTAATGACATGACACCATGGGATAATCTTCTGTGTGGGGCTGATCTGACTTGGGATGTTTCTTCATTGACCAGCTACAGAGATGTGCCAGTGATATGCTCATATGATTGTACTCCTGAATCTAACCCCACAAGGACCTCACGCTACCATGGTTCCAGCTAAGTTAGTTGAGAGTGCGAGGGGAAATCTGTAGCTTCTCCCCTAGAAGTGGAAATAGAGCTGATGGGCTGAGGGCCAGGACTTTTCCAATTGACATTATTACAGTGATCCTGGTGCCCGCATAAGAGATGAGAGCTATTAATTGTGTAATGGTTTAGTAGTTTCTGCATCTTAAGAAAAGACTGATAATGATGAGAGAGCAGCAGAATGTAACCTACTCAGTGGCCTTTACATGGAGGTCTTGATATCACTATATTATCCAGCAAGATCCTCACCAGCCATCTCAAGGATCTTCTCAAAGCAGGTGAGGACCTGAATGTCAGCCACATTGCCATCTGTTTTGTTCCACTCTAACCAGTTATGAGAAATTTTCTCCTACAATGGGACAACAGGAGGGATTAAGTGAGATGCCAGTGGATGGAAGAGCTGTTAGTGGTGGCACAGGAGAAGGAGAGGTATAAGATATCCACAGTGAGTGAACAAGAAGGTGATAGGGAAGGAAGCATTAGTAGTTTAAGAAGTGGGATGGGTGAGTGCCATTGAGTAGAGATGGTCAGAATTGTAGATCATTAGCCTTAGCTATATTCATTATGTTATTGTGTTGTAGCAGAGCTAGAGTGAGTGTGAGGTAACACAGAGAAGATGGTGGAACTTATCTTGTGGAGTGCAGAAGATCATTGACCTTCTTGCAACACAGCAAGACAGTTTTGTTTGTTGCAGAAATTGCAATGTCCCAGGACATTATCTGGGTCTAGGCTGACTGGGTCTGGTGGCATGGCCTCCTCTGCCAAGTCACAGAAGAGAGAATGGCACTCCTTTCCACTATCCCTTCCACCAACATGTCCACATCTGTGTTGGTGAAGTGAGATTCCAGCTTCCCTTCCTGGACATTAACTTTCCAATAACAGTCAAGAGGTACAGTGCATAGGGACAGTTCCCGGCTTGCAGTGTTCGAAGTAGTATATCGGTGGTGTAAATATGGCGCCAGCAGCATGTACCACACAGTGGCAAGCACTATTGTCTCTCCTCCTCCATGATTGCCTGCGACTTGTTGCGTAATTAATGAGGTGAACAGCAGGAAATAATACGTGGAAAGCCACCAGGACCCTTGCCGGGACCTGCAGTGAAACTCCCAGAAAATAACACAGCTTAAATATGGGGAAATTCTGTCCTTTATCTCAATAAACTGTACATTGATCAAAGGAATGTCTGATGGATGCTTTATGTGCTACTTCAGAATTTTAGTGTCCAACCTGAAGCTGCATTTATGTACTACTTCAACTTGTTTGGAATGTAATTACGCACAAGCATGATGGAAGCATTCCAAACCTTAATTTTTGCCCAAAGCTTGTACAGTTCCATCAATATTTAAAAATATGCTGTCTACCATGTGTACAAGTCCAAGAGCAGCTGGTTAGCACCTGTACCAATCCCATTGCATTGCCAAGTAATATACAACATCATTACTAAGAGCACTGGGCACACACTGTCTCTAACAACAGAGGATCATGGCACTAGTCTGAATCTAACAGGAATGGTTATAGGACTTCTGCATCTGCTGTTGTTTGCCAGTCAGATGGCAATGTATCACTTTCAGCCAAGGGGCTATTTAGCATGACAAAAATGATGAACAGAATGAATGTAGCTTTGAAACACAAGAGACATGTACCTGCTGAATATTAGATAAACAAGTTAAGTGAGTTCATTTTGTAATACAGACTGCAGTGTACCAGTTGTAGAACACAATTCACCAACTGTTCAAATGCCCCCCAAAAAAATTAGATCACTCCTGACATTCTCCTGGTGGAAAGTTTCAGAGGTGCTTCTATTAGGCAAGTGGAGAGCGGTGATGTTTTCAACATCCCATTGAAGACAGATGGTAGACTACCCTCAGGTCTACATGGATTAAGTAAAACAATTCAGTCACACCCAGAGTGATGAGTCTGAGCCTCCAATGTATAGCAGCTAATTCTGTCGTGATATGCCCAATGGACATATTAAAAGCTGCCATGAGTCATACATTTCCCTGTCTGTTGCCAGGTTGCCCTTGCCACCTCCATCTTCTGTAATAATCTTATTTACACAAGCATCTAGGTGAAGGTAGATTATAGTTAGGGAAAGCAATTTGCATGGTGTGACATCCGATGATAAATCCTCCAAATTTCTGTACTTGGCCTCTGTAACACAGTTTGCTGTCTAAGTAATGCCATTTTAAATAAATGAGTTCCTGGACAATAAAAATGCCAGTCTCCCAGCAGTAATAAATCACTGCAGCAACAATTCCCATGCACTGTCCATAGTGCAGGATGTACAAAGGCTAAGAATGTAGAGGATAATGTGAGACAATTAGGAAACAGATGATGCTGAATTTGGGTTTTAAAACCTGCAGATTACAGGAGGAAGGAGAATTAAGGTGTTCTAGTGCATTCAGGCTCTATGAAGCAATGGATTATTTGCAAAATGCAGTGCTCAGTGGTGCTAGAGCTAAAGCTATTGAACTTGTTGCATTGAGATTCATGGTCTGTTTAATTGCACTCTCTGTAATTGCTGCCATGACAAATTGTGAATCTGCACTATGTTCGTCCCCAAAGGGATGAGACAAATAGCGCACAGCGGTCTTTTCTAAGCTTATACATTGTTATTTCTGAGCACATCACCAGCCATTACATCTATACTCTTGTAAAAGAGTTTTCTGGACTGTTCACTTTTGCCATTGCTAAGGTAATTCTTTTCCATATTTGGCTCACCAACTCCAGGGATTTGGAATTGAATATTACTCTTTCCATTTGGGTAGACACTGCAAAATGTTGTACTTGTTCAATTTTGCTGACTTTTAGCTGAAAATTAACAGGCAAAGATGATTTTTTTTTCATTTCTCACTTACATTTTTACGTTCTCTTTGGGGAAGTTTCCAAACGCTTGAGATTATAGTGTAGTATGTGCAAAATGAAGCATTCACTGCAATAGGGGAGGCAACAGCCTAGTGGCATTATCGCTGGACTGTTAATCCAGAGACCCAGAAAATGTTCTGGGGACCTGGGTTTGAATCCTGCTATGGTAGATGATAGAATTTGAATTCAATAAGATATCTAAAATTAGGAATCTAATGATGACCATGAATTCATTATCAATTGTTAGGGAAAAACCCATCTAGCTCACTAATCTCCTTTAGGGAGAGAACTTGCCATCCTTACCTGGTCTGGCCTACGTGTGACTCCAGACCCACAGCAGTGTGGTTGACTCTGAACTGCCTTCTGAACAGTTAAGAATGGGCAATAAATGCCAGTGTTCCCTTCATCCCGCGAATGAATAAAAAAAACTGCATTAACATGTGAAAAATATTAGGAAGTAAATTCAATACAGAAAAAGGAGTAAACTAAATACAAAATGCAATATCTGAACACATAGAATAAATATGGAAATCAGGAATTGTTTGCTTTTCTCTGTTTCTCCACAAACTTTGCGTCATCAACAACTTCTCAAGACACTTAGCTTCAAAGCATATAACCCATGCAAAGCTCTTGTAGAAATCCATGGGAACACACAAGAAAAAGGCATGACCTCATACTTTTGAGTGTAAGCAATACTTTTCTTTAAATTCACTTGTGCGATGTGGGTGTCGCTGGCTGGCCAGCATTTATTGCCCGTCCCTAGTTGCCCTTGAGAAGGTGGTGGTGAGCTGCCTTGAACTGCTGCAGTCCATGTGCTATAAGTCAACTGACAACGTGTTAGAGAGGGAATTCCAGGATTTTGACCAGGGAACAGTGAAGGAATGGTGATATATTTCTAAGTCAGGATGGTGAGTGGCTTGGAGGGGAACTTGCAGGTTGTGTGATCAGTCTTAATTTCTGCCAAGCAACATTTACCTTTACAAGTGTGGAGGCCTATTCCTTTAGATTTTAATTTTTGTTCAGAGATCTTAAATTATTTTTCAAAAGAACTTTTCCTTCCTGTTTCATAATTGCGCTCTCAATCCTATCTTTCATTCTCCATATTTCACTTTCTGTACACAAATTTATATTTGAGGAATTATTTAGACTTACACATCTTGATTTAGACTTTGCACCTTACAAAGAACTCTTCAATCTGTCTGGTTGAAAATGAACACATTGCTTACCCTTTTCTCAAAAGCAAAAGATCTGTAGAGAACATTGCATTGCCTTATGTCATAGCCATAAATTGTAGTGTAAAAGCCCACAAGTATTCTGTACGCTGTTTGTTTATGACTGACAGCAAAATCCAAATCACTAATCTTTTGCCTATTGTTTTTATTTATTATTTTACTGTAAATTTTAAAATGTTATTTTCTGAAGTCAGAGTATGGCTACCCTTCAGTCATTTAATCTAAAATATAATAAAAATGGTGCGATGACATGCATTCTTAAGTGTTCAGCAATTCAAATATTCTCTGTTGTACATGCACTTGATTGTCTCAAATGTTATCATTATAAAAGGAGCAAATTCTAACTGGATTTTAACACTGTGTTACCCCCAATCAGCAAATAGCAATTAAAACAAAAGCTCCCAATCAAAAATTCTGGAATATATCCAGTCAATTTTAGCAAACAGCAACAGCTACCAATTAAAGAGAATCAAATTAATGAACAGATTTTTTTAAAGTCTTCCCAATAGAAAGGTTGGACAGGCTGGGACCTTTCTCACTGGAGCGTAGGAAGTTGAGATACAACCTGACAGAAGTGTATAAAATAAAGAGAGGTATAGATAAAGTTAATGATAGTTGTCTTTTTCCCTAGCGTGGGGGATTTCAATACTAGGGGGCACATTTTTAAGGTGACAGGAGAGAGATTTAGAAAAGACATGAGAGACAATTTTTTTTACACAGAGGGCAGTTTGTGTGTGGAATGAACTTCTTGGGGAAGTGGTCGATGGGGGTACAATTACAATGTTTAAAAGACATTTGGATACAAAGATGAGTAAGAAAGGTTTTGAGGGATAAAGGCCAGGACCGGGCAGGCAGGACTAGTTTAGTTTGTGATTATGTTCGGCGTGGACTGGTTGGACCAAAGGATCTGTATCCATGCTGTATGATTCTATGACTATGACTCTATGAGAGATCAGTGATTGCAACAATGGTCTGAGACTTTATCAAGATAATAAAAATGACTACATTTTAAGGAAATGTTTGAACTTATCTATATCATAAGTTCCTTTGTTTTGTTGAGGGCTTCATTCTGTGTGAAAAGCCCAATATTGACATTCCTCTCAGTGTGAGGAAGATATCATGAGACTGCTGTAAGACTGAGACTGATTGAAGAATTCTCAGCCCCACTTTTGCACAATTTGACACCGGCTTCCTGAAAAAAGTGAGTAGGTGCCAGATTTCTCCCATTGGTTTGTCAAAGAGGGTGCCCCAAGATGCATTTGGCCTCTGTATAATTTCTTAAAATTTAAAATAAATAAAGCAGTTTGTAGCTGGGCTGCTATTGTAGCAGGTGGATCCCTCTCAACATGGATGGAACCAGATAGATGGGGATAGCTGCTAAGTCTTTCTGAAATATTTACCTTTGGGTCTGTCACTGGGAGACTGCTTCCAGAGAGTTATTTTGGTCTTGCAGAGGAAAAGGTGCCTCCAGCAGTAGCCTTTAAGTGGCTGTTAGTTGGGTGAATCGGCTACACATCAGGTTGAATAGGAAATTTGACTGTGCAATCTCTGAGAAAATGGCATGGGCATGGGAATGTCACTGGAACACCGGCATGCTGGGTGATGGTTCCTAATTGTGTGCAATGTAAAATTGATACCTGGTTTTATTGGAGAACACATTGATCTTATATTATGGCATCCAGGAGTGATAAATTGTTGGCAAAATATCTTGTAACTACCTGCCTGAATGAATAGCCACGCAATCACGAAAGATACCGAGAGATAAGAAATCCACATTTTCTATAAACATCATAATGATGACCCTAATCTCAGAAGAGTTGTGTGGGGTGTTGCAATCCAAGATCTTCCTGACACCCAAATAAAACCTCCCACATAAAAATAAGTGAAGATCAGAAACATACAGCAAATTTGAAATTAATGAAAAAAAAACATACCTAGGTTTTTGTCCCTCCTGATCCCATTCTTGACCTCATCATTGGAAGAAAATTTGGTCCCCATAGTTCAAAATATAAGAATGGAAATATTGTGCCTATATTGTTTTACTCAAACAATGATTACATTTGGTCGCTACAGGTCAGTGCTTGGAGTGGCGACATCTAGCTGAATTGTGCTAACTTCCCAGCAGCTTTCTCTAACCCACTTCTCATGTAAAATATCTTTATTACCTGCTTCATTGCAATTGTCTGTATATCTCCTGTTGTTCACCCACTAATAGTTTCACTTCTCCTTGTCACTGCCAAACTCCGGTGTGCTCTGATGCAAATTGAAAGGCTAGTTCTCCAAAGTTTTTGAACTGATGAAGCAGCGTATTGGGATTGTGTCATATGATTGCATTTGTACAGAATACAGCTTTCTTTTAAAGGTTGAATAGCCAAAAGTTGGCTTTATTTAATCTCTTCAGGATATCATTGAACTAAATTGTTCCTCCAATATATCTGCTGCACTGTTTTTTTCAAGTGCTGTATACAATGACTGCCACAGGCACACTGTAAAGGTATTTCCAGAAGAGACCAAGGTCAAATGACTATGCCAAATCAGGTAGTACATTAAGCCTTTCTCCAAACATTCTCCCTCTGATCCTTTTGCATCAAGGAAGGCACACTACCTTTCCAGTTTGCACTAGGCCTCATAGTTGCTGCAGCAGCTGTCATCTGGCTTCTGTCAGCTGATGGGGTTGGCAGTGGAGAGCGCTGGGAGGTGGAACTTTGCAGCTTTCTTGGATCCTATTAGCGAAGGGAGTGGTATCTTTGACATTTAAGCATAAAGAAGGAGCAACCAGGAGAGTTGGGCAGAAGCATGGGTTTGACAGGAAAGGAGCCTTTGATAAAGCATGGACTTGAAGTGGGACAACAGATGTGCAACATCAGGATAGATGAGCACTGTGCCAGAGATTACAGCTGCTATTCCATTTAAAAGAAATGGAATTCAATAAGACGGCTACTTGTGGAAGTGTGGGCCAGCACTGAGTTCAGCCGGTGACAGTTCATTCTGATAGGTTTGTGTTGTTCAAACATTGTCATTAGATTTCCAACAAAACAGAAAAACACTGTAAAGTGTGACATTGCAATAGAATGATTCAGAATTGCAGACTAAGCTCTTGATGTCTTTTGTGTGTTTTGGACTCAAGCAACAACCATTCTTTGTAAGGAGTTAATTTTTTCTAAAGTAATTGTTTTCATGAATGTGTTTCCACGTGTGATCTCAGTGGAATAAAGGATCACTGGACTGGAATCTTTGTGTGCTGAGCTTGTTATTTCCTTGATTACACTATCCACTCATAGGTTAGCACATAATGGTTCACAGACTATCTAACTCAACATCTAAACCACATGGGCTGCCAGTTTTTGGTCCTTGAAGGGGCTACATTAAATATTGATGCTTCATCTGGAGGATCACCCTCCTATAAGTCCTCTTCTGCTATTTTCAGGATATGAGAAGACTGAAGAGTGTAAACATGATCATAGTATCAATAACATGATGGACAGTGTTAGGCTGTTACCATGCTGTTTCAGTAAGTAGTTTGTTGAGGTCAATAAAACAAAAAATACACATAAAGAACAGTCAGAGACATATTCAATTGCATAAAATATCCTTAAATGTGGCTGGCATCTTTGCTATCTCTATGCTTTAGCTCTGGGATGCACATCCCCATCAGCGTTTATCATATTAATGTCAGTGAGAGCCTGAAAGCTTGCTGGTGCTCTCCCAGGTGTGCTCAATTTTCTGTATTGTTTTGTTAGATATTTTCTCCAAAAGAAAAGGATGGAGATTGTGGTGATTGTAGTGAGGTCAGCCCAGGTGGATCTCATAGAATGAGTTCCAGATTGAGGTTACTCATCTGGTCCAATCAGGGAGTCCTAGCTTACAGGTGAGAACAGGAGTGTTAAAGTTATTGAAACACTTGGTGTTTTTACTGAGTCCCTGCATAACACAGACACAATACGGGTGCTATGGAGAAAAAAAATAAGCACTACTGCTATGAGGGAAACAGGGAAACAGAAGTATCTCTAAGCAGGAGTCCTTCCTCTTTCCCTCAGGGATCGGGGTGGAGGGTGTTGCATGCAGCAGTCACTTATAACCATGGTGATTGAAGGACTCCCAGTCCAACCTTTTATTTTGCCATACTGTAGAGTCCGTGGACCATGTGTATGTTCATTGTGGATGTTTTTATTTTCTTTTTAGTTACCTGAAGAACCTGTTATTACCTTTTTGGTTGCGCTGCAGTCCCATGCTTCTGATCTTTGGGCAGACAGTGCGGAGGGGAGTGGGCTAGTCAGACAGTCTCCTTGTGGGTCAGTTCCTGGGCCTAGTCAGGCTGGCTATAAATAGGTCCAGGCAGTGGGCCGTGAAGAGGGTCATTTCTGCCGACTGCCTGCCCTTCTTCCGTGGCTATGTTTGAACCTGCGTGTCCTTGGAGAGGGAACACATGGTATCCACCAATGCTCTTGATGCTTTTAGGGAGAGGTTGCCACCATGGGGGAATGGAGTGTTTTATTTCCCCCTCTGAAATTCCTTTTTGATTTCATCCCTAACCTCCCCCTCCACTTTCTTCATGTAAGCATTGTCTTTAACATGATTTGTTGTTCATGTTTCTCTAGCCACATGCTTTCCTGATGATGGCAAATATGGAACAAAATCCTTCCACTATGGTGTCATTTTTTATTGAGTCACTACACATATACACACAGCCATGGATGATTTTTTTAAAAAAATAAAAGAGGCGATTCAGAGAGTGTAAAGAAAGAATAAGGAAAATGAAAACAAAAAGATACATAAACAGGAGATTCAGAAGGTCTCCTAGACAAACAAAACAGGAGTGTCAGATGCCCCATTTGCTCAAAGCTGGCTGTGAGGGAGCTGGACCAGTGTCAAGGACTATCCATGGTTAAATAAAGGGTCACTTGGTGATGGGATAACAACCTCTGTGGATTTATTTCAGAGATAATTAGTAAATGGCTATTGAACAGCAATGTGCATATGTGAGGGCTTCTTCAGACAGTGTGCATGCTGAGAGGTAGAAATATCCAGTAGCGAGTGGGATGGAGAGATTGCCAAGATGGAAAGAAAGTGGCTGAACTGTGAAATGAGAAACCAGTCATCAGAGATTGCAATGTTCTGCATTTGCTACACAGTGAAATCAGAATGCCATTGAAACCTATAGCCAAGCCAGCTAGCATCAGGCGAATGTGTGATCGGTGTGAGCAGGAGGATTGTATCACTGTTTACCTGTAACTGGTGCCACTAGGTGCTTAACTGATTTCCTTGTTCCTTCTTCCTCTCTGTTCAACCAGATTCATTTTTATACTCGCATGCAACCTCCCTTCCAGAGGTACTCTAAGTTCTGAGCAGACACCCTACAGGAAACTTCACTTTCCACCCCATCAGCCTCTGGAGACGAGGGATAATTTTCCATCACGTCCAGCATCTTCAGCATGAAATCACCACCAAACACATTTTCACCATTCCTCAGCACATTCAAAAGGACTATTTCAGCTATATCACGATCCATCACCTTGATTACCTCCATCACTCATCCCATTCCTCTGCCACCATGCAAACTTAAGAGGTGTAAAACCTCTTGGTCCAAGACCTAAAAACACTTACCAGATGAAGAAATGATTTATCTGTACCTTTTTGAATCTGGTCTACTGCACTCACTGCTCACAATTTGGCCCCCTCTGCACTGGGGAGATTAAAGATGACTAAAAATGTGTAGGTCAGGTGGATTAGGCATGCTAAGTTGCCCATAACATACAGGGCAGGTTAAGTAGATTAGTCATGGGAAATGCAGAGTACAGGGATAGGGTAAGGGGGTGCGTCTGAGTGGGGCGAATGGCCTGCTTCCACACCGAAGGGATCCGATGAATAATTGGGTAGATTGAGTGGTTGGCTACTTTGCAATACACCACTATTCTGCCTTAAGTATAATCCCAAGCTTTAGCTTTAGTGACAGAATCATTGAAGTTTACAGCATAGAAACTGGCCCTTCATCTCAACTTGTCCATGCAATTTTTGCAATTAAACTAGTCCCATTGCCTGCATTCAGTCCATATCCATCTATACCTATCCCATCCATGTACCTGTCCAAATATTTCTTAAATGACAAAATTGTACTCATCTCCAACACTACCTCTGGCAGACACTCACCACCCTCTGTGTGAAAAAAAATGCCTCTTTGGACCGGTTTGTGTCTCCCTCTCACACTTTAAACCTATGTCATCTAAGTTTAGACTCCCCTACCATGGGGGAGCATTTTCATGCTCTCATGGCGGGAAGGTGACGGCCTATTGGTATTATCGCTGGACTGTTAATTCAGGCACCCAAATAACATTCTGGGTGCTTGGGTTTGAATCCCACCATTGCAGATCATGGAACTTGAATTCAATAAAATGTCTGGAATTAAGAATCTAATGACGACTGTGAAACCATTATCAGTTGTTGGAAAAGCCCATCTGGTTCACTAATGTCCTTTAGAGAAGGGAACTGCCATCTTTATCTGGTCTGGCCTACATGTGACTCCAGACCCACAGCAATGTGGTTGATTATGCAATGCCCTCTGGGCAATTAGAGACAGGCAATAAATGCTGCTAAGCCAGTGATCCCCTCATGTCATTCACAAATAAAGGAAAAAAATCACTGATACTTCTGCCATCAATAGCTGTACTGTTCCTGTAAATTTCAGGAAAAGCAAGACGTCTTTAACTTGGACACCATCTGGACACAACATTGAGTTCATCAATTTCAAATTATAAACTCCATGCTCTGTTTCAATTCTGTTTTGTTACTTGTTTTGTTCTTTATCTCTTTCAGTCACACCCATGCTGACTCTGGACACTTGTTTGGTTCATTTGTTTCTTTTCTTGATCACAGCTTCAGTCTCATTTACAATATCTAACTCTGCCTTCTAAAGTATCACAGAACTTCCTATTGTCCATGTCCTCCAAACCCCTTGTTCAAAATTGATTACATCTTTAATTATTTAAAGGTACAGTCACTGTAGTCCTGGATGGTTATAGGGTGCTTCTTCCCAACTCTGATGAGAGGCCACAATGAGAACTATATACATTTCATTACAGTGGTTTGGAATATCTGTCTTTTTGATATACAAACAGAAGCAAAGCTATAACTGAGTGGGATTCACTTGTTGGTTAAGCAAGGCCATGTAACTTTTGGAGAAGCTGGATTTAATATTTTTGTGGTGCTAGGTGTCTTTGCTTTAAGACTGCCCAACAAAATTTTAAATTTAAAAACAGAAATTGCTTGTGAAACTCAGCACTCTTAATCAGAGTCACTGGACTCAAAACATTAACTCTGCTTTCTCTCCATAAATGCCGCCAGGTGTGAGTTTCATTAGCAATTTCTGTTTTTGTTTCAGATCCCCAGCATCCACAGTTCTTTGTCTTATATTAACAGCTTTTAAATTGTTAAATTGCAGTTCTGTCCAAGAACTGAGAAAAAGGCAGTAGCACTCAAATGTCCAAAAGCCTACATGTCACAACAGATCTGTCTTTCTCCCTCTGTGAGTAGAATAAAACCAGCACTAGAAGACTTCAGAAACAAAAATTCCCAACTCAAGAAGAAAAACCTAGGTCCAACTGACCATCCGGCCGACGACAATATATCATGATCAAGGAAAATCATTTTATTCTATCTTTGTTTGAACTCTTGATCCGCAGAATCCAATCCTTTTGATTATATTTTCAAGCCATGGTATTTCTGCAAAAACTGCCGGTCTTATCAATCCTATTTGTGAATAAATGTGAATGTGTTTGTATTTAAAGGGGTATAAGTTAATTTTTTTCATATTTGTAATTAATTGATTTTGCCATACATTAAATCAAAAATGTTGTTTACCACAAATGAGTAATTTTTTTTGTTTATTCATGAAACCCAGTGTGAGTTTCACTTTTTATCTTAGCTGGAGGTCATTTTCAGCATATTACCCACTTTAGTGATTAAACTGGTCATCTACTCATTTTTGGGGCTTCATTTTCAATGCACACTTTGCATTTGATCATGACAGTCATAGACCTGAAACATTAACTCTGTGTTGCTCTATTCAAATGATGTCTAACTTGCTAATCCAGTCCTTTTCCAGCATTTTATTTTTTGTTAATTTTAATGCCATAAAGAATTTTGGTTCAGTGAAGCCTTCATCTCTTTGTGTGATCTTTTCTTCCTGAGTTCTGCCCAAAGGCAGTTCTAATTCACAATATCAAAACCTGCATCATAGGTTTGAGACAGGTCCTTAATCCCCATTGAGTGGAAGGGAAATTAACCCCTATGCTATTGTTAGCAATCTGATCCAAGACAGCCTTCCAGTCAACTGAAACGAACAACAGTCATGTAACCCAGCCCAGGCAACCGAGTTGCTGTCATAATGCACTTTAATGTGTACCAATCCAATACACCATTTTGCTTTCATTCTAACACTTCTGTGCTGAGCCTGCTGCAATGTTCCAATGAAGCAAAACACAAGCTCAAGGAACAACACCTAATTTTTTGCTTAAGCGTATTACAACTTCATGGACTCAATACTAAATTCCATAATTTCACACCCTGACCACAGGATGTCTGTTTGGCATTTTTCTTACATTTCTCCCCTCCTTACCACCTTTGTTTGTGTGTTTAAATTGCTCTCAGTAGAGCGAACCTATTCTCTCGCCTTTCATACTGAAATATATATCTATTTTACATCTTTTCTTTCTCCTTTGCCACCATTAACAACCCTTTTCACAGTTTGCCTGGCTGTCTTCTGAACACGTTTTTTTGTGAGAATCAAATCCTGGAGTGGGTCTTGAAACCCACTCGTTTAGAGGTAGGAAAATGACCACTGCGCAGTAAGACCTTCGGATTATTTCTGTTAACGCCCATTAAGTATAACAGTAACTTTCATTTTACCTGATGCTCATGACAATAAATAATTACTGGGTGCTTCAAACCATAGTTGTAGCAGAGTGGAAACTCTACCCTGAGAAGTCAAAGTGATTACAATTCTTATTATTTGTGTTTTATACAGATCAAAGAGAATTTTGGCCTAATTGGTAATAAAGTTTCTTAATTATTCATCCTTTGATGGTGGTTGTGTCAGTAAGTAGACCAATATGGATGGTTGTGAGAGATAGTTATATTTGCTAAGTGTCTGACTTGTGTTTAGATGTGAATCACGGGTATGACAGCTATGAGCCTTTTTGGCCTGAAAATGTTCCCCAGCTCTATTAATATTCAGAACCTGATTCAGATTTAAAAGATCTAAATTCCCAATGCCCAGGGACTGAATTTCAGATTTATCTAAATGCTTGTGGTGTTTATGCCTTGTTGCTTTTGAACCCATACAAATTAATTGCTTATTAGATGATAGTCAGTGATTTCTGTGCATTCTGGCTCATCTCTGCGTGTCCTTAATTTATAGCTGAAGGATATTTGAAGCAATTGAATACATCCCATGTGACCAGTGACATAATGAATGAGAACGACAACCAATTATTACCTGACTGTGCAATGTGACCATGCAACAATAACCAAATATGACAGGGCTTGATAATGGAAAACTGACTTAGTTTAATTCGGGAGATGAGATCCAACAGCATTTACAGAAAAGTTAACGCTTAAAAAATGGTGCCACAGCAATAGAGTAGTTCGGATATATCTGGTGCTCAAATGGTATTAGAGGGACCCTGCTGCTTCATCACCTGATGAAGGAGCAGTGCTCCGAAAATTTGTGATTTCAAATAGACCTGTTGGGCTATAACCTGGTGTTGTGTGACTTCTGACTTTTTCCGCCCTGATCCAACACTGGCATCTCCACGTCAGTGTTGGAGAGAGGTATGAATTGCAAGGAAAATGTGTTCTAATACCGCTTTCATTTACTTCTTACCGTGAGAATTGTTCATGTTTTTTAGTCGAAAAGTCCCTCTAGAATGACATCAGGTAATTATTTGAATAATTTACTCTGTTACCTGGATTCTGGAAGTGGGAATACAGCTGGCGATACTTAAATTTCATAAATGATAATAATCAATGAATGTGCACGAATGGAAGATTCCAGACAGTAATCATCTACCCATGGCTCTATGATTTTAAACAGTATGCACTCCTGCTCTATTAGATCAGGTTCAATATCATTCCAAGTCCACACCAGCAGAAATGAAAAGACCATAGGTTAGGCAGCAAGTTTACTTGAAAAACATATTATAGTTTATTTTCTGGCTTGTTGCAATAAGGCTCAGTGTTCCATTCTGCACGTTGGAGAGATTGCTGTGTTTGTCTCTTCTTTGTAGTAAGTGGTCTGTAATGGTTACCTCTTATCAAAGAGTAATTGCTGTATGACTCTGTTTGATTTCTGTAAATTCTTTTATTTACACTATCATATGTAATATTGATCCCTGAGTGCATCACTCACCAGCACAAATAGTTCTGACGAGGTTGTTACACTCAAAACGTGCTCTGTTTCTCCACAGATGCTGCGGACCTGCAGAGTTTCTCCAGCACTTTGTTTTTGTTTCGACAACTCCGTGCTTTTATTATAATTTATTGCTTCAAAGTATTGATTTATATTGTCTCCATCAATGGCATTGACTATACTTTCTTCCATTCCACTTTGTTCAAGGACTCTATTCCATTCTCCCACGTATTTTGGCTCTGACCTATTTGTTCTGATGTTACAACCTTCTTAATTAGTGCTTATGATTCTTTTTATATTTTGTAAACTGAAGAATCCCCTCCACCAGAGCTGACATAGTGTACATTTGTGTCTATTTTATTTTACACACTTCAGTTCTCCCTTATTCCCTTGCAGAACCATGATAAGTCTTCCCTTCTCCTTAATTTCCACCCTATCAGTACCCATTTTTAGTAGATCATCGTCTACTATTTCTGACACCTCTGAAGTGATGCCACCACCAACCATCTCTTCTACTTCCCCCAACTCCTGTCGTGTATTCACCATCCCTCCTAAGCTTCCGCTCTCCAATACTGAACGCTCTGTACTCAGCAAAGGCCTCAGCTTTGTCCCTCTGCGTCCCCACCTTGACGAATTTCAGGCACGACATGACGCCGGACTGTCCTTCCGCCGTCTTCACCTCCATGCTCATTAAAAAAATATATAAACTGATGTTTTCCCAGCCACCATCAATTCTAAAGAAGTTAACTCTTTTAATGTTAACTCTGTTTTCTCCTCCACAGATGCTGCCAGACCTGCTGAGCTTTTCCAGCAACTTTGTTTTTGTTCCTGATTTACAGCATACGCAATTCTTTTGGTTTTTATCTCTTCTACTTCCCAGTTTAACATCAGAAGGCACCATTCATCCTGTAACACCCAAGTTCCTCAATATCCCTTCATTTAAACCAATCTATAAACCCTGTATCAGCCTCAACTGAAAAATGTGCCCAGTCTTGGGCACCATACATTAAGAAGAATCTGAAGGCATTAGAAAGGGTGTAAAAAGAATTCACAAGAATGGTTAAAAGGAGGATGAACTTCAATTACACACATTAGAGAGGTTGGGGTTGTTCTCCTTGGAGAGTTGAAGGTTGAAAGGAGATCTCTTAGAGGCCTTCAAAATTATGGAGGATCTGGGCAGTGAAGTTAGAGATAAGCTAGGATATTGGGCCAGAAACCAGTGAACACTAATTTAAGATGATTGGACAGGGGACAAGGAACCAAAGTCAATGTGAGAAATGACATAGTTAGGACCAGGAATGGCTAGTGCGGTTGAGGCAGGTTGAATTATGGCTTACAGAGAGGAACTGAATAATTAACTGAAGAGGGAAATAAAATGTGCAGAGATAAATGGCAAAGAATGGGAGTAACTGAGTTCCTCTTAGCAAGAGATAATAGGTACTGCAGATGCTGGAGAATCCGAGATAACAAGGTGTGGAGTTGGATGAACACAGCAGGCCAAGCAGCATCATAGGAGCAGGAAAGCTTGACGTTTCATTTCTGATGAAGGGTCTAGGCCCGAAACGTCAAGCTTT
>JAHRHZ010000217.1:5596539-5626486 GCA_024137785.1 Ginglymostoma cirratum
GTCAAGCTTTCCTGCTCCTATGATGCTGCTTGGCCTGCTGTGTTCATCCAGCTCCACACCTTGTTATCTCCTCTTAGAAAGAGTTGGCATATATACAATGGGCCAAATGCATTTTTTTTGTTGCAACCATTCTATGATTCTCCTGTAAATCTCTAATTTTCTGCCCTCAACATGAGGTTCAATGATTTCAGATCATCACCTGTGACCCATTTATATGAGTAGCAGCTGTTCATACTGTTCTGTCATTGCCATCTTGTCGAGACTATTTTCAACATATCTTGCTATCACTTCCTTTTACAATGTACCATCATCTGTTTAGTAATTTAATCTCTCCTGTTTACCAGCCCATCAGTGATCTCCATTTTTGTTCTTTGCCCCATCTCTGTTTCTAAACCTGCTTAAAACTTATTACATTGTTGGACTTCGTTCAGTTCTGACAAAAGGCCGTTAGCTTGGAAGAGTAGGAGGTAGTTTTAACCAGATACATTGGTTTCGGAGTCCAGTGGATTAGATGAATTTTACACTCCACCCATCAAGGACAATGTTAAACTATTCTACCAGGAAACTGACGGAATTGGGTACAATATTAGTTTCACACTCTATGCAGTTTAATCTTCCATTTAAGTCCATGACTGATACTGGATGAATTTTAAAATCACCATGGGTTTCCTAACCATGAGCCAAGTTAAAATTGATCCCATTTAATTCCATTCTCCTGCTTGACATGCTAAATATTTCATGTTTTCACTTTAGATTTCTATGTTTTGTTTCGATATTAAAGATTGACTAAGCTGTGCTGAACTTGGCCTTGAAACAGTCACAGCATTATAAAAGTGTCCTCGGGGGTATATTCCATTTTGATCGCTCCTACTGCAAAAAACTGTTCATGATTCATATGAGAAGAAGATGCTTGAAGGTACGTTATGAATTTTCACAGCAGCCTCCACCAATTACTGCTCACTAACTGTTGGGTTTGCATAAAAGGGGCGGCAAGGTATCTCAGTGGTTAGCACTGTTGCCTCACAGTGCCAGGGACCCAAGTTCGATTCCACCCTCAGGTGACTGTCTGTGTGGAGTTTGCACATTCTCCCTGTATCTGCATGGGTTTCCTTTGGGTGCTCCAGTTTCCCCCCACAGTCCAAAGATGTGCAGGGTAGGTAAATTGGCCAAGCTAAGTTGCATGCAATGTTCAGGGATGTGTACATGGAAGATGGTTATTCTATCGACATGTGCTTTTTTTTAAAAACGTTGTGGCCTGGATCTGTGGACCATCATTTCTTCTTGACCATATCCTGCAAATGAGGTCATCTCATCTCAATAGTAGCTTCTGTGGAGTTGAATGTACAACACATTTGATATGTGTGAGTGATAGTTTATTGTCAAACTATTGGCAAATCTGCTTTGTGCACGAGGCTAGATGTTTTCATTCACCCAGAGTGAGCACATCATGGTGGAAACAGCATATTAATTTCTTAGTTGAGCTACTTGAGGATTGCTACTTGCTTGTTGTGATCCAAGTCATTAGTATTGACGTTTCTTCGAGGGAAAGTGCAAAAACAAAATGTTCTGATGGAACTTGCAGCTTCTTGGTATCTCCTTCAAGTTCCAGTCTATCATTGCTGTTTTGCCCTCTAGACTACGTCAGTGGCGGGTTCATCAATGAGTCAGATTTGGTAATGTTCATTTTCTATTTCATCATTTATGGTTCCTCATGAGCTTTGCTGACTCTGGCAATCCAATCTCTTTTCAATGCTGATAAAAATGGAATACATTTCAGGAAACTCTGTATAATCACACGCTTCGAACTTCCTTACTATATGAAATACATTTATTATAAAAATAAAGCTAATCTCAGGGGATGTTGGCTTTCTTGTTGATTTCTTACATGAGCCTAGGAAGCAACATGAAATTTTCTACCCGATGTCTCTTAACTGATTGTTCAGTAACCAAAATTCTTTGACCTGCAATTCCTGACTGGCACTTCTTGAATAGGTTTTCCAAAACTGGCTGTAACTTCTTGGCTTCCTGATTTTTAAGTAATTTCACTCCTTCCACCATTTAATAAGACTCAGGTCACAACATGCATTTATGCTCAAGAGTGAGAATTATTGATTGTAAAGTTGATACAAGTTCTTTACTGTCTGACATACCTTCTGTTACAATGATGCTTGAAGCGTGCCTTTAATCTTAAATGCTATACCGCCTGGAGATGCAGTTCACTGCTATAGATCACAAACAATATTTACTCAATCAAGGTATTGTCTCTGATAATATAATGACTATTGCCCCTTTATCGAACTTAAAATTAGTGAAATGTTCATTAGCATAAATAACCACCTGAAAAAATGTTTGCTCTGTTTCACATATTGCCCTAAGAAATACATCCTTCTATCATTGACCATTCTACCTCATTAAGTTATTTATAGCAGTGTGGTTTGTCATCTTGCTGGTCTATGGCTGTGTTCTAATTCAATTCATTTTCTGAATATTTTGTTTTACAAATAAAGCATTTTTTTGTAATAACTGGGCACTGCTTGTGCCTAAAGTTTCTTTGCTCCACAGCACTGACAATAATAGTAGCTGGTGTCTAATGCATGATCTAAATGGATCTCTCTTGTGAGTCTTCATGTTTCTTTTCCTAGATGAGCCTCATGTTCAGTAGTTTTAATAAATGCTTCCCATCTTTATTGGATCTGCCATCTTTTCTAGTCTACGAACTTTGTTCTTCCAATCAACTTTGTCTGCTTATGCTTCTAATTTTCCCTTTTATCAGTTTAATTCAGGCTTTACAATATTCCCTGGTCAGTATTCTCTGTTTGAATTGCTTCTGTGGCCCTAGCTTTCATTTATTATCATTGTGTCTTTGTTGCAAACCTAGAATGGTGGTGATACTCGAGCTAAGCTGTAGGCACTTTAACTTACTTACGACTTTCCAGCTGGTAAACCAAACATTTCTTTTGCTTTTAGAAGATTTCCTTCACTCTCAGCCTCCAATCTCTGTTCACTGTCCACTGAGCCTTAACTCAGGACTGTTCCTTTAGATTATTGGTAATCTGTAGACATTTAGGTGGGGCTGAAGCTCCACATCTCACTGCTGCATGTCTCTGACCATGTTTGAAACACTTTTTTAGGATTATCAAGAGATTCAGCCTCAGAATCTTACTATGAAGTTTCTTCCGCACAGTACTTCAACGTTCAGTTTTTCCCAATGTTCATAGCTTTAAGAAGTCTGCTTGAGCAATGTGTAGTGAGTTTTAAGAACTCTACAGCAGCCAATATTTGTTATGCTGCAGATAAAGGGAGTCTGCACTGCTTGCCACCATGTTATAAGATAAATCATCACCCAAAGCTTGTTGTGGTGTAAGACCCAGTTGGGAGATTTTCTGCCACCATCCTCTTTCCTTGCAGGGATCTACTGAGGTTGCTTGGTCTAGTGTGGTAGAGGAAAACCGTCTTGTTTGAAACAAGATGTAATTTACTGCATGATGGCAACTAGGTAGAAATGGGATTGGTGTGATAGGTATTATTGCTGAGGTTATGACGGAGACATTGTTCCAAAGACTGAGGGAGACCTTGATGATTGTCCTTACACCTTTGAGATTCAAAGCTGCTTTCATCACCTGTGTCAATGTGACAAGATCACATTGAGTAGTGCATAATGCACATGTTACAGCCAAATGAGAAGGGTGATTTAGCCCCTTCTTTTAGCCACTTTAGTTGGTCACAACAAATAGGTTTAATTATACTAGAAAGGGTCCAGAAAAGACTTACGAGGATGTTTCCAGAGTTGGAGGGTTTGACCTATCGGGAGAGGCTGAATTGGCTGGGATTATTTTCCATGGAGCATCAGAGGCTGAGGTGTGACCTTAATGAGGTTTATAAAATCATGAGGGACACAGACAAGGTCTTTTCTCCGGGGTGGGGGTGTCCAAAACTAGACAGCATAGGTTTAAGGTGAGAGGAGAAAGAGACAGAAGGGACGCAAGGGGCAACTTCTTCATGCAGAAGGTGGTATATATATGGAATGAGCTGCCAGAAGAAGTGGTGGAGGCTGGTATGATTACAACATTTCAGAGACATCTGAATGGGTATATATTGGGAAGGGTTTAGAGGCACATAGGCCAAATGTTGGCAAACGGGACTAGATTTATATGGGATATCTGGTCAGCATGGACAAATTGGACCAAAAAGGTGTGTTTCCATGCTGTATATCTCTATGGCTCTACTTTTACCATGTAATTCTGTCACACTTCAATTAAAAATGTAGTCAACGAAATCAAAATAAGGGAACAGATTAAAATGTTTTTCTGAATGAAAACAAGGGGAGTTTTATCACTTCTGTCTCTGAGAAAAATAATAAACACAACATGATTCATACACCCCTCCAGCCTTCCCACACAACCCCCCAACACACAAAAAAGCAGAGAGTATTTGGTATGAAATGAAGATCAAAAATGTGCAAGTAAAAAGTACTTAGGGTCCTTGAGAAATCAGATTTTAAGCTGAGACCATGGTTCTTAAATGGATGTCTTGTATCCTCAGAAGTAGCAAACTCTAAATTTCCTTGCTTTCTCAGTGAATAATTGTTTCTCTAATTTCATTTATAATCAAGCACTGTTCTTCAAAAGGCTAAGAGAAACAGGCAGGAAGAGAGAGGGAGAGGGTCTTACAGTTCAATGTTGCAAACCGATTTTCTTTATGTTCATGCTTTGCTGCTTTGTCCAGCAGTTACTTATTCCAGCAGGTTCATTTATACATTCTCAAGTCTGGTTCCCATTGTCTTTACAATCTGAATATTAACAGATAACCTTTTGTGTCCATTATGTGCAATGTTTCATTACACTGTGAATCAAACAGGAAATGAAAGTTTCTTTGTGCTTGTCTCTAAATAGTAAGAAATAGAGGGAAGTACAATATGTCCAGTTACATTATTATACCTTTCTTGCTTCTTAGCTCTAACCAAATAGTTTTTGTATTTGTTACCTGAAGGGAATCCTCTCATTCCAACATTACAATGACTTCCTTACTCAATATTGCCACCCCACCTTTCTTTACTCTTTCCCTGTTTTTCTGAATATTTCTATCTTTGAACATTACACATACATCCTTTACTTCTTTTGAGATACCTCTTCATTATTTTGACTGCTTCATATTACCTTGTGGTCATTTTTGCTTGGATCTTGCCAACATTTTTCGCCACAATTTGAGAGTTTGGAGCAAAGTCAGTGAATTGAGGTCCTACAGTAGCAGATTAAGCCTACTGCAGTTGGGAGCTAAGCCATATGGGAATGCTGAGATAACAAGGTGTAGAGCTGGATGAACACACCAAGCCAAGCAGCACCTGAGGAGCAGGAAGGCTGACGTTTTGGGCCTCGACCCTTATTTAGAAATCATATGGGAATGCTGCCAGGTATACTGTGATGGAGTTGGCTGTGAACTGGGCAAGGTTTGTCTCTGTTTAAGCACCCATGACCAACCGTAGGCCCCATGGTAAGATCCCTTGTATCTTTCAAATTCTCCTTTCTCTTGCCTGCTTGCTCTATCCTAACTGGCCCCAATGATGAGGTGCCGCTACTTACTGGTGTTCCACAGCTGTTCCTTACGCTGGAGCCTCCTGAAAAAACCAAAACTGGCCTCCAGTCCAGGTACAAGACTGGGTACTGATGAATTGCTAGTTTCTGAATGGCCAGCAGCTCTTAAAGGTGAGACATGGCTCCTGGGAGACCCAGCAATCATAACACCCAGCAGATCACTGCCCGATTTGTTTCAACTCACTTCAATGCTCATGGGGTGTTTTTCCCCTGGTGTGTAGAAGGCAGCGGGGTGATCTTATTAAAGGTTTTTAAAATCATGAGGGACATAGGTAAGGCGAATAGCCAAGGTCTTTTCCCAGGGTATGGGAGTCCAAAATTAGAGGGCATAAGTTTAAGGTGAAAAGGGGAAAAATTTAAAAGGGACCCGAGAGGCAACTTTTTCATGCAGAGGGTGGTGCGTTTACAGAATGAGCTGCCAGAGGAAGTAGTGGAGGTGAGTACAATTACAACATTTAAAAGGTATTTTGACAAGTACATGAATAGGAAGGGTTTAGAGGGATATGGGCCAAATGCAGGCAAATGGGATTAGTTCAGTTTAGAAAACATGGTCGCATGGTCAAGTTGGGCTGAAGGATCTGTTTCTGTGCTTATGACTCTATGAATGACTGCAGCAGGGTTACCACAGGTCCTCCAATGAATTAACGAGTCCAGTATCACAAACATTAAGTCCAGCTGAGTTGGTGATTTTGTCTTCTGTCCTACAGGATGTATCACACATTCCAACTTAATATCAATGCTTCAGGTTCTATTTATCTAAAACGGTGTCACATTTTAGTTTATGATGAATACATTTACAAAATTAAATTGACTTTTAGACAAATGAAGACTGAAAGGAGATATGATTGAACTAATTTGAAATGCTATGGTCAATACTTATTGCACATCTAGGAAGGTTACTTTATGCTGAAGTCTTAATGAAAATATGAAATAAAACTCAAATTACATTTCAAAGTCAAATGAATTCCTTTGCCACTGACTGGTCAATACAAGCAGTTAATGCTGTGCCAGTTCATGTCTATAGATAGGAATTGAATGAATATCTGCTTATGAATGGAATTGATGGTTATAAAGGTAGTACATATAGAAATGATTTTGCAATTGATGGCCATTTGCAAAACTTATGCTGTTAAAGTTGAAAAATAGACAGGCTACTTTGAATAATGTAGGTTATTAACGGGTCATCAGTTTCATTGATTTGTTGAATCTTGGTACTCATACAATGGCTGTTGTGTTTGTCTACATAACAGTCCTTCCATTTGAAAATAATTCAGACTGAGGCATTTGCGAAAAATATAAGGTACGTTCTCCTTGCAATATAGCAAGATTTCCGAGAATGCAAAGCCCATTGATGTTCTCTAGTTTAAGCTCATTTATCCTTAGGATGATGGAAAGGCAGACCCCTGAAGGCGTGAGACAGGTTAGATAGAATGTAAAAAGAAATGATTGTCCGAATAGGAATGGGCTCCACTAGTTAAATGTTACTCCTTGCTTTATATTGGCCTGTATTTTACATTGAGAATAATAGTGATTAACAGTAATATCATTATTAAGGTATAAATCAGACATCAACATTAAATGTTTACACATGTTCTTCCTCAGATTTCACTATACGTTACATTGCAACATCAAAACATGGGAAGGGCACAAAGTTGCATTAATTACCCATTAAATATAGACTGAACATGGCGAAAAAAAAGCTAGGGCTCACTTATTCAAATTTTACATTAACTTGTAGCAACAGACAAATCTGACATCCCTCTGGAACTGAAAATTAACCATTATAATTTGGAGTCTCATATCTTTAGATCTTGAACATTGTTATAGATGTTAATAAGCAATTAAAAGTAAATAAAAAATCTTTCCTACTTTTCAATGTGTCGCTTTTGATTCTCCATCTCTCTTTCCAAATCCTATCTTTCCTTCTTTCTATTTATTTTGCAGTGTCATGATTCATGATGCGCCAAAACCCATTCAGGTTAGAAGGCAACATGCAAAATTAATGCTCCCCTTTTGTGTGAATAGTGAGAACAACGGGTGCCAGCCTGTTGTCTGCTCCGCTGGCAAAGTTTGTGAACAGTAGGAGCACCCAACAGTGCTGTTTAAAAACCACATGGATCAGCTTTTTCTTCTTAAAGACAGGCTGTCTCCTAAAGACAAGTTGCGCAGAAAGGGTGCTGCAAAGGAAATTCCTCCAAACTGAATGCTAGAACACACTGATTAAATCCTTAAAGAGAAACACAGCATTCGAGTAATTGTGTGGTACAACTTGGGAGGAGGAGAGATTCCTGACTTGGTGCCTGGTAGATGGTTACAGGTTTTGGGGCGTCAGGGAGCAAAACACTCTCCGCAGTCTTCACACTGTCTGGCCAACTCTTACGGCCACAATATGTATATGGCAGTTTCATGTAAATTTCTAGTCAATGTTAACTCCCAGGTCCTTGAGGGATTCAACAATGAAAATGTCATTGAACATCATGGGGAGATGGTTATCGTCTGAAATTTGTGTGGGCCGAATATCACTTGACACTTCTCAGCCTCAAGCATAAATTATGCACATAAAATTATAATAGATCTCAGTCAAATGCAGCACGGTGCTCTCCATGTGTGATTGATGGGGCAATTATCCAATCATTCGTGTTCATGAGTGGGAATAGTGATGTCAATTATATACAACGTTTAAAGTATATGCAGAGCTAGCTGTCAGAGGAGTAGTCAAACCTTTAATTGCAGTATATCCCATGCTTCATTGAGTGCTTTTGCTATACTCGGAGTTATTTTTCTAAGATCAGCCTTTACAAGCTGCAATGTTTTTACTGTTCTTAACTCTTCAGTGCAATTGTTTAAGCCGAGGAGCTAGTTTGTCAATGCTGGATTTAAATAAAAAACTTCCCATCGATGTTAGCTCTTCAGAGAGGAAAATAATAATAATACACACACCCAAGAACACAAAATTGTATGTGAATTATGTGATGCTGAGGAGTCATCAATAAAATTGTAAACACCTCAGCATTTATTGATATGCTTTGTGAAACAAAATGTTTGAAATTATTTAACCTCTCTTGCTCATTCAGGGTTAACTGCAGCAGGCGTGGTTAATCAAGCGCAAGTTTTCAACTCTGGTTACAGAATGTGCCTTTTTTAACTGCCAAGTAATCATGATGTAACTGCATCACTAACAGTGTCACATTTTACTGTTAGTTAACACCACAATTATGGTAGACTGCATCGTAATTGCATTCCACTAGTCAACTACTGTTCCATACATTGACACTTTTATTTATGCCAAAATTTGCTTAGTTGTCCCACAATCAAGCTTGATGTAATACACACAGTATTATAGTTTATGTGCTTTCCTGTCAGCAGGATAGATCGACTAGATGTGGTGATACAGGTTCATACAGTCAGAAGGTGAGGCAGATGTGCTTGGAGTCCTCAACATTGACTTTGGACAGCATAAACTCTCATGGCATCAGGGTCAACTTGAACAAAGGAATCTCCTCCTGGTTGCCACCTATAGTGCCACACTGCCCTTGCAGGCCAATAAACCAGACTCCTGCATGTTGAGTGCCGATTGGAAAAAAGCATTTGAAGGTGACAGGACGCAGAATGTACTCTAAGACAGGGACTTCAGTGTCCATAGCCAGTGTGTACAGGAGCATTGCAACTGATCAATCTGCCCTAACCTAAAAGTTTATAAATGTTATACTGAGTCTACCGAAGCTGGTGAGGAAACCAAAATGGGGCAAAAACATATTTTACCTCCTGTTCATCAATTTAACTGTTATGGACTTGTCTATACATGATAGTATTGTGGGACTGGCAACTCTTCAGTCCTTGGGATGACAAAGTCCCATTTTCACATTGAGGATATTCTAATTTTGATTTAAATCAGGTCTTTCACTTCAAAACTGCATTACCGTGGGTCATCAGCAGCAGCAGAATTGCACTTGATCATGATGTTGTGTTCCTGCATGAATTGGGAGCTGGTGGACCCCATTGTGGTTCCCAGTGACCACATCTGTAGTAAATGTTCATTGTTTGAGGAACTCTGGCTCAGAGATGATGAACTGGATTCTGAGCTTTGGACATTGCGACGCATCAGGGAGGGGGAGAGTTACTGGATGCTGTGTTTCAGGAGGTATTCACACCCTTAGACTAACTAACTTGAATTCGGCCAGTGGTTGAGGGACAGGAGGGTTTAGCTGTGAGTGAGGCGGGTAGAGGAATCCAAGAGGTAGAGTTGCAGGAGACTCAGCTCTTGTCCTTTTTCGACAGGTTTGAGAGCCTTGCTCCCTGCATGAATGGGAATGGGGACTGTAGGGAGGATGAGCTGACTGACTGCAGCACCATGGTGCAGGGAGCCATTCAAGTTGGGGGGGCGGGTTGCGGGTGGAGAGAAGACAAATGTAGTTGTAATTGGGGATAGTATAGTTAGGGGCATAGCCACTGTTCTTTGTGACCAGAATCAAGAGTCCTAAAGGTTGTGTTGCCTATCTGGTGCTCCGGTTTGGGATACCTCATCTGGGCTATAGAGGAACTTGGAGTGGGAGGGTAATGATCCAGTTGTTGTGATCCATGTGTGTACTAACGACATAGCAAAACCTCTGCACTAGTTTTATCTAAGGGAATATGAACAACTAGGAGCTAAATTAGAAAGCAGAACCAAAAAGGTAATAATCTCTGGATCACTATCTGAGCCACGAGCTAATTGGCACGGGGTCAATAAGATTAAGCAGGTAAATGCATTGCTTAAAGATTAGTATGGGAGAAATGGATTTGAATTCATGGGACATTGGCACCAGTACAGGGGAAGAAGAGACCTGTTCCGATAGGATAGTCTTCATCTGTTTCATGCTGGGACCAGAGTCTTAGCAAATTGCATAACTCGGGCTGTAGACAGGGCTTGAAACTAAATGGGGAGTGGAGGATGGGGAGGGTTCAGTTGTAGGGGAAATTAGAAAACTCAAATTAAAGGACGAGTTAAGAGTACAGGGTAGCAGTGTGGCAGAAGGTTCCCAGACAATAAGAGATCGCACCAAAGATTTGTAAAAGTGTAGGGAAATTTACCAATAGAACAAATTTTAAAGCTTTGTATCTAAGTACACGAAGCATTCGAAACAAAAATGAATGAGTTAATGATGCAAATAGAAGTGAAAGGGTGCGATTTGGTAGCAATTACTGAGACTTGGTAACAAGGAGACCAAGTCTAGGAATTGAATATTCAAGGCATTTTAGAGGGATGAACTGAAAGGAAAAGGAGGTGGTGTAGCTTTACTGGTTAAGGAAGGGATCAGTGCTATAATGAGAAATGACATAAGCATGGGAAATCAAGATGTGGAATCAGTCGGGGTAGAAATAACAAATAACGAAGGGAAGAAATACTTGGTAAAAATAAACTGTACGTCCCCAAATAGTAGCTCCGTAGTGGGGCAAAGGATAAACCAGGAAATATTAACTGCTTGCTAGAAAGGTAGGGCAATATTCATGGGTGATTTTAACATGCATGTAGATTGGAAGAATCAAATCAAAGGCCTGGATAGCCTTGAGGCAGAGTTCATTGAAAGTATTAGAGACAGTTTCTTGGAGCAGTATCTTGTGGAACCAACCAGGGAACAAGCTACTCTGGATTTGGTATTATGTAATGAAGAGAGACTAATTAATGATATCACAGTTAAAGATCCTCTAAGAAGTAGTGACCTTAGTATGATAGAATTCAAAATTCAGTTTGAGAGTGAGAAAGTGCAGTCCCACAGTAGTGCTCTGGAATTAAACAAAGGAAATTAAATAGGCATAAGGACAGATTTGGCCCGAGTAGATTAGGCAGGAAGGTTAAAAGCTATGACAGTGAATGAGCAGCAACAGTTGTTTAAGGAGCTACACAATTCCTCACAACTAAAATACATGCCAGTGAGGAAGAAAGATGGTAAGGGGGTAAAAAACATGCATGGCTAAAGAAGGAGAACAAAAATTAAGGTACACCATATCGGAAAGGCCAGTGGCAGACAGGAGGATTGGGAAACATTGATAAACAAAGGGATACTAAAACATTAATAAAAAGAGCTAAGGTAAGTTACAAAAGAAAACGAGCATGAAATATCGAAAAGGATAGCAAAAGCTTCTATAGGTATACAAAAAGGAAGAGAGCCGCTAAGGTGATCCCTTTGAAGATGAAACTGGAGAGTTAATAGTGGGGAGCACTGAAATGACAGAGATGCTAAATCAATACTTTGCCTCAGTTTTCACGGTGGAGGACACTAGGACCATTTTTATTGGAATGGGCAAGTCAGAGGCAATAGAAAGGGTAGAACTCAGAAAAATCAACATCAATAGGGCAAAGGTACTCATCAAACTGTTAGGATTGAGGGCAGACAAGTCCCCCAGGCCTGATGGCCTACATCCTAGGGTATTAAAAGAAGTAGCGATGGAGATGGTGGATCCATTGGTTACAATATTCCAAAATTCCCTGGACATGGGAAAGGTTCCAGTAGATTGGAAAAATGCTAATGTAATGCCCTTATTCATAAAGGGTGGGAGGCAATATGTGGGAAATTACAGACCAGTAGGTTTCAAACCTGTTGTTGGCAAAGTGTTAGAATCAATTATCAAGAAAACAATATCAGGACATTTGGAAAATCAAAATACTATCCATCAGAGTCAGCATGGTTTTATGAAGGGCAAATCATGTTTGACTGTTTTTCTAGAGTTCTTCAAAGATATAACAAGCAAAGTGGATAATGGGGATCCGGTAGATGTAATATATCTGGACTTCTGGAAGTTGAGAAGGTGCCACACAAAAGGTTGATTCACAAGGCTGAATTAAATGGGATTGGGGTAATTATTAGCTTGGGTAGGTGACTGGCTGACAGACAAAAAACAGAGCATTGGGATAAATGTTCTTTTTTGGATGGCAAGAAGTAATTAGTAGGGTGCCATAGCGTCTAGTCCTTGGACCCCGCTATTTACAATCTATATTACAGCTTGGATACAGGGATAGAAGGCTCCATAGTGAACGATAAAAAAAGGCAGGACAGTAAATTGCAGTGAGGAAGTAAGAACTTCACAGATGGATGTAGGCAGGTTAGGAGAGTGGGTACCAAAATGTGACAGATGGAGGTTAACATGGATAAGTGTGAAGTCATGCATTTTGGTTGGAAAAATGTGAAGGTTATCTAAATGGGGAGAAACTTTAGGGTGCTCTGGTGCAGAGGGATCTGGGTGTCCTCATTCATAAGTACATCAGTTAATACAGAAAATGAATGGAACGTTGGCTTTTATAACAAAAGGAATGTAATATAAAGGTAAGGAAGAATTGTTGCAACTATACAAGGCATTGGTGAGATTGCACCTGGAGTATTGTGCACAGTTTTGTTCCCTTTATTTGAGGAAAGATGTAGTAGCATTGGAGACAATCCAGAGGAGGCTCAGTAGATTGATCCCAGAGGTGAGGCGTTTGTCATATGAAGAGAGATTGAACAGTTTAGGCCTACACTCTCTGGAACTTAGAAGAATAAGGGGAGATCAAATTGAGGTATTCAAGATGATGAGGAAGAAATAAAATAGATGTGGAGCACATGCTTCCTCTTGTGGGGCATTCTAGGACAAGGGGTCATAGTCTTACTATAATGGGTAGCAAATTTAAAACAGAGTTGAGGAGAATTTACTTCTCCCAAAGGGTTGTGAATCTGTGGAATTCGCTACCCCAAACTGTGGTGGATGCTGGGACTGTGAGTAAATTTAAGCAGGAGTTAGACAGATTTTTAATTGGTAATGGGTTGGAGGGTTACGGGGAAAAGGCAGGAAAATGGGGATAAGGAACATATCAGCCATGATTGAATGCCAGAGCAGACTTTGATGGGCCAAATGGCCTAATTCTGCCTCTATATCTTATGAACTTATGAATAATAACTTCATGGCCTAACTACACTCAACCATTTCCATTAAGCCAAGGGGTCAATCTTAATTCAATGAAGAGCGCAGGAGGGTTTGCCAGGAACAGAGCTGACCATACCTGAAAATGAACCGTCAACAATACCTGCAACACAGAACTACTTGTACGCCATACACCAGAAGCAATATGAAATAGACAGGGCTAAGCAACTTCACAAGCAATAGTTCAGCTCCTCAATTCTTTCACACCCAGTCGTGAAAGGTTGTGGGCAATTAAACATCAAGATTAAAGAAGGCTGCATGGTTATTCCCATTCTATATGATGGGGAAGCCCAGCACATAAGTGCAAAAGATAAATTTGAAAAGATTGCATCAATCTTCAGCCAGAAGGGTCAAGTGGATAAGCCAGTCCCAAACAAAAAATGACAAACTTCAGCCAACTCATTTAACTTCGTGTGATGTCAAAAAAATGGCAAAAGCCATAGGCATCGAGCTGGTTTTGTGGAAAATTGCCCAAGTAGTTCTGTCTGCCAGGCAAATCTAATCAAAGTAATTACTACACCATTTGTTCACTATTGAACATCAGCCAAGTAACACAGGGTTTGTTGACAGCATTATCAAGTGTCACTTGCTCATTGATGCTCAGTTTGAGTTTTGCCTGGTCACTCAATTTTTCATCTCATTTCAGCCTTGGTTCAAGCATGGACAAAAGATCTGAACCCCAGATGTGATGCATATTGACTGTTGTCAACTTCAAGGCTGCATTTGGCCATGTCTGACATCAAGGAGCTTGAGCAAAGCTAGAGTCAATTGGAATATGGGGGATATCTCTCCATTGGTTAGAATCATTCTTAGTACAAAGAAAGATCATTGTGGTTGTTGGACAAATTTTCATCTCAGCCACAGGACATAACTGCAGATTGGTGCATTTGGCTCAATCACCTTTAGCTGCTTTATCAACAAATAATTTTCTGTCATAAGATCACACAAGTAGGATATTCACTATTGATTTATAAAAGTTCAGTGCCATTCATGACTCCTCCAGTACTATCCACATGGCAAGCAACATTCGCACCATGCAAGTTTCAGGCAATCTCCAACAGGAGAAAATTTAACCATTTCCCCACACTTGATGTTCAATGGCCATTATTATTGCTGAATTATCAACATGCTGGGATGATTCCACTGACTATTAACTGAACTGGCCAATCATAAAAACAGTACAATTCCAAACGTTAGGAATTCTGAGGTGAGTAACTCATTTCCTGACTTGCCAAATGTGTCTACCTTCTACAAAGCCCAGGTTAGGGGTATAATGAAATACTCCCCACTTGCCTAGATAAGGATGAGAGCAGCTCTAGTAACACAAAAAGTTCAACACTATTGAGAATAAAGCAACCTGCTTGAATGGTATGTCATCCATTATTTTCAACATGCATTCACTCCCTCTTACACTGATGCAAAGTGAAAGCAGTGTGCATCTTCTATATGATGCAGCGCAACAACTCAGCAATGCTCTTTTCACCACTCTTTCCAAACTGCTGACTTCTATCATCTAGAATTAGGACAAGAGCAGCAGATACATGGGAGCAACACCACTTCAAGTTCCCCTGAAAACTACACACCATTCTGACCTGAAAGTATGCCACTGTTACTATATTGCACTGGGTCAAAAACCTGGAACTCCTGTCCTAACAGCACTTTGGGGATAACTACTGCTTATGGACAGCATCAGTTCAAGAAGGTACCTCATGGGAAATTAGGGATGGGCAATAAATGCCAACTTAGCTATTTATGCCCATATCCCATTAAAACATTTTTTTTTAAAGGGATGCCAAGCAGCTTCTGTTGTGTACTGTGCCAGCCTCAAAGATTCACCTGACACAATCACCCTTGTATCTATGGTCTGTAATCAACTGTAAACAAATCCTTCGTAGCTATCAAATGATGTAAAATCTCAAATTTTATGGTTAAATGAGCTAACACTATTTACCAACTAGTGTTAAATAAATCTCCAATGTATCAAAAAGGAGTAAACCTTTTTGCAGCCATTAATATTCAAGACTGCAGAGTATGATGATGCATAGGAGCAACACCATTTGGAAGTTCCTCTGCAAAGTACACACCATTCTGACCTGAAAGTATATTGCTGTCACTGTATTGCGCTGGGTCAAAAGCCTTGAATGGTGAATAAGGCAGCACAACTTAGGATCGAGTGGAGTACAGACCTACTTCTGCAGGTCTTCTCATAATAATCTGTGTACAATTTAAAGGAAGTTGATTAAGTCATAAAGCTTGCCAAGGACACCGGGTAAAATACTACTGTTTTTCGTCAGTTGGCACCATGGGTTCTTTAAAATCTAAAGGGCAGATAATGTCTCGGTTTAATATCTCATCCAAAAGCTGGCACCTCCAACAGGGCAATACCGATTGACTGCTACAATGAATTGTCAACCTAGATTATGCCTCACATTTTTGGAGTAGAATTTGAATCACAGCTATCAGAAACAATTGTGAGAGATTAAACTTGAGTAATCATGAAGCAATTGTTGAATATCTCCGGACAGGGAAGAGGAGAGCTAAAATAATACTTGAAATTGACTAATGGGGAGCGAAAAGTTTAGAGGCAGAGTGCTTCTTTTCCTTCATAAATGGAAGAAATTAAAATGCTCAGATTTAATTACAATTGTATTAAAATACTTCCTGCTTTCTATTTATCAGCTATCCTGTTCAGACCATTTTCGATTTGTATTGGCATTTTATGGCTCTAGTGTACATTTTGTTTTTAGCTTAATCAATCACAGGTTATTAAGTTTACATTTTAATATATATATCACAACTTTCTTCATTTCAATTACAGACAATCATCTGCTAAATATTATAGTTTTGAAATTGAAAAAGTAAATAATCAACAATTGGTAAGAGTTCGTTATGAACTGTAAGGTGGAAAGAAACAAGCATTTGTGGATGAAAATGGCAGAACAGGGGAATGGCATACAAATATATTAAAACAATTCTAGGCTCATATTTCTCTCAATTATATGTGGAATCCCTTATATATAGAATCCCTGCAGTGTAGAAACAGACCATTTGCCCAACAAGTTCACACCAACCCTCTGAAGAGCATTTCATTTAGACCCCTACCCTATGGCTAAAGCAAATAACCTACACATACCAGAACACTGTTGGTAATTTATCATGGCCCATCCACCTAACTTGCACATTTTTGGACTGTGGGAGGAAACTGGAGCACCCCAAAAACAGGGGGAGAACATGCAAACTCCACACAGACAGTTACCCGAGTCTAGAATAGAACCCGATCCCTGGTGCTGCGAGGCAGCAGTGCCAGCCACTGTGCCACCCCTGATATTATTTAATATAATTCTTGGTGATGGAAATACTTTTGGGATAAAGATTACCTTGACTGATAGTGACAGCTTAACTTCTCTGGGTTGTTGTATTTTATTGAGTAATCCCACTGTTCATCTTGTTGCAAGAATTTATTGAAAATATTAATCCATCAAATTTATTGGGTCAATTGATGACATTATATGAATCTTTAAATTTTAGGTCAGCTATTCTTTTCAAAAGCTTTTTCTTACTCACATAATTCATAATACTTGACTGCATACTTGCTGTTGAAAATTATACCAATCCTTATATGGACATCCTGCTTACATGTATTATTTATATATTGCAAAATAGTCTGCAAAATGAAAAAAAGGCAGCTGCTCAAATACTTGGTCCTTGCTGGACGCTAATGGACATAATTCAGTTAGCTGCTGGCAGGTTTCCCTGTTCTGCTATTTATCGTACTGGCAGTGTCTTCCAGCAGCAATGGCTAACAAAACGGTCTCCACATAATGTTGTAGCAGAATTTTCAACTCCTGATTTGTGCATTGCCAGTCACAAGCAGCATTAACAAGCTCCTTGCTCTCAACAGCACAGTATGTTGGTTCTGTTGATGTTCATGCTCCATTAAGGCCACCTACAGATCATTTTTTGCATCATATTAAAGGATTTGCAGCGCTTATGTTAAAGAACATTGATAACTCAAATATACATACAGATATATGTTAAATAATTACAACATCTTTCACTTGTTGGTCTGAAAAAGCTGTGAATAGCTGAGAAGGGAATTCTTAAAAATGAAGGAACTAAAAATATTTTATGTTAAATTTGATCTGAGGACAATATGAAATCATTTGCCTTTCTGTATCTTAATATTCAGTAAGCCAGATAACTGAATGGGTGACAGAAGAATATTCTTCTATCCTCAGCACAAACCTGTGAGGGTTTTGATGACGTGCTAATGTACTTCCTGTGGTTATCATCACAACGCAGGGTTATTTGTCCTGCAACAATAACTTGTGCATGATTCCAAGCTCACAATTTTTTTTAGCACAAATTGGCTAAAAACATATTGTTCTGACCCAACTGGTCTCCCAGGATTACATTAAATAACAAGAAATTAATACAACTGGTAATCTACAGCAATCTGATCTCTTCTCCCATACCCTTAATTATCTTAATTGAATCATAATCTTGAATCTTGTAAATCTAAATTCAATATCCTTCTTTACTTTTAATTTCAAACTCTCTGAAAGCCAACCCGTCTCTACTCTTCCCTGAACATTTCATTTTTTAGGTTTCATTATGGAATATGAATTGATTTTAAAGATACTTCTCCATCTCCTCGTTGGGTCATATTTGCTCTGTTGTCAAGTAACTAAGCATGTTTGGGATGCATTCATTGTTCATAAGTCGTGGAGAAACTTTTCACTCCAACACAATGTTAGAGAACTCTATGGATCAAGCAGTAAAGTCTGGACCAATTTATTAACAAATTTTAGTTAAGTATTTTAGAAAATGTTTTATTTTATGAAATGTTGCTTCTAAGATTATGTTATAATTTCAAAATGATCCCAAATCCAAAGAGCAGTATTGTTTTAGTTGTCAACGTTCACACTATTTCTCTAAAAATCTTCTTCCTTGACACAGAATTCAGATCCCTCTATACTGCATCCTTTCTTTACTTCCAATAAAAAAATTCTTCAATTTTAGTTTAACTTAAACTTCACGAGTATTTGAAACAGCATGTCATATCTTATTAAGTGTACTTTTAGAAACAAATTATGCCAGAGCCTAATGCTTTTACATTAAACATATAGTTACTTGCAATTCCTTTTGTAAGAAGCTTCCACTTGAATATTCCCAGTTGAACAATCCATCAAAATGGTATAAACTTATGGAAATCCACTAAAGGAATAATTGTTCTTTTTGTTCTTTATTTAGGTAACTTTACTGAATGTAACTGAAGAAAAATATTACTCATAAACAGTGTGGAGCGACAGCAGTTGTCTGTTCCTTTATATACGATCATTGCACCAGACATTGATCATGACCTTGCATGTTAGATTTTGGTCTCCGAGCAACCAGCCGCTTATTGAGGTTTTCATTGAAACTACAGCATTTTGTTTTCCGCTTTTGGTCCCTGGGCAATCTGGTCCAAAACAAACTGAGATGCATGAACATTTATGTGACATTAACGTATTGTAACAGAATAACTAAGGAGAAATTTTTCATACCAGCAATGTATTCTGATAAGACATTCAATAAAAGAACATGAGCTGTGATTTTTTTTTTGTAATCTGGAATGCACTACCTAAAAGGCTGGTGAAAGTCTATTGTAACTTTTCAAACCATATTATATATATATGCATGAAAAAGAAAAAAAAATGAGCAGCTAACAGCGAAGGAGAGGAGAGTGGAGTTGGATTGTGTTCCTGTTCAAACTGAATTTTTCTGCTATCTACTGCGTAGAATGAGATTTCATTTAAATGTCATTAAGTCTCCAAATTACTAGTACATGAAATGTCACAAGAAGCATTGAATCTAACTGATGTCAAAGATTTATTGGGTGCCACAGTACCCTTGAAGCTTTTCTTCTTGGAAGGATTAATAAATGAACCCTCAGATGAAGGCAGGGACGCAGGACAATGATTATTTTTGCATCATGAGTAGCTGCCCATTGTCTATGGCTTTAGACTGGTGATTGACACAATGTAATTTGCCAGCACCGAAAATGACAGATAACTCATGAGGGATGAGGGATAGGAGAGAGTGAGAGTGTGAGAGAGAGAGTAACAACCTCAAACTATCTGAAAATTACTTCCAAAAGCTCAACTGCTGAAATCTCACCTGATTGCTTAAACAGCGAACATAAAGATCAAAAAAATCATCTTCTGTTTTGTACTACACTATAAAACCTGGAGCTGGGTTTTATGGGCCTCCGTGTAATAGCACGATTGTAGGAAGAGAATGGAAATTCTTGCCCCCTTTAAAATCCAGCCTCTGCACTTTGAACTGCTGATTCTTCACTGTTCACTGAATAAACAATTTAAATCATCAGCATAATCTCTAAGTTATTCGAAATGCCAGTTTCCAATATAGTTTAAGGTTTATTATTTCTGCACAAAAGTGGATTGATATTTCTAATAGAAGGTGTTAAAAGTTCTACAGGCTTATGAATAGAAACAGGTTAACAGGTGGAAAGTCTATCACCTTGAGAGAACAGTTTCAAAATAACCTAATGAAAGCGTAAGGCAAGAAGTGGAAATTATGCTGTAACCTTGGAACATCAAGTTCTGGTCTGACATTTTTCCATCTTGTTAGGTGCGCAACCTTCAAAGGTCTGTAACGTCAGCAGTACAAGAATGGCAAGGTTTTCGTAATTTTAAGTATGCTAGGAGAATAAACTGAAGCCTCAATGACAGGTAGCCTGACTGGGATTATAGGCAAGACCCTTAAATATAAATCTATTAAATTACAGTATTACTATGGCGCTTGCTTGTTCTTCCTGGAATATGGCAAACTTGGAGTGGGAAAATCTCCCTGCCTGTGAGAAGAATCACCTGAAGACCCAAGTCCCCTCCACACTAACTGGGCATTTGTGGAGGGTCAGCAATTTCATGTTAAGTATACTTTTACGATGAAGAAAAATCATTGTCACGCTTTTCTGATCAATGCAAGTAGACAGCTAATCTTTTCTGTTTCAACATAAATCAAATCAATCAAAACGATATGGAAGCCCTGAAAAGCTGAAATTTCAACTAAGTACATGAGGTTTTTGATTAACAATGGAGGAGACAGCAGATGGCCTTGTGAGTGATCCTTGAGCAACTCCAAGTCTAAAACATTTAGTTTCAGATTGCGCTACCTCAGTATGTGTTAGAGTAGTATAGACTAGCTGAGGGACAGATAAAAACAAAGAAATCTGGCAGATAGGCAGATGTGGAAGAATGAATATTTTTTAATCAGAAAGAGATAGTTTCCACTGCAGCACTCAGACATTTGGTTGGGCTGCAATGGAAGCTGAGATGTTGGCCATCATATGCTGCATCACAGTCGTGTCTGTGACTGTTCTCATAAGGAGCCAGCCCTTTATTCCATGCAGGAAATGGTGGACTTCAAGCTCTGCACAAAGGTCTAAGGCAAATGGAGTTGAACTCTTCAACATTCCTTCACACTGAGATTGGGCCTTCTGGCAGCTGAGCTAATTCAGCAAGCATTTATGGGTGTATGCCAAACAACATTTGTCTTTGTGTTGTCCCATCAAAGCATTCATCATCCTCTACAGCAGAGCTTGTGTACAATGTCATTCTCCAGGAATTTGACACCCATGTGGTCCTTTCTCCTAGCAACAGCTTCTCATGCCCAGTGACACTTACAGATCCCATCCCTCTAAACTAAGCGCAGTCACAATATCTAAGCTGACCACTGTCAGTTTTGAATTGTGTTTCTTCATCATTGTTATATTATTTGTAAACAAATAGCACCTAATTGTTATAAGCATATGTATTGGGGTGTCACACTTTCTTGCTAATTGCAGTCATGTGCCAAGTAAAAGTATACCAGACCACCAGTAACATAGAAAGCTGTCTGGACTTACACTCAACAAAGCTCCAGCATTTTGAGCCTAAAGTGTGGTTCTGTGAACCAGAAGATTTCACGATTAGTTTGTTTGTCCTCCAGCACACCTTCCTGCATCATAATGTCTTGCTAGATGGCTGTGCTGGGTTATCTGAAAGGATACACACACAAGGGTAGGTTTAGAGAGAGTAAAATAGCAGGGATAAAGAGATGCATGGTCACACCACTTACAGTTTGTAATTTACCCGAGATTGTCAGTTGAGGATGAAATCGGAAGAAGTTGGATTAGGCATGAACATATCATCCTCTCTATTGTAGCCCCGCTACAGGCCACAACTTCAGATGAGGCTGCACCAATGATTTTTAACATCATCACCTCCAAGAGCATGAGAAAATGTAACCGTACCTGACCCATGATGGTTAGATGCTGCTGCCTCAAGTTACAGGCCGCTTTATCCAGAAGAGAGAGGGAAGTGTGTCAAAAAGTCTGCTGCAAAGCCTTTAGGTATTGTGCTTGTGGTAATTGGATTACCCGTTGATGTGTGCAAGCTGTAAGATGTAAATATGTGGCATTGTGTCTACTAACAGTGTGAGGGTGAGGTGAGGCTATGAATGTTTGACATGAGACATACTCAATAGAGATTGTTGACAGATGAGAGATTGTACAGTACATGAGGCCAGTGGTTTATTTGGGGGACACAACATGCAAAGATGCATTCACTGATCTTGATCCCTCATGTAAGGCCATCAAACTTCTTGGGCCACTGCATCCAAATCTTTGGAGTATTGATACAATAGTTTTCTGCTCCAAATGCCTTCTTAGTATTTACCTGATGGACTTCACAGCCTTCTAGGGGAATTGGGTCTCTCTCCCCATGTCAACATCTTCATTATAACCTCCGGAATTGCATGAAAGAAACCGAGGGTTCTCTTCCTGGTCTCTTGTGTCACTTTCAACATTTTTCTTTCTCTTGAGCACATCAGTCTCATGATTTCCAATCCTTGTGATAACCCGAGACACAGGCTGGTTTAAGATGGCTCTCAGTAGAGACATGCAAAAATACAGCAGGAAATTCAGCTCGTCTGAACACCACAAAATCATTAGAGTTAGCAGTTTGTCTGCAACTTGCATCAGTATGGTTGACTCCTAACTGCCCTCTGAAATGGCCTACCAAACTACTCAACTCAAGGGCAATTAAGGATGGGCAACTAGTACTGACCTTGCTAGGGTCACTTACATCCCACGAACAAAAAATAAAGCTTTGAAGTGATGAGAGTTAAATAACATACTGTGACTCTCACACCTGATTTTCAGGGCTATTCAATCTTGTTTCCACAAAAGTAATGACGAGAGCACAAATACAACATAAAAAGAAACAAAATTATTTTGATTTATTTTGATCTGTGTGTATTATTTTTCTGTCGATTTGCTAAGAATATTGTTGTTTGCACAAAGAGAAGACATTGACTGCCTGACCATTCTGATGCCAGTTTAAGATTGTGATTGCAGTCTTTCATCTGAGACTTAAGGTTACAAGCTCAAGCTCCAGTAAAGGAACTTTTATGTATATCTAGACTTATAGCTCAACTTAGTACCAAGAGAATCCCAGACTGTCAGAAATTCCATAAACTCAGACCTGATCCGCCTCTGAGAAATCTTGTGGCACGACTTAAAGATGAGTAGACAGGTCTTCTGGCCCACATTTTATCCCTCAAAGAACATTAAAGACCTTGCCATAGACAAATTAAATACCACTATTTCACATAGAACAGCATGACTACAAAAGAATTTACACTTTTGAAACAACCGTTGACATAGATCTGTAGAATAGTGATAACATAGCATGAGGCCAGTCAGTTCTTCAAGTTCTTGCTGTTCTCTGAGAGAGTGTTCCCATCTGTAAGTTCATTTCTTAAAGCATCACTTTTAAGATTGACCAAAGCGTCAAGGCAAAGTTGGCCAATTCTTGTTATAAATTTGTATGCCCAACAGATATGACAGTGCATACACAATCTGATAAACTAAGGCTTTTCAGAATCTTAACAAAAGGTTTGTTTTGAACCTGTCACCCTAACCCACCAACCAGAAAGGCTCAGAGGAGCAGGAAGGCTGACCAGAAGGGTCTAGGCCCAAAACGTCAGCCTTCCTGCTCCTCTGATGCTGCTTGGCCTGCTGTGTTCATCTAGCTCTACACCTTGGTATCTCAGATTCCCCAGCATCTGCAGTTCCTACTATCTCAGAAAGGCTCAGTTTTGTCTGTTAATAGGATTATGAGAAGGTAGGGACTGTAAAAATCTCATGACTCTACACAGAATTGCATTGGGATTAACTGATTAAATGTTTCCAGCAGGAATTTATTACAGAAAAAATGACATGGGAGATTAATCCTTGACCACTCAAGTATATTTCCTTTTTCCAACTGGGTCAATCAGGCAAAGAAACAGCTTCTGTTTCTGAGATCTTCAATACCATGACACTAAACTTGAGGCCACATTGGAACCACATCCAATTTGAGCTTTTCTATACTCTCAAGAGTCCACTTTGGCATCTGGATGATGGGGAGGTTGATGTCAAGAAAATTTATGCTTAGGTTATGTTTAGAATCATAGAATCTCTACAGTGTGGAAATAGGCCATTCAGCCTAACAAGCCTATGCTGTCTCTCTGGAGAGCATCCCACCCAGACCCATTCCCCTACCTCTAGGTTCCCCCTATCTAACCCACCCACCCTAAACATCCCTGGGCATGATGGGCAATTTAGCATAGCCAATCCACCTACCCTGCACATCTTTGGACTGTGGGAGGAAACCCATGCAGATGCAGGACAATGTGCAAACTCACGCAGACAGTCACCTGAGGTTGGAATTGAACCTGGGTCCCTAGTGCTGTGAGACAGCAGTGCTAACCACTGAACCACTGAGCTGCCCACCACCCCCACTCAAAAAAAATGGATGGTCAGATTCAAATCTTTCCAAATGACCATTCACCTCAAAAAATTCAGGTCCACTGTCTTTATCATACACTTCAAAAGTGATGAATAATTGAAATAGCTCCTTATTCTGGTTGCAAACAAAATAGATGAAGCAAATGACATACTTTATATTTTGGTAATATCTTAACTTTCTTTCAAACCTTTTAAAAATTCTTTATTATTTATGAATAGGCAAACACAACATCCAACAATAATGAGCAAACAAATATCTATTCAAGGGATTATATACAATGCCCACTTGCGTTCATTCCTTTTCAGCTACTTTCGGATGAATCAGTTATAGCAGCTATCAATCTATCAGAGAACAGAAGGCTGATTGAAATCATATTGCATCATCCAATTTTGTTTCAAAACCCTTCTACTCTATCTTCTTTCAGCAGGAAACATTGATTGTTCTTTGACATGTTCCATTGAGTCTGTGAAACCAATCTGAGGGCAATATATTGGATCATACTGGACTCAATTTAACAATAACATTGGTGCTTAAAATTCCATTATGGGAAACAATACACTCATTCCAGGTTGTGCCTCAAACCAGTGTAATTAATTGGATCAGAGATAGTAGGAACTGCAGATGCTGGAGAATCTGAGATAACAAGGTGTACAGCTGGATGAGCACAGCAGGCCAAGCAGCATCAGAGGAGCAAGAAAGCTGACGTTGCCGGCCTAGACCCTTCTTCAGAGACTGTTTCAGGTCCCTTTGCAGAACTGGAAGGTGAATTTAGCAGGCATACTGTGGACTGTTTCTTCAAACACTCAACAACAATACCAATATTTCTTAAAAAGATCATTAAAAAGTCACCAGTTAAGAGTACTGCTGAGTGTCTCCAAATATGGTTGTTATCTGCGTGAGTTCCTCTTAATCATCAAGGCTTCTCCCTATCTGGACCTAATCCTTCTTTAGATCCAGCTAATATTGTTATGAGACAGACTTGTTGCATTCTGGTAACACCCTTATTAGATCCAGGAGTCAAGTCTCACTGCAAGACTTGATGACTAAGTTGTATTTGTAACACAACCAAACAGGTCAATCAGCAACCTGGAATTACTCCCAATAAATGTTGATGACAAATTGTAAGAGTGTGAAAAATTCCTGGTTAACCATGTGATGGAAGTAAATTGGAGCATTGGTGATTACTAGTCATAGCTCCAGATTGTAACATGCAGGTAAAAGTGCTGGTTGTCATTAGTTGCCAAAACAGTTGAAGGTGGAGGGGGCAGGGTCGATTGGATCAGATTAGTGCTAATTGAAAGAAGTTTGTTCCTTGGTCTGGCTAAAGTGGATTTGGGATCTGTCTTTTTGCCATAGCCTTGGTGAAGTTTATATCATTGTGGGTGAGACCTGAATTTGGGTAGAGGACAAAAGGAGAAAGATATTGCTGACCTCTCGTGGCCATCAAGGTGAGCAAGGGTGCCTTTCACTCACAGGTATTATTGAAATAAAGATGGCAGGTAAATTAGCTACATTTGCCACTGCCCTTAGAATGCATGTGCATCAAGTTGGCTTCACATCCCAATTCAAGCATGATTCTGTTGCATTAGATCATGGTGTTTGTAAAAGCATGGTCAAAAATTAACATTATTTTCTCTTTTATTTGGTTTCCTTCATCAGCATGCATGAAACAATCCTCTATGAGCTAAACAGAAATTTATCTGCTGCAAACTAGGGGGCATATTTTTAACTGAGAGGAGAATGTGTAAAAAAAGTTGCCTCTCATTGTCCTTTTTAAAAGTAAGTGTCATTAATGTGTGGAATGAACTACCAGAGGCAGTGTTGGATGCAGGTACAGTTACAGCATTTAAAAGATTTTTGGATTAGTACACGAATAGGAAAGGTTTGAGGGAATTGGGCCAAATGCAGGCAAGTGGGACTAGTTTAGTTTGGGGATTATGGTTGGTGTGGACGAGTTGAAACAAAGGGTCTGTTTCCATGCTGTATGACTCTAATAATAATAATAAAACATAAGGTACAAGAATTCAATCTTCTTTTTTCCACTGAAGACTGTAGAGGATGTCTGTTCTTAAAGGTCCACATTAAAAGAAAATTATTTTCTCAAATCCTCAACAAACATCCTGCTCCTTGCTTTAAAACTGACCCTTTTCTATTAATGGGAAAAGGTTCTCAAAATTTACTCCATCTACGTTCATCATAACTCTGTACACCGTAATTAGATCCTCCGTCAACTCCTCTGCTCTAAAGAAACAACGCCAGCCTATCTAGTTTCTCTTCATAGGTGAATCACTCCAGCTCAGACAACATTGTGGTGAATTCCCTCTTCACCATCCCTAGTGCAATCATATCTTTCCTATGGTGTTGTAACTGGAACTACACACACAACTCCATCTGTGGCCTAACTAATGCTGTACACAGCTCTATCACAAACTTGTATTCAGTGCCTTGACTAATAAAGGTAAGTATCATATATTAACATCATTAATCCCATAATGTCTTCTTAACCACTTGACCTATATGTCCTGCTGCTTTCAAGAATCTAAGGGCATGCATCAATGTCACCCTGATCCTCAATAATTCCTGGGATCTTATCATCCATCAAGTATTCCCTTGCCTTGTTAGTCCTCCCAAATTGAGGGGTGATCTTCCAGAGGTTTATAAAATCATGAGAGACGTTCATAAAGTGAATGGCAGCTGTCTTTTCCCTAGGGCGGGAGATATCAAGTCTACCAGCATGTGTTTTAAGGTGAGAGGAGAAAGATTTAAAAAAGACATGGGGGCAATTTTTTTTTTACACGGAGAGTGGTTTGTGTGTGGAATGAACTTCCAGAGGGAGTGGTGGATGTGGGTACAGTTACAACGTTTACAAAATGTTTGGATAAGTACATGAATAAGAAATGTCTGGAGGGATATGGGCCGAGCACAAGCAGGTGGGACTAGTTTAGTTTAGGATTATGGTCAACATGCATGAGCTGTAACAAAGGGGGTGATTCCATGCTGTATGACTCTATGACTCTATAAACGCATCGTCTCATACTTTTCAGAAAACTTCTAAATTCTACCTGCTGCCATTCAGCTCCTTTGACCAGCCCGTTTATATTGATCTGAAGGCTAAATCTTTCTTCATCACTGTTTTTCAGCTCGCAAGTTTCAATGTCATCTATAAACTTATTGATCCTATCTCCTACATTTCATGTCTTAATCATTAAAGTACATCATGTGGAGTTTGCATGTTCTCCCTGTGTCTGCGTGGGTTTCCTCTGGGTGCTCCGGTTTCCTTCCACAGTCCAAAGATGTGCAGGCTAGGTGAATTAGCCATGCTAAATTGCCCACAGAGTTCAGGGATGTGTAGATTAGGGGGATAGGTCTGGGTGGGATGCTGTGTGGGTTGGTGTAGACTTGTTGGGCTGGAAGGCCTGTTTCCACACTGTAGGAATTCTATGAAATTCTATGAAAAAAATCAAGAGACTCAGCATCAAAGTCTATTTCATGACCAGGACACAGGCTTGCAGTCACAAAAACATCCTTTGATCATCACCTGCCACTAAGCTAGTTTGGGATGCAGGTTGTCAAATTGCCCTGGATCCCAAAGGTTCTTCATTTCTTGACTGGTCTGTCACACAAGACCTTGCCAAAAGCCTTGCCTTTTCCCATGGTAAGGGAGCCTAAAACTAGCGGGAGTGGGATTAAGGTGAGAGGGGAAAAGGTTCCAGAGATGCAATTTTTTTTTCACATGGAGGGTGGTGAGTGACTGGAACAGGCTGCCAAAGATAGTGGTGGAGGCAAGTATAATTTTGTCATTTAAGAAACATTTGGACAGGTGCGTGGATGGGGTAGGTGTGAAGAGATATGTACCAAACACAGCTAAATGGGACCAGGTCAATTGTAAAAACTGGACAGCACGGACAAGTTGGGCAGAAGGGCCTGTTTCCATGCTGTAAACCTCTATGACCTGAAGCCCATGTTGACCACATCAACTGCATAATACACCTAGTCACTCACTGAAGAAATTCAATCACAGTTGTTAGACATGAAAGAGCCAACCTGACTATCCTTGATTAATCCTTGCCTCTCCAAGTGAAGATTGATTCTCTCTGTCAGATATTTTTCCACTAGTTTCCCAACCACAGATGTTAGACTGACTGGCTAGATTTTTCTAGGATATCAAATTTCAAACATATGATAACACATATTTTGAAATAATATATGAAAGCATATAGAATTCTAATCAGATGAACTAGCGTATATTGAATCATGTTTGTTTCAAAAATTTTAATTAAATGTGAAACATTTGGTGCATTGTACTTCCCAATTTGTCTGTGAAAAACCTTTAACATAGTTGCCTACTTGGTCTGATTGATGACACTGGTCCCAGAATCAAACTGATGTTGGGACTGTGAAAATTCACATCCTGGAGACAATTGGATCCCTGTGAGTGTTTTTTTCAAGGTCATTGGCATATACCATTGTTTCATCCCTGATCATCGAGTTTAGGCCCATAATCAAGCCTTTACCCTGCTAATAACTCCCTGCTGATGCTAATGTTCTAGTACATATTGATGTTAAGAAGGAGAACATGTTAGGCATCTTGAAAAACATTAAGGTAACTCTGTCCCCAGGACTTGATGGGATTTATTCCCAGATACTGAGGGAGACAAAGTAGGAGATTTCTAGGACCTTGACAGATACCTTTATAACCTCTAGCCACAAGTGAAGTCCCAGAAGACTGGAGAACAGCTAATATATTTCTTTGTTTATGAAAGGCAGCAAGGATAATCTGGTAAATTAAGAGGCCAGTGGGCCTTAAGTCAGCGGTAGAGAAATTATTGGAGAAGATGCTTATGGACAGATTTATTTGCATTTGGGAAAGAATGGGCCTATTATGGATAGTCAACATGGCTTTGTGAAGGAGAGGTCTTGTCACAAATTTGGGTTGAGTTTTTTGACAAAATGACAAAGATATTTGATAAGGGTAGGGCAGAGGATATTGTCTACGTGGACTTTACTAAAGCATTTGACAAGGCCCCTCATGGTAGACTGCTCCAGAAGATTAAGTTATGTGGGATCCTCAGTGATTTAGTTGGTTGTAAAGGACAGATGTTAGTTGTGAAGTGTTTTTTTTTTTCCTGACTGGAAGCCTGTGACCAGTGGTATTCCATAAAGGTCAGTGCTGGACCACTGTTGTTTATAATTTATATAAGTGATTTGGATGCAAATGTAAGTGATGTGATTTGTAAGTTTGCAAATGACACAAAATTTGGTGGAGTTGTGCATAGTGAGGAAAGTTGTTGAAGCATAGAGCAGGATATGGATCAGTCGGAAATTTGAGTGGAGAAATGGCAGGAAGCATTGAATTCAGACAATTGGGAGGTTAACTGCAAGAGGAAATATTATAGTAAATGGCATTGATATATAGAAGAGATCTTGTGGTGCAAGTACATAGCTCCCTGAAAGTGACACCGCAGTGGATAAAGTGGCAAAGAAGGCATAAGGCATGCTTCCCTTATAACAAGCATGGGGCTGGATGAACACAGCAGGTCAAGCAGCATCATAGGAGCAGGAAAGCTTGACGTTTCGGGCCTAAACTCT
>JAHRHZ010000217.1:5626886-5727070 GCA_024137785.1 Ginglymostoma cirratum
ATCTCGGATTCTCCAGCATCTGCAGTACCTTTTATCTCTGAGGCATGCTTCCCTTCATTGGTTGGGGTGCTGAGTATAAAAGTTGACAAATAATGTTGATGCTGTATAAAACTTTAGTTAGGCAGTTTTGATCGCTACGCTAGAGGAAGGTTGTGGGACCTTTGGAGAGTGGGTAAAAGAGGTTTACCAGGCTGTTTCCTTGATTGGAGTGTGTTAGCTATGAGAGGTTGGACAAACTTGATAGGAGCAAATTACAGCAGATGCTGGAACCTGTACTGGAAAGAAAAGTTGCTGGAGATTTCAGCAGGTCAGGCAGAGTCCATGGAGAGACAGCAAACTAACGCTTCCAGTCTAGACACTTTATCAGAGCTGATGTGAAGTGTGGAGACGGCAGCATTTATGCAATAGTGGGGTCTGGGGGGGCGGAGTTCTGGGGAGAAAAGATGTTGATAGTTCAATTTAAGTGGTCGGAATGTGAGAATGGCGGAACAATGGTGTATTTGACTGCCAAACTGGAAAGAACAGACAGTCCGACTGGGGTGGGGTAGAGGAGAGAGGACATGGTGACAGATAAACTGTTTTTGCTAGAGTATTGGAGACTTAGGGGCAATCTGATAGAAGTATATAAAATTTGAGGTGCATGGACGGAATCATAGAATGCCGACAGTGCATAAGTAGGCCATTTGGCCCACTGGGACCACACCCTCCGAAGAGCATCTCACTCAGACCCATCCTACCCCCATAACCCTGCATTCCCCTTGGCAAATCCATCTAGCCTGCACATCCCTGGACAATATGAGGAAATTTAGCATGGTTAATCCACCAAACCTGCACATCTTTGGACTGTAGGAGGAAACCAGAGCGCCCGAAGGAAACCCATGCAGACATGGGGAGAATGTCAAACTCCACACAGATATTTACCCAAGGGTGGAGTCAAATCTGGGTGCCTGATGCTGTGAGGCAGTAGGGCTAACCACTGAGCCAGAGTGCGACCTCGTGCCGTGCTGAATGAATATGCAGGTTCTTTCTCCCAGGGTGGAATTGTTAATTAATAGGATGCATAGGATTAAAGTGAGAGGGAAAAGTTTAAAGGGGATTGGCGAAGCATGTTTTAAATGGAGGATGGCAAGTACCTGGCACATGCTGCCAAAGGACGTAGTAGAAACAGACACAATAGCAATACTTAAGAAGCATTTAGAACAGGCAAGGAATAGATGGATATGGATCATGCCCACACAAACAGGATTAGTTTAGGATGGCAGCATGTTTGGTACAGACATGATGGGCTGAAGGGCCTATTCCTGTGCTGTAATGTCCTATGTTTTTTTCTGTGTTCTATGAATATCATGGGAATCGACTATGGATATGTTTGAGATACATTGAAAAATACTTATTTTTGACATTTGGGGTAAAATTACTAAAGGATGAGTGTTTCTATCCAAGATGGTTGGAAGAATTATGGAAATATTATTAACATGTGGGGATTTCTACCCAATATGGTTGGGAGGATTATTTATATTAGAGCTTACTCTGTATTCCTGATACACTGATCACTTAGAGGAAGACTTGCATGTATGTCCCTCAAGAATGAGTCCATCTCCTTATTCCAATATTACAAAGTTTACTCAATGACTTCTTCCTCAACATTTGAACAATAGTCATGACAAAAGTTTCAGATTGGCTTCATGCATAGTTAAAAACCGCAAAGCTACTTTTTTTGAAAGACACAGAAATGTATTTAAACCATAGCTTTAGATCACATCCTGACAACTGTTCTGAAAATATTAGATCCTGCTGCTAATTAATTTTTGCTTGAACATCTTCCGACCCCACTTTGTTTTGTTAATCACAAAAGTATAAGTTAGGAAACCATTACCATGGCCTATATATTAGATGTTTTATCTCCAATGCATTAGCAAATTTTTTTTTTAAGGTTTATGCATTTGGAAAAGATGTGGACATTTACAAAATTCCCTTTTACAGCCCAGTTAAACAGAGAAATTCTAATTGCCAATTAGTGATGGGATCTTCCTATATCAACAAGATTGTTTTTTTAATTTACAAAAGTATAGTCTAAGATACTATCTTTGTTCTTGATAAAAGTCAGTTGCTTGTCAGCCCTGAGTATTTGTATAATTGGTGAACTGAGGCACTTCTGGTTTAAAGCTAAATAAATCTCCATCAGCAAAGTGAATAAAGTTGAACTTGCTAGGGTTAATTCCTTAAACACTCGATGTGATCATTTGGCTTCTGGCATGCCTATTTCTTCAAACAAATTTGTCGGTTTGCATATCGCATCATAAGCCTCTTTGTTCTTCTAATGAATGTTGAATGAACAATTGACATGTAAAGGTTGAGCTAAAATTAAAATAATGGAAATTAATTTCTACATTATAGTGAGGCAGAAGGCACAGTACAGTCTATTTGATATTCATCTTTTTGATATTCAGCATGATACTTGATATCCTTTACCCACTAGACTAATGGGTAAAGGATATAGACTGTCTTGCTGAATATTCACTCATCAGTCTTACTGTTCAGTGACACATGTGGACAGTGATGTATCCATCTAATCGATGCTAATCAAGAAGGGAGCATTTTATAGTACTGTATATTTATCTAATTCATAGTACACAATATGACTTGTGATCAGGAATTCTTGGAAACTAGCCACCAACCCCCTCCCCATTTCACCCTGTCTCATGCATGTTAGGAAGATTCCTATCGTGTTCAACTAACAAATCACATTAAATCAATGGTGAGGTCTTGCCATTGGCTTCAGAACACATTATTTTAAAAGTTAACATAAAATGCCTACCCTTCCTACTTTCGATTGCAATATTATTACCAGCATCTACACATAATCTGGAATGCAGATTGAGAACAGCTCTAAATAACGTCCAAGCAGAGACGGTTCAGACTCACTAGTGAATAAGTAGCAAGGGTCTAGAGGCAGGAATCATGTGGGATACCAAACTCTACAAGGTGTTACTCCTCTCAGAAAAGGTGGGATTGCTGTTGCAGAGAATAGGAGGAGATATTGTGGCAATTTACACTCTTTACAAGTCAGTGTATGGATGGCCCAATAATCAAATGCATTAATACTTAACCCCTGCATAGCAAGCATGAGTTCTGTAACTTCAATTCCTCCACTGAAATATTTACTGCTGTTTTTGTCCCTCATCTCTTCAGAGAGATGTTTATATTTACTGAAGTAACCTCAGGTTCACCCCTTTTTAGTGAAAGCACATGAGATACAGAGAAACATAATGGCAATAATTTGCATAAGTGCCCAATGACTTGATACTGAACATGCAATTGCTAACTAAATCAAGCAAACTTTCCAGGTCTCACTCTCCCCAATTCAGGCTTCCACCTGGCAAAGAATTGCATAACCAACAATTTTTAATTTTTATAAACTACTGAGTCAACCTAAGGTAGATTACTGTGGCTAATTGTAGGTACCAAAGTTAATAAGTTTGGCTTGGTCCTGGAGGGTCATCAGAAGACAATTAGAAGAATGATATAAAGCAGCAGGAACTTCAATTGTGGGAATTCCATCCCTAATGGTATAGTGAGTCAATCTATGGCACATGGACAGGTTCAAGAAGGCAATTAATCACCACCTTCTCAAGGGCAACTCAGGACAGATATTAAGTGCTTGGCCAACCAGTGATGCCCACATCCCATTAGTGGATAAAAAGAAGGTTAAGGGGAGATCAAGTATAAATGTTGGGCAAATTGTTGCTGGAAATGAGATGGAAGACATGGCTGGAAGATGGCCAGATGTTGCAGGTAGCCACTTTGCATAGTTTACTACCTGATTGTCAGAAGAATAGAGACCTGGTGAGAACTTCCTGGGGGGTACCTGCTGGTGGAAGGAGGAGCAGGAGCCTGCAAGGTCTCTGTCAGTTCGCCTACCCAGTCCCCAGCTGGCATACCAGGTCACAGCTGAGGCTAACAGATCATCCTATCGAAGAAAGTCTTTTCCATAGAGGTGGCCTGGAAGCCATGGCTGTCAATTTTTCGATGAAACTAAACATTATTTCAGAAAGCACCTCGAGATGGAAATGCCTGTTGCTACAACAGCAACGCCAGTAACTGCAATATGGCTGACATTTTTGTAAATTTGTAGGCCTTCTGATTAGATCTGCAGAATCAGGAATCCACCCTTAATTAGACAATGGACTCAGACATGGCCTCTTAATTAGCTGCTGATCTCTCGATTGAATGCACTGACAACAAATATTCCTGTCGCTTGTTTGTGTTCTTTTAAAAGGAGACTGTTGCTGGGTCCTTCAAACTTGTAACACTTCTCATGATAAAGGTTACTGCTACCATTCTTGTTATGTATTGGGAATTTTTTTGGTCTGTGGTGGTGGATGAGAACTACTTCCTGGTCTAATTAGAAGAGTTGCTTGTTGATAACAAGAAAGAAGGCTGAATCTTACAAGATTTTGACTAAGTATTAATTCAATCAACTTTCATTGAGGCCTTCGGTGTGTGAATCACAAGTTCTCTTGTGCTTTCATCCAGAACAGGCGAAGTTGAAGAGTAAGAAGGCAATTTAGAAGGTTCGCTGAGATGATCCCCAGTATGGAGAGATTATTTTATGATCAAAGGCTAAATAGGTCTGGACTCTACCCACTGGATTTTAGAAGAGTGAGAGGTGGTCCTATTGAAACATATAGGATGCATAAAGGGCTTGACAGGTAAATGTTGCAAGGGTGTGTCCCCTCGTGGGAGAGTATAGGACCAAAGGACGAAGTCTCAGAATAAAGGGGTGCCAATTTAAGACTGAGATGAGAAGGAATTTCTTCTCTTAGAGGGTTGTGAGTCTTTGGAATTCTTGTATAGAGAGCTATGGGGGCAGAGTAATAGTATACATTTCAGACTGAGATTGATCAGTTGGGGAATCAAAGGTTGCAGGGAACAGGGAGGAAAGTTAACACTTGAAATGTCAGATCAGCCATGATTCTATTGGATGGCAGAGCAGGCTTGAGGGGCCGAATGGCCTACATCTGTTCCTATTGCTTATAATCTTAAGGCAAGATAGGGGCGTGTGTGTGTGTGTGTGTGTGTTTGTGTTCGAGTTGAGAAAGCACTAGGCGAGCATTCAATGCAACCTGGTCTGCTCTGTGTGCTGGGTGCCTGTCCCTGTTTAAGTAAAATATTCTGATAGCATCACAAGCTTGTTGCTGGTGACCTCAGAAGTTCAGACTCTAAGCGTACTACAAGTGGATCCATAAGGTGGCACGACAGTCCTAAGAGGCTGGAAGGTGTTGGATGCCAGTGTCCCTGGATGGGGAGGGGGTAAGTGCAGCAAATGCCATCCAGTGTACCCAACAATGTTATTGCTGGATGTCAAAGATGGCAGGCCAGAGTAATTCATGTCAGGAATTATAGATGTTTACTTTCCTTGCAGGGAGTCATACGATACAAGGCTAGATAGTAATGAAATGAGATTTCCAGCCAATGATTTTATCAAGAAAGAAAAATCCCTGCTAAAGCCTTCCTCCAAACTTCCTTTACCTCTGATTGATTGTCTCAATATTTAGATCAGTTGGCTGGAACCTGGTTTGCGAGACTGAGGGATGTCAGCAGCATGGGATTAATTCTTGTACCTATTGTGGTTACCATGAAGGATTGTTCTTCTCAAACCCTCCCCTTGCCTGAGGCATTGTGACCCCCAGGTTAAACCACCACCGGTCATCTCTCTCTAGTGAGAGTGCTTCCCTGTGGTCTGGTAAGATTATGGCAACTTTACCTATCTGTTGTTGTTCCTTACGAAGCACCTTGGCTTATTTTATTGTGCTGATAAGCATGATTTAATTGCAAATTTTTGTTTGATGTTGCACTGTTATAATCTACAATGCACTGTATGAAAGGGTGTTGAAAACAAATTTAATCGTTACTATTACAAAGGGAATTAGATAAATGCTTGCGAAGTTAAGACTTGGAGGGCTATAGGGAGAACAAGGTGTAGAGCTGGATGAACACAGCAGGCCAAGCAGCATCAGAGGAGCAGGAAAGCTGACTTTTCGGGCCTAGACCCTTCTTCAGAAAATGGGCTATAGGGAAACAGTTTGTGTGGTAGTTAGGAGATAGTAGGAACTGCAGATGCTGGAGAATCTGGGATAATGAGCGGAGGTAGTTAGCTCTTTGCTGGCTTCTTTGAAAGGACTAACAATGTGGGCCAAATGGACTTTCAGTGCTCTGCTTCTTCAATGATTCTGCATGGAGCATTACAAGGTTTTAAAGTTATAACAGCAAGATTCACCATGTTTATTCAACAACAGGTATTATCTCCAAACTGCAAATTCAGAAATGGCTCTTTCTCCACATCACTCAACGGTATTTCTGTACTTCTTCCTTTGTCTTTAAGGAACGAAAAAAAGAACCAGCATTTACACAATCTTGCACATTCTCAGGATGTTGTGAATTGGTCCCAGTTAATGAATTGAAATGTTATCTCAGTTATTACGTAACCATTTGGCAGCCAATGTGTATATTGTGAGGTCCTACAGACTACGATGGGATAAATGACAAAATGTTTAATGATCTTATCGAAGAACAAACATTGCCCTGGACACAGTGGAAAATTCAGTTTTTGTTTGGCAATTTTACTGCTTAGGCCAAAATAATGATGCGGAAATGCCAGAAAACTATAGAGAAAATAAATTATGCTATGTCTTATCCGGGCCATAATTTCCAGCAACTCTTGTGTTGCTACCTGCAATAATTAATAATAACCAAGCAACCACCTACAGTCAACCACCCAACATCTTCTCCAATTACTTTCAATGACTTATGTATATTTGTTGAATTAAGACAGTAGTGCTGATCATTGCTGAATACTGCTGGTAGGGCATAGAATGCCACCCAAAGGTTCAGAAAAGTTTTTTCTTGGGAAGTTACATGCAATATAGAAAAGGACTTTGTTTTATAATAACCATTAAATATAATGATGTCCCAACCTTAAAGGAATCCTTGAGGGTAACATTTTACTGACTTGTTCTGGAAACCTCATTAAAATCTTAAACCCTAGTTAAATAATAAAGTAAGTATTTTGACAGCCAGAGATGTTCCAGCTGGGTATGTCAGAGAATCAATTGCTTCTTCTTCAGCTTGCAAACATTGACATTCCCGTTCATTTGAACCTATTGGAACAAATTCACATTGAGTAGTCTAAGGGCATAAGAGCAGAAGATACAGGAGCAGAAGTTGGCCATTCAACCCAATTGCTGCTTCAGAAGGCTGATCTTTTAACTCAATTTCACCTTCCTATACTAATAGTAATAATAATAAAAAAAAATAAGATAACATGCAGAAATGGGGAGTAAATCTGGTGCTGAGACAGATGTAGGAATACTTCCGTTACACTTCCCTTGGGAAAGGTAAGCACATTTGAAAATATTCACCAGAATACCACAATCAACATATTTGAGAACAAGTTCATTGCCTGCAATTTCAAGATTGTCAAAGGTTATGAAAAGAGCTATAGAAATGCAATTTATTTTTTTAACCATTTGTTGAGAAGACTTCAACCCCTGTCTGCAAAACTGATAAAATAAGAACAAATGGGTCCAGTTTGTAAACCTATGACCTTCTGCAGTCCAATGCTACCTTAGTTGGAAAGTATGAGTGACTTTAAATAACTAACCAAGTCAAACAGGGGAAAAAAGCTCAATATTCTGTTTAAGCTCTATTTAAAATATTTGGGAGAGAAATTGCCCATGTTGGATTAGTGCTACTGTTCTTGGGTGCTACAAAAACCTTCAAACTCCAAAATATCTTCTACGGCATGCGCAATTTCTGGTGGGGTGAATTGTGGGGGACATCATCTTGGTGGTGGTATTAGTTAAAGGACAGTTAATGTCAGCTGGAATTATTTAGCACAAGCAGACAATGACATCCATCAGTTTGCAGAACTGATTCAGCATCAACAGTGTTATTGTGTGGGCAATATCTTCTCTTACCCTCACACTGTGAGCAGAAACTCAGCAATAGATAGAAAACTCCATCAGCAATATTTAAAAAAGATCCTCAACTACAAAGTCACTTGCTGGTTATTTTTTTCCGGCTGTTGCTAAAACTCTATCTGCTTCCAGCATTCCATGTCACAAAAGTCTACAGTGAGTTGTTTTTTGCAGTTGCTGAAGAACTTTCACTGATATTAATCTGCATAAACCAGATGCTTCCAGACATGAAGACACCAATTGTAATATGCTTCAGAATATACATCATGTGGAGAATGAGCTGACAGTATGCACAACAGATCAAGTTAGTAGAAGAGGAAGGAGGATGTGAAAGAGGTAGAACACAATGGTTTATGGGCATGTCTGCTCACTGCATTAAATAAGTTGTTGTTTATAATAAAGCTGGTTGCCACCATCCTCTTTAAGTGTAGGGAAATTTCAAGTTTTGAGACCTGGTTTTTCATGAAAGTCCTGGAACTCCAGCAATTTGCTCAACCCAGCTCTGAAAGGTTCGCAGCCTTTCTCTCTTTACATGAATCATTGCAACAATATCCAACAGCATTCATTGTGCAGCATCAACATTTCTTCTCTTCATTTCCTCTCCCATTTCCTTTACCTCACACTTCTGTTTACTGTTGGTAAACACAAAAACAAAGCCTTTCAGAGAGAGTAGGAACTGCTGATGCTGGAGTCTGAGATAACAAAGTGTAGAGTTGGATGAACACAGCAAGCCAGGCAGCATCAGAGGAGCAGGAAAGCTGACATTTTGGGTCTGGACCCTTCCCGAAACGTCAGCTTTCTGCCCCTCTGATGCTGCCTGGCCTGCTGTGTTCATCCAGCTCTACACCTTGTTAACAAAGCCTTTCAGCTGTTTCCTTGAATTGGAATACCACCATGCTGTGTTGAACCTAGTGACTTTATTCTATTAATAAGTACACGACACCCCAGACTTTAACTATATTTACATACCAAATAACTGGTCTCTAAAAAGATTGTGACATAAATTTGGTGGTCTAACATGGGATTGTATCAGAACCAAAAGCATCCTTGTCCCTGCTTTTTGGGCTATTCAGTTTAACTTCCAACCAACATAAAACTAATCTATTTAAATTCTATCAATTAAAAGAAAAGGAAAGCTCTGGGAAGTGTTTAAAGTATGATGATGAGAAGCTTGCTGTTTAGTTCTTAAATGTTTTTTGCAATATGTGATGGATTTTGTATCTACCCCTGGTATCTTGAATGTGTATTCAGATGATGGCCACATCAATTCTGACTCAATGCTAAGCTTACTGCGGTGTATTTGAATAATTTTTCCATTGAATTTTGTTGTAAATTCACCATTGCAGAACTAAGGGGAGCAAAATCATAGATTTGCGTAATCATGAAACATCAACAGAATGCATAATGATGATGATGATGTGTGATTACATAATGATGATAGCTGTAACACAAAGTTGTGCAGATGTATCAAAAAGAAGCAAAAGCTTGACCAAAGACTAGGATAATCTGTAGATCTACTAAAAAGGGTAAAGTCACCATAGTCTTTCTGGAACAAACATCTGCTCTTATATTAGAGAGCAAGACAACAGGTGGTGGTTTAACCTAAGGGCCATCATGCCTCAGATCGAGGAGAGGTGGAGAAGGAGAATCTTTCATGTTGACCTTAATTGGTGTGGGAATTAACCCATTTAGCTGTATCAGTCTGCATTGCAAACCAGCCATCCAGCCAACTGAGTTAACTTTGACAGGTCAGCAGAAAATTGTGCGTAGGAGCAGCTGATGGTAGAATTAATTCACAATCAAGTCGTGGCTAGAGTTTCAGATGTGACCTTGTCAGACCTTCTACAAGGCAGAGAGGAGTTGATGTCAGTAAAAGCTGTACCATCTCGGTGAGCAGAACTTTGAAGACAGAAAGGGGCAGGTGAAGCATCGTGGACCAAATAGAATAAACCAGTTCAACTCATTTCAGAGAAGTCTGCAGAATTCCAATACATTGTACTGTAAACAAGCAGAGAATGGTGTGTGAAACCAAAGCAGGTTCAGGAAATGGAAACACTATGAAATCAGAAAAATAATCCTGGGAGAAATCAACAATTCTGGAAATAAATGTTGGAGTGTTAAACTGGAAGTGAATAGGCATACTCACAAAGTTTAAACTAGTGACTGGGGTAAGTGTTGCAATGTTATTAGACCAGTTTGATGGCTTAAAAAGATTACATTTCAGTTATCCTTAACAAGACTGTAGGGACCTGGAGGAAAGACATTAGGAGTAAAAAGCCAACTTTGGTAAAACTCAGGTACAAGGGAAATGAAATCAGAAATGGTTTTATGTCACGTAGAAAATAGAATATTGCCTATAAAACTGAAATGTATGTTTGAAGCTCAAATTAATTCGAAAGGGCACAATTCTTCTGAAGGAAACCAGAGAAATGCATTTGAAGTGAATTATTGAGATTGTTCATGGGCCTGAGGAAATTGAAGACAGAGGATCATATTACCCTGAGAGATAATGCAAAATCAATCTGTTTGTATTCATCAAGAGAAGTGTCGCAATCACTCTTGGATAAAAGTAGAGAAAAAAATAGATTATTTTCTCAGACAATGAGCCATATCACTGGTTACAGAACTGATAAGATGATGTTCAGAAGTGGTTACAGTGTCAAAGCCTAATGGTTCAATAAGTATCTATGCGGATCTAACTCAATTGAATAACGCAGAGGAACATGAGATGCACCTACTGTCTTGAGTGGATGAAAGTATCAAAAAATAAGCAAATAGTGTGTTATCCAGCAAATTGGATTCCAATAATTACCTCTAGTTGATGACATTAGAAGCTGACGACCTTTATGACACTTTTGGACATTATTGCTTTAACAGTTTACCATTTTAAATCATATCCACAGCATTTTTTGAAAAAACAAAGTCAAACACACTGGAAGGCATTGATAGATGTCACATGAACAATATACTAACATATGGAGGCAGAAAGGAAGATCAGGACCAAAGGCGTTGGACCAGTTACGAAAGTGCTTCAGAATGCAGGACCAACATTGAATGAGAAATAACAGTTTGCACAACTAAGAATAAATTTCTTGGCCATATGATCCATGCTATTGGTGTCATTACTAGATCCCCAGAAAGCCATTGCCATGAGAGAATTCCCATCACCAAGAAATATCACTAAGCTCCAAAGATTCCTTGAGAAGGGACACCTGGTGGGTAAGTTCTTGCCAAACTGAAAATTTACGAATGGATCTAAGACAGCTGCAATGCCCTGGTTAACAATGATGTTGGAAGGTTAACCAGGTTAAAGAATTTGATATGATCAAACAGCTCATGATCTCATCAAACACCTGATACATTGTGATCTACATCTACTAGACATGTATCTTCATGTTGATGTATCTTCAACAGGAATGGAGGCAGTGGTCAATCAGGTGCTGAAATATCAAAAGTGTAGATCAATCTACTATGTTTCTTGATCACTCATTGAGATGGAACAGTGCTATGTAACAATTAAAACAAAAGGCTTTAGCGGTAATGTGGGCATGCAAGAAAAAGTCAAATTAGATAATGAGCCTGCAGTTTAAAATAGAATTGTATTATAAACATTTGTTCACTCTTATGAATACAAAAGAAATGGCTAAGATCCCACCCAGGATTTAAGGGTTCAGGTTGAGGTTAATAAACTATGATTCATCAAGGGAATATGTGCAAAGGAACCACCAGACAAATATAACCACATTGTGAAGAATGCAGTAAGTGTGACAGAGAAAAAGGTCTTAAGTGTCACAGAAGAGGTGGAAGCTAACATGTCAGAAGTAGCAAAACAATTCCTACCATATGGAAGGAAACTAGCAGGAAATTTGCAAAGCGCCAAAGAGTAATGATGAATATATCCACAAAAGGAGATACTATTTAGAAGGCTGGCCAGGCCATAAATAAAATAATGTGAATGCTCCCCCAGTATTTTGAGCAGAATAAAGATAATTTGCTCATTTTCATTGAGAGATTAGAACACATACAGCATTTAGACTTGAAATTCTTCAGAGATTTTACCAAGGTCATCTAGGCTAATGTGTCGTATGAGGTTGCAACAGTCAGTGTGGTGACCAGAGGATTTCAAACTCTTAAACAAGAAATGATGAAGAAATCTATTTTATGTGTGATGTGGTGAAGAAATAATTGTTGCCATCATTGTTTCCATCAGGGCTATGGAACCATGCTGGAATGGATTTGTTCCAATTCAAAACCACGATCTTCATTGCTGTCATGGACTATAAGTTGAAATGGGTTGAGTTAAACCTTCTACATAAGATTGTAGGATCAATTATAGAAGGACTCACTGCTCAACGCCCAGCATTTCAGACATTGCAAACTCAAACAACGGCTCAAATGAGCAGTTCAAAAGATTTGTATGTGAAGTTTCATATCACAAGTTCATTCCAACATTCTCATGTGAATGGTAAAGCTGAGTGAGGAATTCGAACAATCAAAACATTGTTGAAAAAGAACATATATCCTAAACCCTGTACTATTAATCTGTAGATCATCATCACCAGAGTGAGGTTGAGGAGTAGGAAATGGAGAGCACAACTTCTCTGTCTCTGATACTGCAGACTAACCTCACTGAGAATATCTAATTCAGAGTGAAAAGGCATGAAAAGACAACAAGCCAAGAAATTTTAATAAGTGATGCAGAGCTTGAGAGTTACCACAGTTACAGTTCAGGGAGAGTCAGGATAAAGGATCAACAGTGAAATGGAATGATTGTAGCAAACACACAGCAACCAAGGTCATATAGAGTGAAACAGATAAAGGGATAATGAGAAGAAATTTGAATGCTTTGATTTCATTAAACAAAATAGAAATGTGGCACTGTTGCTCAGAAAATTTAGTAAAGGCGCAATCAATTTGAGGGAGATAGACAGAGGGCATAAGTGTGGGAATTCGGTTTGAGCTCAGAATTCAGTGCACACGTGAAAAGAGGAAACTTATGTATGTTTTACTGCAACAAGTAAATTGAATTGAATGAAGAGTTGGATAAAGAATTGGGGTAGGGGAGGGGAGTATTTGTTTCTATAATTGTTTCCAGCATTTGTTTTCTAAATTTGGGCAGTCAAAGGAACAGGTAAAGGAGTAACTGATAAGTTTATCCCTGTTGTAACTATTGCATTGCTTCATCAGAATTGGAAAGTTTAGTTTGTCGTTTGACTTAAAACAGCAGACTGTGCAAGCTGCTATTTCAGCTAAAAATCTTCCTCAACTACTTCATATCAACTGAGAACAACTTTCAGCCATTTTATGATGCCTCAGCTAGGGGCAGCCCTAACAGAACAGAACACTTTTGACCAAACTAGAGAGCAGGATATTATGTAGTTAAAGACCTCAAGGTAAAGGCATCTCTGGGTAGAAATGATCATAATACGATTGAATGTTACAATCCGTTTGAAAGAGCGGATCTAAGTTTAATTTTTTAAACTTAAAAAATGACAACAATGTGGGCGTGAATTAGCCATGGGAAATGCAGGGTCACAGGAATAGGGTAGGAGGGTGAGTCTGGGTGGGATGCTCTTCGGAGGATCAGTGCAGACTCAACTGACCAAATGGCCTGCTTCCACATTGTAGGGATTCGATGGTTCTTTTCAATGATTCTATGAAAGTTGAGATAGCTGAATGAATTGCTGTACTAGGTTCAGAGATAGGTCAGTAGAGAAGCAATGATAAACATTTAAAGGGATATTTCAGAATGCTCAAGTCTTCAATATTCAATATTCTTCTCATAAGGAAATCTTCCATGAGGAAGACTCACCATCCGTGGTTAACTAAATAAACATCAAACTTGAGGGGAAAAAAAACATAACTATGTAAATGTGAGTGGTAGTTAGATGACTGGTCAGAGTATAATGAATGGTAGAGAATGGCTAAAAGATTAACCGCAATAAATAAATTACATCATGAGAGGAAGTGACCTAGAATTGTAGAAACAGTAAGCAAGTATTTCTACAAGTATTTAATACGGAAAAGAGTAAGTAAGAGTTGGTCCTCTGTAGAATGAGGTTTGTGAGCTAATAGAATACACTAAAGAAATGGCAGATGTTATGAATAAATACTGAAAACAACAAATGCTGGAGATCACAATGGGTCAGACAGCATCCAAGGAGAAAGCAAGCTAACATTTAGAATCTAGATGACTCTTCATCTGAGCTGAAATGAAGTGTGGAGGAGACAGCATTTTTGCTATAGTTTGGGGGTGGTGTGGATGTGGTGGATGTCGTGGATGTAGGGTGCTGGTAAGGAGAAGGTGTTGATAGTTCAGATTAAGTGATGGGAATGTGAGAATGGCTGAACAATGTAATGTCTCCTGTCGGACTTGAAAGGACAGACAGTCCCACTGGGATGGGGAGGGGGGGAGAGGACATGATAACAAAATATATCAAGCTAAAAGAAAGGGATGAAATGGGAATTAGTTCACAATTTGAAGATGTTGAACTCAATATTAAATCTGGAAGGCTGTAAAATGCCTCGTTTGAAGATGAGATGTTGTTCCTCCAGCTTGCCCTGTGATTTGCTGGAGCATTGCAGCATGCCAAGGACAGACAAGTGGGCATACGAGCAGGATGCTGTGTTAAAATGATCGGCTACAGGAAGGTCGGGGTCATGCTTGCACACAGTCCGGAGGTGTTCCGCAAAACGATCACCCAGTCTGCATTTGGCTTCACCAATGTAGAACAGGCCACATTGGGTGCAGTGATTACAATACACAAGATTGGAGGAGATGCAGGTGAAAGGCTGCTTCACCTGGAAAGACTGTTTAGGCCTTTGGATGGTGAGCAGGGAAAGGATGATTGCTGCACCTTCTGCGATTACATGGGAAGGTGTGGTGGGGAGGTGGGGTGGTGTAGGTGGTTGTGGAATGGACTTGGGTGTCCCGTATGGAACGATTGCTGTACAATGCAATCAGGGGGAGTGAGGGGAAGATATGTTTGGTGGTGGAATTCTGCTGGAGTTGTCTGAAATGATGGAAAATGATCCTTTGAATGTGGAGGCTGGTGGGATGACAAGGGGAGAGCAAAACTTCTTCCGGGTCGACATTCCTCAAAGATGTGGCAAGTGATTAAACAAAATATTGGAGCAAATTAATGCAAGTGCTGGATGTGGAATCTGTACTGAAAACAACAAATGCTGGAGATCACAATGGGTCATAAAGCATCAGTGGAGAGAGGCCAAGCTAATGTTTCGAGTCTAGATGAAAAGTCCTCTTTTCATGGGAACACACAAGGTAGGATCATGAGTAGATGAACGGCCAGAGGGTGTGGGCCATGTTCGTACCAATGACTTAGGTAGGAAGGGGAATGTGGTCCTAAAATCAGAATTTTGGGAGCTAAGTGTGATTCAGTAGTTAGCACTGCTGCCTCACAGTGCCAGGGGCCCAGATTCGATTCCACCCTCGGGCAACTGTCTGTGTGGAGTTTGCACATTCTCCCCGTGTCTGTACGGATTTCTCCGGGTGCCCCGGTTCCTCCCACAGTCCAAAGATGTGCAGGCTAGGTGGATTGGCCATGCAATTGCCCATACTGTTCAGGGATGTGTAGATAAGGCAGGTTATAGTGGGATAGGTCTGGGTAGGATGCTCTGAGGGTCAGTGTGGACTTGTTAGCCTGAAGGGCCTGTTTCCACACTGTAGGGATTCTATAAAAAGTAGAAAGTCAGTAAGCAGGTTCAAAAATGTAGTAGTCCCCAGATTACTCTGAGTGCCATGTGCAAGCAAGTACAGGAGGCAGATGAATGCAAGGCTGGAAAGGAAGTTCAGGAGGGTGTTTTGGGTTTTTCGAATACCGAAACTACCTCTGAGAAGGATGGCAACAGTTCAAGCTGGACAGGATGCATCTAAACTAAGCTAGGACTGAGATTCTTGGGGGGCATTTAGCTAGTGCCATTAACAGGGCTTTAAACTAACTTTGCAAGGGCATGGGAATCAAGATGGAAAATTAGACGTGAACAGCAGAGCTCACAAAATATGTAAGAATGCTGCTAACACTAGCGTTGACGATAGTAGGGTAATAGATTAAGTCAGAGTAGGCAAGAAGGAAGGAAAGTCCAAAGTAGAGTTAACGTACATGCAGAGAATTCAGTAAATAATGTTGGGGAGTTACAGACAGAGCTTGCCATTTGGAATTATGATTTTGTAGTAGTGGTGGAGATTGGGTTCAAAGAAGGCCAAGACTGGGTGTTTAATATTGCTAGGTGCAAGTTGTTCAAAAAAGGTAGAAAAGGAAAAGAAAAAAGGAGTGAGGGGCAACACATTGGTTAAGGAGTCATTACAGTTTTTGAGAAGAAGGATGTCTCGGAGTATTCAAGGAAAAGTCAATTTGGCTAGAACTATGAAATTAAAAGAGTGCTAGGTCTATCCTACAGATCACCAAATAGTGTAAAGGTTGTACAGCTGCACAGATTTCATACTGAAATCAGAGCCTGATCAGGGAGATTGCTTGAAGGATCACAATAACTAACCCTGTGAAGTCTGAGGCATTGTGGAGAAGATGTTTATAAAGGGACTGAAGACTTGAGAGGCTATGTACGATAATGTGATATCAGCAGAATGTGTATTAATGATGTATAATAATGTAACGATGATGTCAGTGTTAGATAGTTATGAGGAGAGATCTGGAAGAAGTTCTACCAAAATACTCAAACCTAAAAGAACGTGCATATCAACTATGTTCAAAATAAATAATTTTGTGGAATGCACCTTGGGAGACGAATGCTAGTTAGACCTCATATACACAATAAACACTAACTAATGACGTACAGGGACAACGGTGTTTAATGACAATCCACATCAGGAACTCCAAGCAACAATTAACAATGTTTTGTTGGAATAACTGTGTGAACACTAGAAAGATGTATAAATCTATTATTAAGAAATCATTGCAGTTATGATGTTCTTCATGGCTCTTAAAAATGTCATTAACAATAAAGTAGAGAGAAAATTTCAAACAAACCTATAACACAAGCAGCTCTTCACTCAACTCAATTGTTACATGCTCTAATCAATACTAAAATGGATTCTGTTACGCAGTGAGTGCAATCATAAACAGATTTTATCTATCCTGCCCTCCTTAACTCCAATAGATATAATAGATTACTAGGAATGAATAGCAGGCTATTTATTAGGATAGATGAAATGAGGTTTACTGTGCAAGAGATGTACTCAACTTAAAATGATACCTTGAAATAATGAACCATCTATTTTATTTAATAACTTTCTTTAAGTAACAATATTCATTGACTGTTACCTAAATAACCAATTGACTGCATGATATGTTCTAATTTGATGTACTGTGAATGAGACAGAGAAAGTTCTCTGATCCTTTCCCACACTCTCTACAGATTCTACCTGGCCAGCTGAATGTTTTCGGTATTATGTTGCAAGTGTCTTAAGTGATCGAACAGGATTTCAAGTCATAATTTTACTTTAATGGAAGCTATAACTGTAATATTTCCTGTCCCTGCATATGCATATAATACACATTTTATTGGATTTGTTTTTTCTTTTGTATGTCTTGGTATGCTCTTTTAACTTCAATGGTTTGCTTAACTGATGAGGCTTGTGCACACTAAATCTACTTTATTAGAAAACATTAAGTATTACTTTTAAAAATTACATGTCATTATATGGATAAGCAACTTAGACGGGTAGGTGAAAGCATCACTGTTTTGAATCTTATGACTCTCAGTTAAGTACAATAACTTAATTACCTTTCAGTTGTGATGAAAAACTAAAATGGAATTAAGGGTTTACTACATACTTCAGTGGACACCATGGCATTACATGGGAAACAAAGAAGAAAAAGAATGAGAGATCTAAAACATGGTATGTGGGTTTACAATAATGAAGGAGATTTGAACTCATGAACCTTAGAATGTTTTCATACGTTCAATTCTCTTCTCCCTGTCTAAAGGCAGTGACTCATGCTGGGATATGATTCCATGAGCCATTTGAAGTTTTACCCCATGAGCAGGCCATAATAGTGAAGCATTACTGTCTAATGCATCATGAGTGATATTACTATCAAGTTCAACTCTTTTCTTGAATGTTGCCCACACAATTACACACTCCGATACATGAATCTGGACAATGCAACACATATCATGATATTTCCCAAGTTCATAAGGCTGCAGTTGCTCTTGCCTCCTTTCAGCCTTTCCTTCCTGCTCTTCTAAACTGATGTCTTCAGCTGATTTTCATGTCTTCAGCATCATGCTAAGAATAGGTTCTCATGACCTACGTAATGCCACAGTGAAACATAAATTGATTGCTCCTTGCTGAGCGTCTTGCTTGGAAACAGTGTGTGCTTAAGAAAGCTGAATACCATTATCATTTCAAACGCCATTGTCAGTGCAGCACTGATGATGATCTGTAGTTGTAAGAACTGTTACAAGGGAAGTTACAATTCATTAATGGCTACCTTAGTAATGCACAGCCTCCACAACACATTGCTGTTCAATAAGATCAAAGTAGCCCTGTTATCACAAGTAAACATACTTTCCGAGGGGTCTTAGATCCTTGTAATCCTCTCCTGTAACCTTTGACCAATCAAACCTTTTTCTGCTGTTTGCCCTTCTCACAGTAAAAGTTCCTAATAAACACATAACACTGAAATGTTGGACTCACTCTTTCAAATCTTCTCCTGTATGATGGACTGCTGTCTACTTTTTCCAGGTTCCACAATTATAGTGGACTCATAATGCAGTGTGGGCTGAAATGAAAACACATGCAGAAACTGTTCATTTTGCCTACGATCTGCAACTAAGTGCTGAACAAAACAAAGAAAATGTTAAAGCAGATTCCATGCATTAAGACAGGATAAAGAAGTCTGGTCAGGAGGATTTTTTTCAATGTTATTGCCTAGTTATAAAATAGCAACATGATCTTAATGTGCTTTTGGTCGACTTCTGCAGAATTTGTACTTGTTGGATGTTTCAGAACAGGAAAATACATGACCTGAAACATTCATATTCTACCTGCCAGTAACAGCGATGAAATTCAACACCTTAAGGGTTTGGACCTTGAGTGGCGTGCACCCAATTACATGCAATGTGTGGATATGAGATTTGTACTCATAGCTCCTTATTGTAACTCTGGTGGAGAGCAAATGTCAGCTGCATTGGTTCTTGTGGTGTAAGTAGTCACCCCTTTAAGGCCAGGGTGCAAAACCTACCTGCCCCAAAAGTGTCCCATAATTTGCTGAAGAGATTGACTGAAACATATATCAGTGGTGGTGTGATAAGGGGCTATGGCTTTGCCAGTGGCATTTAAAAGTAATGAAAAACGTCTTAAAGGGGAGGTGCAATCTAGTTGGAAGTGTAGCAATGATTGCAAGAAATCCACAATTTGCAAGTATTCTAATGTGCAGCAAATCTGATATTTCACACTGGACACAATCCTTCTGATCTCTCATATCTTCATAGCTGCTTCCTCTTGTTCTCTTCAAAAAGGCAAAACTTCTAGAACGAAATAAACTAAATAATTGGGGCGGCACGGTGGCTCAGTGGTTAGCACTGCAGCCTCACAGCGCCAGGGACCCAGATTCAATTACAGCGCCAGGGACCCAGATTCAATTCCAGCCTCAGGTGACTGTCTGTGTGGAATTTGCACATTCTCCCCCTGTCTGCGTGGGTTTCCTCCAGGTGCTCCAGTTTACTCCCACAGTCCAAAGATGTGCAGGCTAGGTGGATTGCCCATAGTGTTCAGGGGTATGTGGGTTATAGAGGGGATGGGTCTGGGTGGGATGCTCCAAGGGTCAGTGTGGACTTGTTGGGCCAAAGGGCCTGTTTCCACACTGTAGGGATTCTAATTCTAAATGGGACTAGATTTGTTCAGGATATCTGGTTTGCATGGACAAGTTGGACCAAAGGTTCTGTTTCCATGCTGTACAGCTCTATAACTCTATTAGCCCTCCAAGCGCCCAACTGGAGATACTTTTGGAGCCAGCAAAAAGAGCCCAGAGTCCGAAAGGTATTGTCATAACAAAGAGCAATATAGCAGAGGAACGGGCCCTTCAGCCCTCCAAACCTGTGCCGACAAATTTTGCCTTTCCATACTAAAACTGTCTTCACTTACAGGATCTGTATCCCTCTATTCCCTTCCTATTCATGTATTCTTCCAGATACTTCTTGAATCCTGCTATTGTGTCTGCTTCCACCAGCCCGTCTGGCTACATGTTCCAGGCAGTCACCACCCTTTGTGTGAAAAACTTGCCTCACACGTCTCTTTTAAACTTGCCCCCACCTCTGCCATCAGGGGCCATCAGAATTCAGTTGTAGAAGGGAAAAGAAACTATGTCAATTACGTTGAGAATTTAAGCAACAACCTTGAAAGGACAAATCTGTATCTAATCTAGATTCAGTGGATAAGCCCTTTTTCTAGCAGTAATGAAGACGCCTTGCTGCCTAACAGCTACATAACCTGCTGAGCAAATCGGGAGACAGGAAGACCGATTCCAAAAATGATTCCTATGACAGAGATGGGGTTTTTTATTTGAATATTTTGTTGATCCTTTCTCATGCAATAGTCAATGCCTCAGAGTTTCCATTCGCTATACTTTAGGCTAGTAAACCAGATGTGATGTGATTCAATGATTAAGTGAATATGTCAAGGTCTCATTTCCCAAAAAAATGTTATTTTATTCATTTAGGAAATAGCTGCTGACCAAAGGTTATGAAAGAAAGCAACAATAGCTTAGAAGTCAGGTTGCAGTTAGCATTACATGAATTATATTGATACAACACTCCCACATGATAATGGACTTATTACACTGCAATATTTGACTACACGTTGATTGGTTATTCATGTAACATTGATCAGAATATCATCAGCTTTGTGGCAGTAATGCTGCACCTACCAACTTTTGTATGTATTTGATACAAAACAACATTTTTTTTCTCACAACATTAATTAATTTAATAAGGTTTTCTAATCTTATACAATCTCCACGTCCCAAGCATCTTTGCCACATTAGCTGCAAAAGAATTAAAATTTGTCCACTGTTGACATTTTGGAAATAACAGGTAGTTGTTTTTAGAGAGGTAAGAGATTGCTTACATCTTGCAATCAGCAGTAGTAAAACTTTCTCAGCAGTGTTGAGAGTTCTAACCTAGAGGGAAAAATCAGTTTAGAAAAAAATGGAAGTGAATGTACTGGTCATACTCACACTGATAGGTAACTGCACCTAGGAGAGGCAGTGACCTTGTGGTATTATTGCTGGACTGTTAATCCAGAGACTGCAAAAACGTTCTGGACACCCAGGTTCAAGTCCTTCCAGGGCAGCTGGTGGAATTTGAATTCAATGAAATATCTGAAATTAAAAATCTAATGATTTCACAAAACATCAAACTGGTAGACGAAATATGCATCTCTTTATTAATAAACCCAATATCTTAAACAACTTAAAACACTTAAAAATAGCAATAATGTTGTATTAATGTGTTAAAAATGTGTGCAACATGTCAGTTACAGTAGATTCTAGGTTGAAAGCATTTACAATAGAATGCCAGAGGTGTTTCAAATAGGAAATGGAACTATTTTATCAAAGAAAAGACTTTGCTTTTGTGCTGTACACAGGCACATATTCTACATCATGGGTAGTTCACAAATAAACAGAATAAAAGGAGGATAAAGAAATGTTTCTTTCAAAATAAATCTATTTAGCCAATAAAGAATGTTTGTGAATTGCACTCAGCACTTGTCAAAAGTGTTTAGCATGCACTGTACAGTCTGTTCCTCACATTAATGTAATTTATGTTATAATTCTGTCAGTATTCCAAGTCCAGATTTTCTGTGGATGCCCGTGATTACGCATGCCTCAAACCACCAAAACAGACCTGATACTTGGATAGCTCTATCAGAACCCTGCTTGAAAAGTTTCTCATGACTTGTCAAACACAGTTTCAGATATACGTCATAAAACCTAAGCATTCAAGTTCGGATAAATTAATATGTCGGACTGTCAGTTTGACTGTGTAATTCAACCGTTGCTGCTCATGAAACTGGCTTTGTCCGGTTCTGCAGTACAAGTTCAACAATCCAGGCCATCTAGTCTTTGACCAGTCAGAGACTGAACATATTCTGGAAATTGCCATGTCAGGGCCTCTCAGAAATCCACATGCACTGACTACATTTCTCGATCATTTCTTGGGAGGTTTAAGCTCTCAAAGTGTGATTACCCTGGCATCCGTAACCTTCCAAAGTTGAAGTTGGAGACTTCAGTAGGTTCTGCTGTTGATACCCTGCGGGTTAGCTGAGTTAGAGAGATTAAAACCTGCTCTAACCCGTGGCTTACAATAAAATTGACACCATCTCCTGTCTTTGCACTGATTCCACATCCCACTAGAGACATTTAATTGCCACACTCTACCCCCGCACCCTTATCCACCCCCCACCCCCCCACTCAGTCAGGGACATCTTACTTCACCCACCCTCACCATTGACATGTGACAGTCATCTGCAGCATTTTCACCTGACCAGACCTCCAAGCTCGCTCAATGGTTACCCAAAGCCCACCCCTTTCCTACCCCCAAGACACAGATACCCGACTGCTCTCTTCAACACCTGACCAACTGCAGCCTATTACCCACTTACTGGCCACCCTACCAACTTGCCCACTTTCTACATTTAGAGTCTTATCCACCTACCATCGCCTTTCACCTGACACCTTACTACCCTTCCCACTAGGCAGCCTATCACTCAACTGGCCGACCTAAACTCCACAATTGTACCCTTCACCCATTTGGCACCCTACCTTCCCATGTAGCTGCATAGCCTTTCTTCTACCCATCTGGGAACAGTGCATGTGACTGACCTGGGATAATACGTCCTCACTCACTTTACAATCTACTCATGACTCTTGGCACATTGTGCTCCATCCCCAATGATCTGCCACCCTAACCCATCTGGCACCATTAATCCTCACTCATATTGCTCTGTACACCCTCGCCTACCTAGTTCCTGCATTCCCATTCACTTGGTACCCTGCTCTGCCTACCTCCTTACTCCTCACCCACCTGGCCCCTGTACATCTCATCCACCTGGTACCCCATCCACTCATCTGCATAGTATCCCACATCCTCATGCACCTTAAACATTTTCCTTCTCAGTAGCTGTCAAAGTGGATTTGGGATTGCAAAATATGGAATATGGCAGCTCCTACTGTAAAACAAGTGCGTGTTTTCAGTGATAAATCACTTTACTGCTGGATGAGTGGTTTGTTGAACTGGACTAGTCTGCCTTTGTTATGAAAGCCCCCTGACTAGAAAGCTCTAACTAAAAAGACACTGTGTTGGGAAGCAATCAATATTCTACCTCATCTTGCTCAGAAGTAGGGATTCTTAACCAGATTGGAAGATTCAGCCAATTGTTACATGAAATGACTCAATCCAGAATATCATGCTGTGGGTAAGCAATAGGTGAGCACCTAACTATTATTTGAATGAGTGAAGTGACTATGACAACAAACGAAAAATATATCAAAATACATCCTTAAGATTTCTAATGAATGAAAGTTTTTTTGTAATTTTCTTTTATTCCTCCACAGGATATGGTTGTCATTGGCTAAGCCAGCATTTATTGCCCATTCCTTAACTGCTCTCTGGATAATAATTGTCAACACCATAAGTGCTGTGGGTCTGGGGTCAGGTGTAGGCCAGCAGTTTCCTTTCCTAAAGGTCATTACAGAACGAGATGCACTTTTCCAACAATCAACAAAACATTTATTTCCCATGACTGAATTAAAAAGTGTTCAGATAAGTGGAAAAATGTTCAAGTATTTTGTTTTGGGCTGTTCCTTTTGTAACCTATTGGCCAGCCAAAAGAGCCAAAACCCTCATCAGAGTTTTTAACAGTACATGTTAAAGTAGCTCTTGACCAGCTAGCAGGCATTTTGCCCCTTATGTCAGATTCAAGAAACCTAACACCTGTTGAAGATGGCCATGAGGATGGTGAACAGTGCTTTCTATTGTCATTTGGGTGTGGAGCGTATCTCCATAAAATTCGATTCCTTTTACACTGAAGAAGTGTGTGAAAAGCAGTCCAATTTCTTCCACTCTGACGTTTATAATTAAATCAAGTTTAATCCTTTTCTGCCAGTCACTGGCATTTTTTAGGAAACAATATTACAACAAACAACAAACAGGGCAGAATTTCCACTGCCTGGTATGGCTGGAACAAGGGCAAGAAAAGTGTGAAGATATGGAGAGAATGAAAAATCAGAATCCCAATATGAGGGAAAGGTTTTGTGATACTCCACTTAAGCCTTAAATGGCAGCTTCAGAATCTGGCTATTGAACAGCGACTGTCATATTTCCATGCATTTACAACTCATTAAAGCTCCAAATCACCTTATTTTTGCTCATCTTCCAATTTTCCTCTGTTTCCATGGGTCAAAAAGACAATGCACAGTCCCACTGTGTAACTCGCCTGTGTATTTGTTCAACGAATGCTTCACCTGCCCTTTATCCAACTGCTTCTCCGGAACAAAATCCCTGTATTCCGCAAGACTACCATCCTCCTCCATCCCTTTCATCCACCCAAAGCAACATCAGCGAACCAGGAGTCTCACTGCAACACCATGCCTGGTCTCAGACCTACTCAGACGGAACTTAAGCTTTTGAACACTTTCTTTGGGGTTCAGGAACACCTGTACCCTTCTACCAGGTTACTTTGCATGCAGGGACACAATGGCAACACGTGTACCTGCACAAGATACATCTTATGACTCTTAGCTGGTTTCTTTAGTGCTCACTTGCTTCCTCACTTATTTGCAGGTTGCCAGCCTCTGTATAATTTGTATGCTTTCTCAACGCACGGTCGCTGACTTCAGCATTGGCCGCTAGTCTGTGTGGGTCACATTGCTATTTTAGCATGTAAAGTCCTTAGTACTCAGTTAAAGGTTGCCACACTCTATGGCTTACATTGCTTTTCAATGTGGAGGGCGAGGCAGATAGCTTGTTACAGTGGGGAGCACTGAACAGCCAAGTGGGTAGACATATGGCATGGCCTTGAGCTCCATCAGTGTCTCACTTGCAGCATGTGCTGGCCCTTTATGCGGGATATGCACTGCATATGCTACAAACAAATGTCAGAGGGGAACAGTCGTTAGCAGGATAGAAGGACTATGGTCAATCAAGGGCTACCTCCACAGTCAGTCAAGGGGCTTGTCCAATTCCATTTCAAGGAGTTAGCCACAGTCAGTTACTGTCAAACTCCATGTCATGGCTTATGGTCAGTCCAGCAGTTCAATGTGTGATTGTTCTGGAATTACAGATAGGTCAGTCTGATTGCTTTATAGGTAATAGTTTGGGGTTTGGGCCATTTTCTCCCAAAATGAGACAAGGGGAGGGATTAAGTTGATGGAAGTGGATGGAAGAACGGCTTGTGGAGATGCAGGAGCAGGCACAATGGTGAAGTGTCCCCAGTGAATGAACAAAAAGCACAGAAAGCAGGCAGGATGAATAGTTTGGGAGGATAATGTAATTACGGGCCTTTTGATTTGACGTGATTTATGCAATAGTGAAAGTTGTAATCCAGGAACTTTGTTGAGGGGCATGTGTAGTTGCAAAGTTAGTGTCAATGGGGTTCCTGTTGAGTGTGAGTTGACAGAGGAAAGATGGTGACACTTACCATTATGCAGGGCAGAAGACTATTGACCTGCCCCCTGCACTGCTTGGGTATAGCTTTTCACTCTGCACATAGCACTGACTGAGGCTTTTGGGTGCAGGCAGTCCTGGTCTTGTGCTGTGCTCTTCTCAGGAGAAGGACTGCCTTACTCTTCACCATCCCATCCACCAGGACTTCCAAATCCCTGTTCTTGAAGTGAGGTTTTCCTTTCCTTTGAGCAATGCCCTTGGTGAAAATGGTCAAGCGTTCCAGAGTGAGGGGTAGTCACTAGCTTGTTGTGTCTGAAGTTGTGTGGAGCTGGGCTTTAACTATATCTCCAGCAACATCAATGGCAGGCAGTCCAGCAGTGCCATGCACCTCTGTCTGGGCCAATCCTTGAGAAAATGTCCAAAAGTCCAGCTGCATAGCTAATACGTTGAAAAGCAGAAGATTGCGTGATGCTCGTCCTCTGGGCTATAACCTACTGGGCACCAAGAATCTCTCTGCAAAACACTTCAAATGAATAATGAGAAAATTCCACCCATTATATTTTATTTTCCCTTGTCTGACATTTAGTGTGTATTGTTTGATATGATATAATTAATATGTCATCAGTGGAGCCTGTAATTTTTTCCTTCTTAGCTCTGAAGTTCAATTTGAGTAAAAACACAACCTGAAACATATTTAATTGTTGTGGTTTTATGACTTGTATGTTATGACGGCAAGGATATTAAGCCACAAAGGTGCATATTGTTTCAATTCTTGATGAAGGAATTCATGCGCAATACCATGTCATAACAAGGTTATACTTGAATCTTGAAGATCAGGGAACAATGAAAAACTGCTTTGCAAGTTGAGGTGTAGTGAACCTTAGGTTGTATTGCCACTAATCATCTCTCTCTAATGATGGAGCGGCCCCTCCAGGAGGACTACTGTGACTTTTCTGTTACCTTATCTCCATCAGAAATCTTACACTAAAACTATAGAACCGTTAATGTTAAGTGGCCACGACCAATAGGTTTGACTCATGTTATAAACCAGACGATACTAAGCATTCTCTCATAGCTTTTGAATTTCTTCTTCTGTTTCTCTGATGTGCTGAACACGTTTAATCAGATGTGCTTACCGAGAAACTGCCCATACCGAAGATTGATCTGAGACTTAGACACAAAAAGAGGATCGGGCTGTCAAACTGAGATTTGGCATTGAGTACCTCAGTCTGTGTGGAGTGACATGCTCTCAGCATTTTGATGTTGTGTATGGAACTTCTCATCATAATTGTTTCAGAGGGTTGGAAGCAGAAGATAGAATCGGGCAACTGTATTCCTCCCCTTCATCTCCCTGCTTTTTCTTTTCTTTTTCCCTTACACTAAGTTATCAAATTGCTCCCTCTCTTCTCTCTCATTGAGCATTGAAACTATATTATTATTCTTTGAGAACTTTAGCACATCTTTAGCAACAGATAGTGCTCAGACTTAAAAGACTCTCCAGCTCTCCCTTCTCCATCTCCAAATGTGGACATTAAGTATATTTCCCTCTTAGCCTTTAACTTTCCCAACGTAAAATTATTTTTACTTTAACTTTCATTAGTACCACTGAGTATTTTCAAAAATAACATCTCTACAGATTATGTAGTCTTATCATTTAGAATATGTTTTCTTGCTTTTCAGGCCTCCATAACCATTTTGTCAAGTAGATGTATATACCTGAGATGCTTTGTTCAATGTATTTTCACCATGCATTGCCTAATGTTAGTTATTTCAGGCATAACAATCACTCTGCACACTCAAATAGGTGTTCCAAAATTGTGCCAAACATTCTTCACTTTAAGGTGCTATTCTAGAAAGATGAAAAGTAGGTGGAGTTGGGCTATGGTTCTGAGCCCATTTGACTCCAAAGTTCCTGGTGGTGGCCAAATTATCCAATTCAGTTCCCTTTTAAAAAATGCTTTACAGGGCACATATTTCTCCAAGAGAAAGCTTTCAATGAATTAATTTCATCTACACTTTCATTTGATATACTACTTTATTTAAGTACACCTATGATGAGTCATTCCCATTAGATGTTGTGTCACTTTTTCTGGCACACTTCTTTCACTATAAAGGGGGCATGCCATTAATGACCATTCTACCTGATTCAGAAGCTGTGGTGAAAATTTACTGTCCAGAGTTTTTTTGAAGTGCTTTGTAAAATATGTAAAACAGAAATCAAACATTATTGTGCAGTTCCAGGCATTAAAAAGTTATTTGTTCTGTGTAACAAAATAAAACATACAATTTTCTCAAAAGTAACTGGCTAAATTATGCTTGACACTTCTTGCTTTTAACATTTTCCCAAATTAAATATGACAATAACACTCTTAAGGGTTTGTTTTGAGTACAGCCTCAGCTGTGTGGATGGGATCATTGCCTTGGCCATTAAACTCTGTATACAACCAGACACTATAATTCTTGACACCCTTGCTAGGCTCTATTGTTGCTCTCCAGACAATCAAAGCAGGTCAATGAAATGGAAATGGCTTGTTCAGAAACAATGATGCTTCATTTAACCTGTTGTTCTTCTCAGTCCACAATGACACAGTAGGGTAATCAGCTGATGTTGAAATGGTGAACTGCATTATGCATGGAATAAACCAAATCTATCATCTTGGTTGATTGCCCTCTGAGAGACATTTCACAATCCTTAATGAGCTGTAGTCCCAGCAGCACTCCTAGTTAGCTACCACTGGTTAAAATTGGACTTGTGGTCCAGCCATTTGACAGAATGGACAAGTAGTCAAATTTGGCCTTGACAACAGACTACAGTGTACTGAAAACATTGCAACCTGAAAGTGGGCTACTTCTCAATGCTTTGGCCCAATCAGAATACTTGCCATCAAAAGAATTGGCCACCGTGAATTTGCAAGGAGAAGGCACCTCCATATTGAAGCCACCTTGTAGATAAATTGTTATTTTTGATGTGCTGGGACCAGGCAGTCAGGTTTTGGTGGTAGAGTGCAGAAATCTCCACTCAAGGCCCTAACACAGACTGTGTTTTGACACACGCTACAGCTGTAGCATCTCTGCAGAACCAACAGTCACAGAAATCAGTGCAATTTTCAATGTTTCTATCCACACCATCACTTGGAAACACCTTTAAAAAACTTACACATTGTTCAATGAGACGTAACTGTTTTTCACAGTGATGTGATTCATAACACTTTGTGAACTAAACTGTCCATGGAAAAACAATTTTAAATTCATGGAATGTTGTTAAATAATTAATTAGTAGAGCTCTTAAGTTAAAAACATTAAATGTTTAGAGGCTTTTTTCGACTTTTCACTTCACCCCATATGCATGTTTCAATCTTTAATTCACTCATGATATAAAAAGAAGTGATTTAACTCTGTTTTGTTTACTGTTTGGCTGTCCATGAAATTCATTTGATGTAATTAGCTGCCTAGTCAAATTGACAACATCACTCCAACTCTACAATGGGAACTTTCCAGTAAAGGATGCTTCAAACATTGGCAGTACCAGTGCGTGGAGTTAGAAATGACACTCTTGCTTGTTAGATCCCTCAGGGAGATATATTTTGGGGTCGACAACAAGTTTCCTTCATTCACTACTGATTGAAAAATCTGGGTCCCTGTCTCAGATTCAATGTTGAGGTTCTTTATCTAAGTAGAACCTCCTTTCATCCAAGACCTAATTTTTACTGCTCTCAATCTGTGTGATCCAGATTTTTCACAAAAAAACCCCTTAATTTGTGCATTGCATTGTATAAATTTGCAGTCACCTCAGTCACAAATGAACTTTAATTATTTCACAATCTTTCTTCTAACATGAAAAATAACAAAACGTAATGCATTGCTTCAGTAGCAGGCTGAACTGACTTCAAATTTGCAAGCATTAAACAATTTGATTCTAAAGTTAGATTTCTCACTTTCTATGCCTGTTTCTACCACAAATTTCTGAAGAAATTAGCATGGATCGCCAATAATTTTGAGTGTAGAAATTGACAAGCATCATTCGGAAATTTTTTTCAACCATTAGACTTTATAACATTTTTCCATTTTCGTATGAATTTATTTGCTTTGTCAAGATCTTTCTTCTGTTGTCTGTCACAATTTTGTTTATTCTTTTCTCGCTTTTAGTACTTCAATCTTTCCAGATCCTTATTATTTGTATATTTAAATGACACTTTCCCCCTTAAGTTTACTTCTCCACCTTCTTCTCATTTTCCTCCAACATATTAATTTTAACTTTTACTCACTACTTGAGTTAATCTTTCTGTGAGGAAACTAAGCCATTGTACATAAGACCATATGATATAGGTGCAGGATTTGGCCATTTGGCCCGTTAAGCCTGCTCTGCCATTCGATCATGACTGGTAAGTTTCTCAAACCCATTCTCCTGCCTTCTTCCCATAATCCTTGATCCCTTTACTAATCAAGAACATATCTGTCTCTGTCTTAAAGACACTCAATGACTTGGCCTCCACAGCATTCTACAGCAATAAGTTCTACAGTTTCGCCATCCTCTGGGTGAAAGAAATTCCTCCTTATCTCAGCTGTAAAGGGTCATCCCTTCACTCTGAGACTGTGCCTTAGGGTCCTAATCTTTCCTACTGATGGAAACATTTTCTCCACATCCTCTCTATTCAAGCCTGTCAGTATTCAGTAACGTTCAATGAGATCCTCCCTCATCCTTCTAAGATTTGCTTGTCCCTCAGAACAACCTCAAAGCTGAGAAAATTGATCTCATTTCTCTGCCACTCCTCCCCTACGGCTGTGTTTTCAGCATTCCAATCTAATTGCCCCTGTATTCACAATACTACAAGATTGTACATTTTAATCTGCTTTTTAACCCTTGTCATTCCTTTTTTACTCCATGAAATTAATTTGAACATGCAACGTGACATCCAGTTGATCTTCCTCCATCTGTGAGAGACTGTGTAGCTGCTTTAAGCTCCTTTACCTGCCATGAATGGCAAGGACCATTCAGGACTTCCATTTAAACTCGTAGAAGAAGTGATCCAATCGTCCAACTGCTAATCTTTCTCAATCACCGTCTCCCTGTCAAGCAACCCCTTTTTCCATAGTGCTATGGCATTGCTTATGATTTCTTCCTCGACCAGTTCTAATTTTTGAAAGATGCCTGTGGTATTGAGAAAGCTCTAAAGAAAAAGCTGCTTTATGACAACTATTCAGCTGCTCCCAGCTTCCCTTCAGACATTGCCAGAGATCATGTTATTGTGAAGTCCTTTGAGGGGTAAATATTAGCTAGGAGACTATGGCCCAGAATTACCTTCAAAAATTTTCATGGGTTCTTTTGTGTCCAACTAAGATGTGGACTTGATTTGATATCATCCAAAAAACAGCAAGTGGAACATTCCTTCAGTACTATACGAAGTGTCAGTTTAGACTTCTTTGCTCAACTCCTTGCCTGAGGCATGACTTGCCCTTTACAATTTCATTTTGGTTTATTGTAATTCATTCAAACTTCACTAAGTTTTCAGTCAATTTGTCTTTAATTATCGAGTCTAAGGTGTACAGAGAACACGCTTCAGTGATATCTTCAATGCCTTACTGGCAAAGCGTGGTATTCCTATAGACTCTCAGGAATGACTGGCCCAAGACGATCGAAAGTAGAGGAGGAGCATCTAGAAAGGCACGAGCACCTCGAGACTTACTATCAGGAAGAAATGGAAGCCAGATGAAAACAGCGAAAGGAATGTGCTGCCACACCAATGTCCCACCCACACCTTCCTGTGACCACACCTGCCCCAAGTGTAACAGAGCCTGCGGTAGCCGCATTAGTCTGTACAGCAACCTATGGACTCACCCTGAGAGTAGAAAAGAGTCATTGTCCTCTGCAAGGGTTGTTGGTGATGATGATAGGTTCCAATAACTTTCCCATAACAGATGTTAGCCTATCTGATCTACAGTTTCCTAGTTTTCCCCACTCACCTTTCTGAAATATGGAATTACATTTGCAGCTTTCCAAACACAAAGGAAATTCCTGAATTGAGACAGGTTGGTAGATTATGCCTAACACATTACAAATTTCTCACCCCTTCTTTACACCCTGGGTTAGCAATCATCAGATACTCGAATTTGTCAAAACTTAGTGCAATTTTCTCATACTAAATAGTTTATTTTTATTTATGTTTACACGAGTGTGTTGTAGTCCTTTTGTGCCTTATTAATCTCACAGGATTAGTAGATCTTTACCCAAGCTGTTTTTAAAGGATATGTACTGCTCATGACTATTTATTTTCCACTAAAACAGTTACAAAAATGACTTGTGTAGATATTCCGAGTAAGTTTCTTCTTACTTTCCCTTTTTATAGTTCTTGCTATGGGTTTTGTCCTCATTTCCTGTTTCATTTTTCAATCCCAATCCGTCAGTTTTACATAATTCTTTTCAAGAAATTTTGTATGCTCTTTCCACTCATATATTCCTTCAGATCAATAGATATCAACTTCCAATCCTTATAATGGACCTCTCTCTGACCCCTCTTGGGTCTTCTTTAGAAACTGTTACACTTGTTGTACCAAAAGGTTATGTAACTTAAAGTTTGACTGTAGCTAGTTCACAAGGAGAATTTGTCCTGGAAAAGCAATTATTAAAAGTTCCTAGGTCTAACAAGGAGTTATAAAGCGCTATTTGTTGCTGTTCTGCTATTGCAATCAAAAATTGTAACAGTTATACGTAAACCAATGTAAGTTATAAAAATAAATCGAAAAAATTGTAAAAATGCTATGGGACTCTAAGAAGTGAATCTTAGCAACATAAATATTGATATAATAGCAAAAATGCTTGTTAATATTCCTGGTAAGACTCTTTTTGCCTATTTTGCAGTTTTGACTATAGTTTTTATCCTCATTTCCTGTCCTTTTTACAATTCAGAGCAGAGTTCTTTCATATTCTTTCCTGCTTTTTTTTTTGGCACTTTCTGCGACAGCCCCCAAAGTGTTCAGTTTCAGTTGAAAATCCTCAGATGATGAAGCATTCTGTGTCCTCAAGTAGAAAGAACTGGACAATATTTAGATTTGTATCATTCACATAAGACAAGTGTCAGGAAATAACCAACAAGAAAGAATCCAACCATTTCCCCTTGATATTCAGCAGCATTACAATCATGGAATTCCTCCCTGTCAACATTCCTGGGATTACCAATGACCAGAAACTTAATTGAATCAGCTGCATACATATGTAGCTGTGAGGAAAGGCCTGTGCTTGTGGATTCTGTGATGAGTAACTCATCTCCTTTCTTCCCAAAACCTGCCCACCATCCAAAAGGTACAAGTTAGCAACGTGATGAAATGTTTTCCATTGATCTGGATGAGTACAGATGCAACAACAGTCAAGAAATACAACCCAGTCCACAAAAAAAAGCAGTCCACTTGTTTGGTATACCATCTACCACCACAAACCTTCCCTCCTTCCACCACCAGTACACTATGGCCATAATATGCATGATCAGCAAGTAACAGTGCAACAGCCTGATACAAAACACTCCACAACACCTTCCAAAACTGTAAACTTTTCAACTGTAATGTTTTTTAATTGGTATGTGTTATGTGGGGATACTGTCTTTTTAAGAGGTGAGTCGTCAGCGAGATTGGTGAGCTTGTTCGCAATTGTTTTGGTTTTTCACAGAGCACATAACTCTTAATAAATTCTCCCTGTTCGGTTGTAACAAATGACAAAGTTCTTTAGTTCTGACTGGAGCTGAGTAATTGTGGGGTATAGGTAACAACCTACAAGAATAAGGGCAGCAGGTACACAGAAATACCATTTCCAATAAGTTCCTCTCAAAATCACTCTCCAACCTGATGTGGAATTATTTTGCAACATCTTCATTTTGACTCCAGCAACGTACTGAACATGCAATATGCGAGTAGCTATACCACACAGACTAGAGTGGTTAAAGAAATTGGTAAAGAAAGCTTAACACCTTCTCAAGGACAGTCAGGGATGGACAATAAATGTTGGCTTTGCAGGGACACTTGCCAATCAAAAAAAAAGGCAGCAATATTAAAGTTCACACAATCAGACAGTAGCTACAGTAAACTCAAACTTTAGCTTTTTTTGTAAACACAAGAAGTATATAAAGATCTGCAAAAGATATCTGGTATCTTCTCAATGGAAAAGCATAAGTCATTGGGTGAAGTTGAGAGGTCTTTGGCATTGAGGGTCAAAATATTAAGAATTTACTCATCCACCCATTTCTGAATCAATGGTGGGCAATTTCCTTCAGAGATGACAATCTAAAATGAACAAATTCCAGTTGGAACAGAATAAAATCTGGTTAAAGGAGAGTAAAACAGGTCTGACATGGATGTCCTGTGTTGCTGATTCTTTCCCCACTTCCTTTGCTAAACAATGTGCCATCTTTGAAGAATGACGTATTAGCTTGTAAGAACGATTTATCACCATTAAGTAGACAAAGTATAGTGTGCCGACGTGCCAGAGGCTGACAGAATACTGAAAAGATGAAAAATCATTGGTCACATACATAACCTAACAGTATACACACTTTTTGACCTTAACCCAATGTAAGAATATGAACAGAATGTAGCATCACAGATAATCCAAGCATTGGATCCACAGAGCAGTTAAAGAAAGGTTCACTCTGTCAATTAAGTAAGTGAGCACATGGATATGTAGAAATATAAAAGCTCTAGAAAAGTTGACAGAAATAGCAGCAGGCTGAGACAAAGTGTTTGTAGTTCCAGGTTCCACATGATAGGCACCTGCACAGTGAAACATAGGCTGCACGATTGAATACTATACGTTCCTGGAAAACAGTGCTCAGGCTTCCCAACACATGCTGTGCTCATTCATCATGTCACTAATAAACTTCAACACAAAATTCAATAAGAAAAACACAGAGTCAATGTTTCAAGTTGATGATCTTGAATAAAAACTGTCCTGAGGGAAAGTCATCAAACACAAACATAAGGATGAATTTTCCCACCTTAGTTTTGGAATATGAGGCCTCTTTACTTCTGGGGGTATATCTGACAGTGGATCCCTTCACGTTCAATCTTCATGAGTTGTACAAATGTGCCCTCACATATCTGTTTACTGTCTAATTAGAGATAGCTGGATGCCACATTATGCGTTTGTGTTCATGACACACTAGCTGAGGATAAAGCAAAGTCAAGACCACTTTTGGGGCTTGGCTTTCAAAATATGACTATATACTATATGTTAATACTGAACACTGGTAGGAAGATGAATGACTAGGAGGGGCACTTACTGGTGATGGTGTTCACATTTATCTACTTCCCTTACCTTTCTAGATGGAAGTGGTTGTGGATTTGGAAGTGCTGTTTAAGGATCTTTGGTGAATTTATGCAATGCATCTTGTAGATAGTACGCATCAATGGTGGAGGGAGTGGCTGCTTGCAGATGTATTGCCAATCAAGTGGGCTGCTTTGTCACAGACAATGTCAAGCTTCTTGAGTTTGCTGGAGCTCCCCCCATCCAGACAAGTGGGGAGTTTTCCATCACACTCCTGATTTCTGCTTTAGATGGTGGTCAGGTTTCAGGAGTCAGGAGGTTGGTTATTTACTACTGAATCCCCAGCCTCTGACTTACTTTTGTGGCCATTATGTTTATGTAGTGAGTCCAGTTGAGTTTCTGGTTAATGGTGACTCCCAAGATGATGATAGTATGGGATTCAGTGATAGTAACACCATTAAATGTCAAGAAATGGTGGTTAAATTATCCCTTATGGAGCTGGTCATTGCCTTGCATTTGTGTGGCGTGAATGTTATCTCATTAACGACCAACCAAAACCCTTGTGATACCTATTTCATCTGATGCTAGCTTGACTCTCCCCACTCACTGCAGCTAGAAGTGTTGCCACGCTGGAATATTTGAAGATCCCTGGCACTGACACCATTTTGACTCCCGGTGTGCACTTGGGCAAGTGTTGGCAGTCCTAAGTTGCCCTTCCATGTCACCATAGTCATACAGCAGCCCCACAACAATGCTTCTCATTGAAAGTACATGGCATTGCTGGCACTTCCTTGCACATAGAACTGCAAATTCCTACTGCAATTGCTGTTTAAGCACCAAGTTGTTCAGCTTACCTGTCCTTAGCCACATTTCCTCTTACAACTTTCCTTTGGTTAAAGCTACTCCTTCTCCAATGTTCACTTCACCCAACCTGTTATCATTGTTCAATGTAGGATGAATAGATACAGGGAACACTCCAAATGGTTCAAAATATTCACCTTCATTCACAACACCAAAAGCAAACAAACAATCAGAAACTCTACTTGGCCTTTTAGAACAGAAATAAACCTCTTGCATGTTAAACACCAACAATTTTGTTGTCAATGAATTATCATCGCATCCAGCTATCATCTCCTGGAACCAAATGTTAATCATGTCTTGTCAGGCTTATAATGTCCGACACTGCTGTACTGTATCATGCAGAAAGCGATACTCCTCCTGTTCAAAGTCCTCACCTTCTTCCTCAGAAACCTGCTCCTGCTTTCCCAGTTCCTCATCATCCATCAGATCCCTTTTTTGACTGCTCCAGTTTTGCAGAGCACAGTATGGTACAATTATGTGGCACCTTCTGTCAGGAGTGTACTATAATGTCACAGGTAGACCAATCCAAACAGCAGAACCCCACCTTTAAGTAGCCTATTGCCTGTTTCAAAATGGTTCTGGTCAAGGAATGGGCTGCAACGTATCTACGCTCCAGACCTTAGCAGAGCTGTGGAGGCTCAAAAGGTCATGACCCAGTGGCCAGTCATTATGCAGAAGGCTTTGAGTATGGCTGTCAACCGTCCAATAATCCCTCATGGCCAAGCCAGCACAAATATCATCTGATTAGCATTGAGTGTGTCTGATGGCACTAATATACTTCATGAACTCTGAACTGGTGACCTTGTTACGCCATGAGATGTCAAGGATATGTGTGAGATAGTGAAGCTAGAAAATGTTCACCATTTTATCTTACCTATCATATGTTGCCCAACTTTAGAGGAGTGTGCTATGGATGAAACATAGAAAGATTCACAGTTTAGTGTCGCATATGGAAATACACATAAGGAGGAGTAGGCCATTCAGTCTCTCGAGCTTGTTCTGCTATTCATTAAAACCATGGCTCTTCTGATTGTAACCCCAAATCTGCATTTTTGCCTATTGCTGATAATGCTTCAACTTTGTTTAATAAGAATCTATCCAACTCTAGCTGAAAGATATTCAAGTACTTTGCTCCCACTGTCTATTCGGGAAGAGAGTTCCAAAGATTCTCAGTCCTCTAAGAGAAAAACATTGCCTCATCTCTCAAGTAAATTAGTAATCCCTGATTTTATAACAGTGGCCCCTAGTTCTTGATTACCCTTTAAGAAGAAACTTCATTTTCAAATCTACCCAGTCAATACATCTCAGGATCTTGTACCTTTTTATCAAATCATCCCTTACCCTTCTCTAAACAGAATTTGCCCACTTAACATATCTGTCTTTTTTTGTAGCCTTACTGTGTTCTCAATTTACTTTCCTACCTATCTCAATGTGATCAATAAATTTGACAATCATACTTTCCATCCTTTGATCCATGTCATTGATATCAATGGTAAACATCCGAGGTCCCAGCAGTGATCACTATAGCACACCACACATTACATAATGCCAAGCTGAAAAGGCCCATTTATGACTGCTACTTTCTGTTAGCCAGCTAATTGTCCAATTAAGGTAGCATACTACCCCTTATACCATAAGCTTTCATCTTCAGCTATAATCTTTGATGTGGTACTTTAAAATGTCTCGTGTATCGGATTCTCCATCAGGTTATTGCTCTTCCGCATTCTCACACTCAGCTTGGACATAACAGCTGTGGATCTTGCAATGCACCAGTTGATTTCAGCATCATGTAATAGATTGCCGATGACTGTAGACCTGAGTTAGATGAAGCTTTTAACAATCTCCGGCATCACATTGTCCATTATAAGGGGTGGAAATATAACAATATTTTGTCTTCGTTATGTAATGGCCAAAATTCGTTCTTTATAGTTGTGAGAATGTGTGTCCAATTGCAGTGAAGATTCTCGTTAGAATGCAATACTAGAGAGTCACCGTCAGTGTATGGCATCTATATGATGAGGATTTGGCACACTTATCTCTTAGATCTCACATGAACAGGGCTGAAAAGCTTCTCTCATGGTCTGGATTGAAAGTGGATACCTTCCAAATGACCTGAAGGCATATGACAGCAATAAAGCGTGGAATATGCTAATAGATGTTGGAGATAGAATATGACACCGTTTGATCCTACCCTGGATCCTAGCCAGCTCTGAGATTGCTCCACCATTGCTGACCTTACCAACCATGTAGTCACAAAGAGAGGAAATCACACTGAGCAGCTTTCATGGGCTGACCAAATTTCTCCAACTGCTAAAACCGACCACCTTCTGCTCACAGCGTTGAATGTTTCTTTAAAATCGATAAAGGCAGTATGTTGTGACTTCTTTTGTTCAAGCATGTCTTTTGAGAAGATCTCATCAATTCTGTTCAGCTCAGTCTACAGGCTTATGGGGGCACCAGAAGCAAAAATGTTTCCCACATTGTGCAGCAGGGAGATGACTTGATAGCTGGCGCAAACGGTGCTGTCAGCCTTAAGATCATAAGAGATAGGGGGCAGGAATAAGCCATTTTGTCCTTTCTAGCCTAATCTGCCAGGCAATAAATTGTGGCTGATTTGATTGTATCTGTAACTCTACTTTTTGCCTTTCCCATAAACCTCAGGTCTGTTGTCAATCACAAATCTCTCTTGAATATATCAATGATTCAGCTTTCACTGCTGTAATGAATGAAAGGTGGCAGACAATTTGCAAATAGCGAGCTCCCACAAATGCCAGTGTGATAATCACTTGCTTGTGATGTTGAAAGATAAATGTTGGCCAGGACAACTGATGTAATTCCCCGACTCTTCTTCAAAACACTGTCATGGAATCTTTCGCATCCACCTGAGAAGACAGATAGGGTCTCTGTTTAATGTTTCATCCATAAAATGGCACCTTTAACAACACTGCAGTGTCACCCGTGAATATTGTGTTTTCAAGTGCACAGTCCCACTTTGTAGAATATATGTCCCGTCCGTAAAAATGAATGACGTCTGATATAACTCACACTATTTTTAATTTCCCTCAGTAACAAAAAATCATATAAAATGTATATGTTGGGAGGTGGCATTGCAGTAATGCCACTGGCATAGTAATTCAGAAACCCAGGATAATCTTCTAAGAACATGGACTTGACCCCCCCCCCGCCATGCTGGAGGTAAAATTTCAATACAATAACCAATGACATAGGTAGAAAAAGGACTAAAATTGTGAAAAACAAGTAAAGGATGTTAGGTTGGAAGCTGAAGTCCAGGCCAAACAGGGTAGTTAGCTCTGGATTACTACCAGTGCCACATGATAAGGACGTAAGAAATAGGGAGAGAGTGCAGCTAAACACATAGCTACAGGGCTGGTGTAGGAGGGAGGGCTTCCATTATGTGGATAATTGGAGCACATTCTGGGGAAGGTGGGACCGGTACAGTAAGGACTGGTTGCACCTGAACCGGAAGGGTTGAAATATCCTGGGAGGGAGGTTTGCTCGAGCTATACAGGATGGTTTAAACTAGATTGGCAGGGGGTGGGGAACCGGATTTGTAATTCAGAGTATGAGGTATTCAGCCTTCCAACGGACACAACAGGAAGTGAGGTTGTTAATAAAGAAATGCAGTTGATGGAGCATAATTGTGGACACAGGGATGGTTTGAGGTGTGTATACTTCAATGCAAGAAGTATCAGAATTAAGGCGGATGAACTTAGAGCATGGGTCAGTACATGGAACTACGATGTTGTGGCCATTACAGAAACTTGGGTAACTCAGGGACAGGAATGGTTGTTGGAAGCTCCGGGATTTAGATGCTTTAAAAGAAATAGGGAGGGTGGTAAAAGAGGTGGGGGAATGGCATTGCTAGTCAGGGCTAGTCTCGCAGCTACTGAAAGGCAGTTCGAAAATGATCTGTCTACAGAGACAGTTTGGGATGAGGTCAGGAACAAGAAAGGAGCAGTCACTTCATTGGGGTTTTTTTACAGACCCCCTAATAGTTGCAGAGAAGTGGAGGATTGGGAGGCAGATACTGGAAAGGTGCAGAAGTCACAGGGTTGTAGTCCTGGGTGACTTCAACTTTCCAAATATTGATTAGAAACTTTTTAGTTGTAATAGTTTAGGTGGAGCAGATTTTGTCCAGTGTGTTCAGAAAGGATTCCTGACACAGTATGTAGATAGACCAACATGAGAAGAGGCCACTTTGGACTTGGAGCTTGGCAATGAACCGGGCCAAGTGTTAGACCTGTTGGTAGGAGAGCATCTTGGCGGTAGCAATCATAACTGTAACTTTTACAATAGTCATGGAAAAGGATAGGTACATACAGAAGGGTAAGGTTTATAATTGGGGGAAGGGTAATTACAATTCTGTTAGGCAAGAACTGGGTAACATAAATTGGGAACAGATGCTGTCAGGGAAGACCACTATTGAAATGTGGAGATTGTTTAAGGAATGTATACTGCGTGTGCTCAAGATGTTTGTCCCTAGCAGGCAGGGAAGTTGCGGTCGAGTGAGGGAGCCTTGGTTCTCAGGAGAGGTTGAACGACTGGTTAAGAGGAAAGAAGGATGCTTATATAAGGTTTAGGAAACAAGAAATGGAAAAGGCTCCAGAGGGATACAAGTTATCCAGGAAGGAGCTGAAGAAAGGGCTTAGGAGAGCTTGTAAGGGCTTATAAGGGAGCATGAGAAAACCTTGGCAGATAGGATCAAGGAAAACTCCAAGGATTTTTACACATACGTGAGGAATAAGAGAATGACCAGAGAAAGGGTGGGGCTGATCAAGGATTATAAAGGGCATTTGTGCACAGAGCCTAAAGAGATAGGAGAGGTCCTTTATGGATACTTTTCTTCGGTATTCACAACTGAGAGGGACCCAGTTGTAGAGGAGGAGAGTGTGAAACAGGTTGGTCGGCTAAAGGAAGAGTATGTTAGTAAGGAAGATGTACTAGGAATTTTGAGGAATTTGAAGATAGATAAGTCCGCCGGGCCTGATGGGATTTATCTGAGGATTCTATGGGAAGCGAGTGAAGAGATCGCAGGGCCTTTGGTGATCTTTTCATCCTTACTGTCCACAGGTATAGTGCCGGAAGATTGGAGCCATTTCCTTGTTCTTAAAAGGGAATAGGGATAACCCCGGAAATTACAGGCCAGTTAGTCTTACTTCAGTGGTGGGCAAATTATTGGAAAGGGCTCTTAGAGATAGGATTTATGATTACTTGGAAAGGCACAGTTTGATTCGTGATAGTCAGCATGGATTTGTGAAGGGTTGATCATGCCTCACAAACCTTACTGAATTCTTTTAAGAGGTGACCAAACACGTGGATGAAGGTAGAGCAGTGGATGTGGTCTGCATGGATGTAAGTAAGGCATTTGATAAGGTTCCCCGTAGTGAGCTCATGCAGAAGGTAAGTAGGCATGGAACAGGGGGAAATGTGTCAGAATGGATTCAGAACTGGCTGACCCTTAGAAGACAAAGGGTGGTAGCGGACGGAAAATATTCAACATGGTGCTCAGTTACAAGTGGTGTACCACAAGGATCTGTTCTGGGTCCTGTTCTATTTGTGATTTTTGTAAATGATTTGGATGAAGGAGTGGAAGGGTGGATTAGTAAGTTCTTGGATGATACAAAGGTGGATCGAGTTGTGGATAGTGTGGACAGCTGTTCTCGATTATACAGGGACATTGATATGATGCAGAGCTGGGCTGAGAAGTGGCACATGGAATTTAACCCTGAAAAGTGTGAGGTGATTCATTTTGGAAGGAAAAACTTGAAAGCAGAATACAGGGTTAACGGAAAGATTCTTGGCAGTGTGGAGGAGCAGAGGGATCTTGGGGTTCACGTCCACAGTTCCTTGAAAGCTGCCACCCAGGTGGATAGAGTTGTTAAGAAGGCATGCAGTGTGTTAGCTTTCATAAATAGAGGGATTGAGCTCAAGAGCCGTGACGTTATGCTCCAGCTATACAAAAGCCTGGTTCGGCCACATCTGGAGTATTGTGTCCAGTTCTGGTCGCCTCATGACAGGAAAGATGTGGAAGAGTTGGAAAAGGTGCAAAGGAGATTTACCAGGAAGTTGCTTGGAATGGAGGGAAGGTCTTACGAGGAAAGGTTGAGAGAGCTAGGGCTTTTCTCTTCAGAACAACGAAGGATGAGAGGTGACTTGATAGAGGTGTACAAAATGATCGGAGGTATAGATAGAGTGGACAGCCAGAGACTTTTTCCTAGGGTGGAGGTAGCTATTACAAGGGGGCATAGTTTTAAAGTGAGTGGAAGTAGATCTAGGAGAGACGTCAGAGGTAAGTTCTTTATTCAGAGAGTGGTTGAGGTGTGGAATGCATTGCTGGAGAAGGTAGTGGAGTCGGCCTCATTCGGGGCATTTAAGCAGCTATTAGGCATATGGATGATAGTATAAGGTAGGGGTGGAGGTTAGATAGACCTTAGGATTAGGTTAAAAGTTCAGCACAACATCGTGGGCCGAAAGGCCTGTACTGTGCTGTACTGTTCTATGCTCTATGTTCTAATAAATAGCATAGCAAAGGACAATCATGTTAGCACTGCCAATTGTTGTTGAAAAGCCCATTTGGTTCACTTAGAGAGGAAATAATGCAGCATTTTATCGAAAACGAAACACTGCAAATGTTGGAAATCTGAAATAAAAACAAATTGCTGAAGAAACTCAACAAGTCTAAGAAAATCTATGGAGAGACAAACAAAGTGATTGTTTCAGAGTGATTGATAAGACTTTTCTTCAGAACTGAAAGGGATTGGAAAATTATGTCATTAATTCTGTTAACAGAGGGGAAGGAGGTGCAAATAGAACATATGGAAGATTGAGTCCAGACCCATAAAAATGTGGTTGATGCTCTCTAGGCAGTCTTTTGGGAAATAAATGCTGGCCTAGCTAGTGAAATCAACATAGAAACGTAGAAAATAGGGTCAGGAGTAGTCCTAGTGACCCTTTGAGACTGCTCAGCCATTCAATGTGATCATAGCTGATCATCCAACTTTGGACCCTATACCCACTTTGACCCCATTCTCTTTGATCCTTTTAGCCCCAAGAGCTACAGCTAATTCCTTGAGAACATTCAATGTTTTGGCCTCAACTGCTTGCTGTAGCAGCGAATTCCACAAGCTCACCACACTCTGGGATGTACAGCATCTCATGAATGAATAAGAAGTAAAAATAAAACACACTTTGTAAAACAGTTATTACTGTTGTTGCACAGCTTCCAAATAGTGTTGTAAAACTTGCTCTGCATCACTTACTTCGCTGTGCTACAAGGCCTCAATTTCAACCTGAATGCTGAGATCATAAGGTCAAGGTGAAAGTTATGGCCTGAGTCTATATTAGCCATCACCACCTCAACAGGTTTGGCCATGAGGCAGTCTTTTCATTGGGTGGGGAACTCATTGGGGTTGGTGTTGAAGGATTGGCGGGAGGTGAGTACTGGTGAGCTAACACAATTTTGTACCCCATGATTTTACCGGTCATTCCCGATTCCTACCCTGACTCTAGAAAGGGGTGGTACTGTTGGCAATATTTTAAATCTGTTTATTAAATTGTTTGCAGGAAGATAACAATAGCAATAAAAAAAAACATAAAAATAAAAATAAATTAAAGTAATATAAAGCAGTGGAAATTATTTTCTTCTTTGAACTGATTGTGAATGTCATTGTACCTCAGGGGAAGTTACGGGAGGTTATATTGTTGAACCGTTAATCCAGAGACCCAGGTAATGTTCTAGGGAAAAACTGAAAAAAAGTGTAGATGCTGTATATCAGAAACAGAAACAGAAATTGCTGGAGCTGTTCTGAGGAAGGGTCACTAGACCTGAAATGTTAACTCTGATTTCTCTCCACAGATGCTGTCAGACCTACTGAGCCTTTCTAGCAATTTCCGCTTTTGTGTGTGTTGTTAATGTTCTGTGGACCTGGGTTTGAATCCCGCCATAGCAGATGGTAGAATTTGAATTCAATAAAAACATGAAATTACGAGTCCAACGATGACTATGAAACCATAGTCAATTGTCAGAAAAATCCATCTGGTTCGCTAATGTTCTTCGGGGAAGGAAACTGCCATCTTTACCTGGTCTGGCTTACATGTGACTTCAGATACACAGCAATGTGGTTGACTCTTTACTGCTCCCTAGACAATTAGGGATGGACAATAAATGCAGGCCCAGCTAGCGACACCCTCATCACGTGAATGAATATTAAAAAAATTACCATATCCAGAGATACTGTCTTAATAATAAACTCAATAAGGAACAATTAGTTTAAACAGAGCCACTGCAAATGAGCTAAAACCTTTACAGGCTAATGACATGAGCCCAGTTGAATCATCTTGTTGCATTGTGATTACTTATTCTATACACATCGAGTTAGCCATAGCTAATCCTAAATTGTGTGGTGGACACAGTACATCTCCTTAATTATTGTATATCAGTGCAAGTTCACCTGATTATATATGTGTTGAAACAAACGACCTCCTGCTGTTTTCTTTTTTATCCCTCTTGTAGTTAACCACACTAGGCTCACCAGTGCAGTCCCCCTGCCCTAATCCCTCAAAATTACAACTGCTTGCATTCCAAATGTTCCTGTCTCTCAGCTGACTAGCATCAATTGCTACTGCAACAGCTGCCTGCTTTCCTTTCAGCCAGGTTTTCAGCATCGGTTGTTTCACCAACAGGTTCCCTGACATTCTTTAGGGCATCTACACATTCCTGATCGCATACAACGGGTCTCCACAATTTGAGACACAGGGTGTAGACTTTTCCCAGCCCCTGACTGATCTGGCGGAGTCAGTTTGGAAAATATGCTAAGATCAGCAAAATCCAATTCTCACCTTCAAGAAAAAATTGATTTTCCACCTAAGGTTTGAACGCGAGATGAGAATCTAAATGGCATGAGGCCTATTTGTCTACATTTACACGGTATTAGCACATAATCTCACCTTCTTTATTTGCAACTCCCTATTTTCCCAGGTGGCAGAGAGGAACCAGATAGCAATAATCTCTAAGCCTTGTGACCCCAGTTTGTCCCTTCCTCTCTAGGCCTCCATCATGACCAGCATTCCCTGACAACTTGGGCAAGTTCCGTGGGCAGCAACTTTCAGCACACTCCGCTCCACCCCCACTACCATCCATCAGGTCAACACCACACAAACCTCACCACATCATGTTACATTTCAGTCTAACTTGGACTACAGTCACCACTTCAGATTTAGACTTAGGTTTTATTGTTACGTGTACTCAAGTACAGGGGTACAAGAGTACAGTGAAAAGTGTACAATGTCGTCACTCCAGGCACCATGTTAGATACAATATCTTCAGTACAAAAATAGAAAAATGAAGAAATAAGTTGAAAAGTTCATCACCACAGTTCATTTTAGCATAAAGTAGAAAAATAGAGTTAGTAGTTAAACATTATAGTCCTTTCCTAAGCCATGGGCCTGCAGTCGCTCCATGCTGGGCTTTCCCCATGAGGATTCACTCTCCCCCGCACTGGGCACGCTTTCACCCGCACTGGGCAAAGTCCCACCTGACCTTGCCAGCTGCTTCACTACCACTTCAAAGCTGCATTTTCGATTGCTCCAGCTACTTACATTGCAATGCTGCTACCGGGCTGCGTTGTATGTAGGGAAAGGCACCCACCACATGAATTGGAACATAGTTAGTTCCAGAGCACTAAGTTCGACATTTCATATTGGGCAAAAGAGGAAAACCAGGGACTTACAGACCAGTAAGCCTAACATCAGTCATGGGGAAATCGTTAGAGCCTATAATCAAGGATCAGGTAAATGAGCACTTCAAAAATTTTCAGTTGCTCAGGCAGAGCTGCCGTGGATTCATGATAGGTAGGTTATGCCTGGCAAACCTGTTTAAAGAGCTAATGTATTGTACACGGGACTATCTATGGATGATGTTTATATGGGCTTTCAGAAGGTATTTAATAAAGTCTCACATCACAGGCTGTTAATTAAAGGTAGAAGCCCATGGAATTGAGGGCAAATTGGTGAGGAAATTGTATGAATGCCAGGCGATAGAAAGTAGGGATAATGAGTAGGTACTTATTTGGCAGGATGTGATTAGTGGTGTCCCACTAGGATCTGTGTTAGGGTTTCAGTTATTCATATCATCTATTAATAACTTGGAAAATGGTACAGAAAGTCATATGCCCAAATTTGCTAATGACACAAAGATAGATGGCATTGTAGACAAGGTAGATGGCAGCATAAAATTACGAGGGCTATTAATAGACTAAGTAAATAGGTGAAACTGTGGTAGATGGATTTCAATGTAAACAAGTGTGAGGTTATCCTGGTCATGAGCAAACTTAGCCATGTCATTGATCATTTCCAGCTGATCAAAATGATCTCTGTGAAGCAGAAACAATTGCACGCCATCTTAAAGTTCTCATCCTTGAGCGACAATTCACAAAGACAATCCAAGATTTCATCGGCAGAACAACGACAAGAAAATAATTGTTTCTTACTTTGAACAGTAAGTATTTGTACAGTCATTCCATGTCCCTCCATGTTGGATTCCTCCATGTTTCGCTGTGTCAAGGATTATGTTAAACTGTCATTTGCATACATTGTGAATGCTGACTGTTCACATTTCTAAGAACATTTTCTGTGTCTCATATTCCCCAAACAGATTCATTTAAACTGTGACTAATGGATCCAGCCACATCAGTGTGGCCACAAGAAGGTGCAGTGAAATTAAGGAAAAACAAATACGCCAACAAGACCAGACCAGCAGCAAACTTCAGTGACTAACAACCACCAGCGTTCATGTGATGGAGTCGCACTGAAGATCCATCAGGATGTGAAGGATGTATAGGAGTACCTATTCTTATGATCATTCCCTCCAAGTGAGTGAGACACAAGCCCTTCACAGACTGCAGATGGCCTCTGTCACAGAATGGTGCAATATGCAGGATCAGGGCTTTGAATGTCAGGACTGGATGACCGCCCGATTCCAATGACATTCTATCAAGCTGACAGATGTGTAACATTTTTATGAAACTTCCTGCATCAAAGGATCCATTGGAAACCAATGAGGACTTCCTCAGTCCTCAGCCAACAAATGTACCAAGGTTGTTCCCCTATGATGATGACAGTAGACTTGTCAACATAGCCGGATTCCCTCAGGTGCAGGGCGCTATATACTGTCTACACAGAAAGCAGCATATAATTAACCCTGCTGATTTCATCAACTGAAAAGGGTCCCATTCTATCAATTTACAAGTCACCAGTGATCATCACTGCCAAATCCTAGAAACCTATGTCAGGCATCATAACAGCTTCCAGGTCACCTAGGTGCTTGAGAACTCATGTTCCTGCTTCATTTCAAGGGATCAATCCTTTCAAGGATTATAGGCAATCAAAGGGCTATCCTCTGTATTCATGCCTGAAGACTCTATTACACAACCCACTGGCTGAAGCTGAGTTCAGATATAATGCAACCCATTCTTCAACCAGGGTCATAGTGAAGCAAACGTTAGTCTCCTGAAGATGAATTGCCGATGTTTACGTTGGTTTGAGGAGTTCTTTTGGTGCGGTCCAGGCAGTGTATTTCACATAACCCTTACATGCTGTGCACTGCACAACTGGAGCAGCCAAAGAGGGGTTGTGATGGATGCTAAAGGGCTGGGAGACTAGGAGCAGTCTCCCAAGGAGGAAGATGAGGACACTTGTGCAGTAAGAACTCAACCTTCCTTGTCATAGAGTGGTGCAGTGTCAGGTGCAACAAAGCAGACAGGACTTAATTGATGCCTGCTTCCAGTAGATTTGAGCTGGGTGCAGTATTTTTCATTTACAATAATTTTGTTATTGCTCAGAAGGCAAGTAACCCCTTTTTGTTCCCAGAAGCAAATGCTGCTTCTCAATTGAGCAATAAGAAAAGCAAATGTTTTCAACTGTTTGGAGGCTTTTTATAGCATGTGATGTTTTCACATTGAAACATGACATGATGGTACGCTAGATGATTGTTAGAGTGTCAATCTCCAAGATAAGATTCTAACATCACATGGTGCTAAGAATGGGTAGCCTGTATGGTTTGATTCTTGTAGCTGCAATTACATTGACTCAATTACAATGACAATCCAACAAGTGATGATGTGAAATAGCATATATGAATACAACAGTCCTTTTTTACAATGAAGTATCACCCTTCTGTGATGGACAGGCTGACAGCAATTGAGCTGGTGCACCACAGGGCTTTAAATATAGTGTCAGTGTTGTGGATCCCAGAAGGAGTACCATCAGCAAGTACTTCTGTTGATGGTGAGCATAAGATTGCATGGGGAGGCATGATAGTGATAAGGGGCAAACATAATGAGGTGAGCAACAATGATAACTCGCTAGAGCTTATGGAGAAAAATGCTCAGAAACTGTCCAAGGGTGAATTGGTAGCTCAGTGTTTAGCACTGCTGCCTCAAAACATCAGGGACCTAGGTTCAATTCCATTCTCGGGTGACTGTCTGTGTGGAATCTACAAATTCTCCCAATGTCCGTATGGGTTTTCTGCGGGTGTTCTGGTTTCCTTCCAAAGATGTGCAGGTTAGGTAGATTGACCATAGTGAATTGTCCTGTAGTGGTGGCTTAGTAGGGTAGCTGGGGGTGAGAAGGGTGGGGTGGTCTTCAGAGGCTTAGTGCAAAGGGCCGCCTTCCACAGTGTGGAGATTTTATGAATAGAAGTTCAGCCAATTTTTGCTAAAATTCAACCCACAGTCTCTAGTGCATTTCTGGTCTAACTAAATCACCAGATCTTTTATTTGAGAATGCAATAGGTTATTTTCCAGTTGACAAGCTGTAAGAAGTGGAGTGCCACAGGGATCTGTACTATGGTCTCAACTATTTACAATCTATGTAAGTGACTTGGATGAGGGGAACAAGTGTGTGAAAGCAGAACACGCTAATGATAAAATGATAGATGGAAAAGTAAATTGCCTAGAGGACGTAAGGTATCCACAAAGGGGTTGAGATAGATTAAGTCAGTGTGCAGAAGTTTGGCAGCTGGAACTTAATGTGGGAAAGTGTGAAATCATATACTTTCACAGGAGGAATAGAAATGCAGTATATTATTGAAATGTATCAAAACTACAGAACTTTACAAAGGGTGCACAACAATTTAGCATGCAGGTAGAGCAAATGATCAGGAAGACAAATTGAATGCTGAAATTTATTTGATGAGGAATCAAATGTAACAGGACAGCACAATGCTGTGGACATTGGAAATCTGAAATAAAAACTGCAAGTGCTGGAGAAACTCAGCAAATCTGGCAACACGTGGAGAGTGTTCTGAAAACTCAAAATGTTAATTTTGTTTCTCTCTCCATAGATGCTGCTGGACCTGCTGAGTTCATCCAGCACATTATTTTTCTATTAGAGAAGCATTGCTACAGTTAACCTGGGAGGGAGTGACAGCTATTCGTGCGGGGGGGGGGGGGGGTCTGTGCAAATTGGAGACTATGCACAAGTTATGTTCCCCTTCATGTTGCCAGCAATGGGTAATCATTCCATTGGTCCCACCAGATTGGTGCAATTGATGACCAACAAACCTCTGTCCACCTGCTTGATTTCTTCTTTCATACCTAACTGAATAGAAATGGTTCCCACCATTCAACAGAGTGCAGAACATTCATCTGATAATCACTGACCGGCATACAGGTAAGAGGCATCCCTTTGAGTGATCAGGAATTGAAATATGCTTCAATTCATACCAAACAGGCACAAAGCAAAAGAATTAAATATTCAATATAATGCAGCCACACACATATCCTGAAGGATCAAATGCATTGAAAAGGAAAATATTCAGCTGGATGCTTCAGCTTATAAACTAATTTGTTTTGACTTTTAATCAAATGCCCTTCGGATGCATCATGATACTTGATTAATTTTATTGAGAACGGATTCGTATTGATGTGATACTTTGAGCAAATGGTCAGTAATCACACCAAAATCTTTTTCCATCTCAGTTAATGTTCAATAAGAATTATCTTGTAGTTTATTTGCATTAATATCAATCTGACATCGCTTAGACTTATCAACTTAGTTGTTTCAAATGTCTGAATAACTTCAGTTTTCTGCAAGCCTAAATAATTTTTCTTAAACTTACAATTAGCTCAATAAAATACTTCAGAAAATTAATAATTGCATTGCTAAATCAAAAAAGATAAATATGAAGGAAATAACTCAGTTGACAGATGTTTCCAGTGTATACACAAAATATTTCCTTTCTGTCTTACAAATAATTTTGAAGAAACTACTGAGAGGGACTTCAGGTATTCCTAAAGAGACAAATTTACAAATGGGTCATTTCTTTTATCTTCATTGCCTGCTGTTAACTGGGTAAGGGCGATTTTCCACTAACTCTAAAACCTGACTAATTTTCACCTTGCTGATTTCAATAGAATGGAACTGACATCTGATTGGTACTATGCCCTGCCAGGTTATAATCCAGGTAAAAATAAGCCTCTCACAAGTCTCAGGCTTGTCGCTCTTTCAACTAGTATACACATAGCGCTCTGATCCTTCTACCATGCCACCATCCATCATAAGTTGATAACCTCCTGTTCAAACAATATTGTTAATGAATCATAGTCATTGCAAAATTGCTTTATATATAGTAATATCTCATATTGGTTAAACCTGAAGTCATTTTGCAGTACAGCTAAAGCCCTCTACATTAATATTGAGATTGAATTTGGACATTTAAATCACAGCTGATGCTGAATTTATTTCAGGTGTTTGATATTTCAGGACTCGGCAAGATATTGATTTTCAAATGAATCCCGTAAAGTCATGAACAAGCTCATCTGAGATGCTAAATGATTGGCAGTGGTATAGAGAGTTCATCTTACTGGACAAACAATCGGGTGATGTTGGATGGTATTGCCCTGATAGCACTCGCTGTACAACAATGCCTAGATCCATGACCTGCTCATTATTTGATCCTTGAGTCTCATTCAAATTACACTAGAAAGTGGTGAATATCTGCTGGACATCCCCAGGCAACTTGACAAGCAAAATTGATTAAAACTGCAAGTCACTGCATCGCTTATGGCAATCATAAGTGAGGGAGATGCCAATCAAAGGTGAAGGCAATTGGGATGAGGAAGGGTGATAGGGAATGGGCCTAACGGAGGAAGACATCAATCTTTGTATTTCCCATGGATCCAAGAGGATTCTAATCCTCACAGCTTCGGATACAGCAAGTCTTTTTCAAAGTCACACCTTTTTGGCAGTGAAATCCACTAGGCCATTGAAAGACATCAGTTTGGTTGCATGTCTACTTGTTTATTCTAAACTCAGAAATCTCAATAACAGCTACATTCAAGATAGACCAATTTTCAAGAGTGAGTTTTATTTCTCATCAACTCGTAGGAAACTTGTCCTTGAAGTTAGTAAATTTTTGATGTTACTATAATTGGCTCCACAACGCGAATGGGTCTTTGACATTTCACCTGTGTATCTGCTTGAGGTCAAATTTTCAGAATTACGAATGGGAGGATCAAGAGAAGAAGGGAGCGCAAACAGAGCAAAATCTTGAGGCAAAACAAACATAAGGATGCATATACAGAGACATTCTGACTCTCCCAGCAGGGTTTACTGACCCAGGAGAATATATGTATAGTTCTCGAGGAACAATGTATGAGGAGGTTGTTGCATTTCTCCAGGGAGGTACTGACAGAATTGTGTCACTTTCTATAAGAAAAGCTGCAGACAAATGCTAGAGTTAGCACGTTACTGCCTGCATACAGTCAAGGTTATTGCAGCCCTTAACTTCTTTGTGTCTCACTTCTCCAGCCTGCCACGTGCATCTGCAGCAACGCTAGCCAGCTTGCAATCAATAACAGAATATGGATGCCTTATTACGTGAGCAAAAAGGTACACCACTTTTCTCCTGGAACATTCAAAAGCAATACTGGATGTTGGAGTATATGGAAGTCTCAGGATTACCTCTAGTCCAAGAAGTTATTAATTGCTTCGCACTGATAGCCAAATGTTAACATTTGGTGATTGGAAAAGAATGGAACGTGCCCCCCACTTAATCTGCTAATAAGGTTTTCCTGTTATGTTTTCCACTTCCCATACAAGCACGCAAACATCAAAAGCAAGGCAAAGGTACTGGAATTGCAAAAGAAAATGTGAAAATGGGATCTCAAAATGACCACATGAGACTAGACCATTATTAATGGAGACGCTATATATGTTGAGATAGTAAGAACTGCCGATACTGGAGTCAGAGATTACACAGTGTGGAGCTGGAGGGACACAGCAGGCCAGGCAGCATCAGAGGGGCAGGAAAGCTAACGTTTTAGGTCGGGCCTCATCAGCTTTCCTGCTCCTCTGATGCTATATATGTTGTTAGGTTTTGCTGCCAAAGTGTGCTTAAGTGGCTCAGTTTTTTTAATCTGATGTGATCCTTTAAGTGATCGTTCCTTTTCAATGAAGTGGGAAGTAACAAAGATGATTGAGAACGAGTAAACTGAGCGACAAAATAATTTTTTTTTCAAAAAAAATAAAATTTAATAAAGACTAGCCATCATAATATCAGCTGAATGTGTGAAATTAGGATGGAGACCAGAGGTACGGTCATTAACAACAATTTACATCTTTTCAATTCATATGCAAGAGAAAATTCGGAGCAGTTTTCTTTCAAAGTTCCCATTTTCCAATGAATCAGCAGTAATATTAAAATGAAACACAAAGCAAGCCTTAGGAAAAGAGCTGACTTATTGGCATCAGGTGAACCAGGACTTTTTTTAATAATGTCTGCTGTGCCATTTGGTTCTTTGTTAACATTCTCCTCTTTTGTTAAAGCATGTTACTACTCTCACTTGCAAAAAAACCTGATGTTACTCCACAGCTATGCACAACAATACCCATCCTTTTAGTTGTTTGTCAGGGATATTGTAAGGGTTATCCTTCCCTATTTTCTCTTGTGCAGTCCAAATATTGGAATTGCTATTTTATTATTTCAGGTATCTCCTAGACCAGGCTCTTGCTCATCATCGCTTATTTGCTTTTTGGATTTTATCTAAGTAATACAAGAATCATGAATGTGTGCAACTGGACAAATTTCAAGGAAGCAAGCAATCCAATATTTGCCAGAAACATAGAAACACAGAATAGTTACAGAATTCTGTCATTTTGTCTGTAAAGCCCATACCAGCACTCTGCAATAGCAAATTGGAAGTCTCTGGCTGAGCATTCAGGACCGTACCCATCACTGCATGAAAAGGTTTTTCCTTATGTCATTTTTGGTTCTTTTGCCAATTACCTTCAATTGGTGTCCTGCAGCGTTCAGCTAGGAAGAGGATCCTTATCCTCTCTGTCTGAACCCTTCACATCTGTATTAAATCTCCTGTAGGCCTTTCTGCTCAAAGTGGAACAACCTTAGGTTTTTCAGTCTATCCAATTGAATACCTACATCCCTGTAAAACATTTTCATAAATCTTTGCTCGTCCAAATTCACTGCCTTTACTTTCTTCCTAAATTGGACAACTACGCTCCGTATGAGGCTGAGCCAATGTTTTATAATGGTTTTCCATGGCTTCCTTGCTTTTGTACTCTATTTCTAAACCTCAGAATCCTTTCCCTCTTTTTAATCACTTTCTCACTCTGGCCTGCTATATTCAAAGGTTTCTCTCTGTATGTTCCCAAGTTGCTGGCATTTTTTGCACCCTTGAGGCATTCATGTATGCATAGCTTGTATTAGGCCAGTGGTGCGTTTTCTGAAGGGACTATGTCTGGATTTTTCTTTAAAGATGGACTTCAGCTCCACAATCCTAATCTTTGGCCGTCCACTTCATGGGTCTGTCCTGGACCTGGAGATTGTGGTCAATTACAGGCCCGAGCAAAAGACCGTGAAGAGGATGGTTAGACCTGATTGCTTGCTGTGCTTCCTTGGTTATGTGAGATTGCCCCAGTGCCCCTGAAGGGGGAACACGTAGTGTCCACTGGTAGACTTGAGGTCTTTAGCAATCTGTGGGCATCACAGGGACTAGTGTGCACCATCTCCCCAAAATGGTGTTTTATTTTAAATTTGATAAGTCTCTGCATTGTGAGCTATAAGACATTACTTTAAACTTCAGCTTATTCTTCAAAGGGCAACATACAAATTAGTTTATTTTTGGTCACTTGTTTCTCAAAAGTGTATACCCCAGGTCTATGTACTGCACCCCTTTTAGAATTCCATCTTTTAAATATTATCTCTCCTCATTCTTTCTATTAAAATATACTACTTCACATTCCCTGTACAAGACTGTGTTTACCCCACATCAACCTGTAAGCCGAAACTCTCTTGATATCTATTACTGTCTCTATCACAGTATGTTATACCAAACTTCCAAGGTTGGTGTCATTTTCAAACTTTGAAACTGTGTCCTGTGCACCCAAGTCAAGATCATTAAGTTGGATCAAGAAATGCAATGTTGCTAGTGCTAATCTCTGGGATACAACTGTGACCTTCTCCTATCCAAAAAAAAATTGGCTCATCACCAGTCTCTGTTCTCTATCACTCAGGTAATTTATTAATCCATTGTTTCTTTTATTTCATGGATTTCAATGTTGTTGACAGTCCATTAAGCAACTTTTTTCCAAACACCTTTTGGAAGTCCACATAAATACTCTCATGCTACTTAAACATGATTGACTTTTAACAAATCTGCTCTGGACGCACCCAGTCAATTCATGTTTGCCCAAATAACTGTTGATCTTTTCCTTGCATTATGCCCCTTATTTGTGTGGAGACAGAATGACCTTGGAGCTACGTAAAATTAGTGGGCAGGATCCAATTCCAGGATTCCTGTCTTCATTCCTAATGCCCTCAATTTTTGTACTCCTGGTCTGACCAATTCTAGTTCATGAGTAGTCACCTCCTAGAATCCCTCCCCCCCATCCCTCCCGGGCCCCGCCCCCGCGCCCTCCCGCCCCGCCCCCCCCCGCACCTACAATTATTGTGGAGCTGGGCCTGCTTCTACATTCTTCATGGGTCACAGACCCTCAAATAAGCCATGAGCCATCATATAGATTCAGAAAACATTTGAAAGGGAAGTTCAAAATGTGTTGCCCATGCTGTCCGTGTCATTTCCATTCCAACTCACCATCCCTATGGTCTCTGATACACTCCAAACCAATTAATATGTCCTCATCCACTTCATAACCTCTTGAAGTTCTCATGCTGACTCAAGATCATACCCAACCCCATGGCTCCTTATATGTTCCATCCCAATATATAATGCTTCCATTCCAATTTGTGGTATATCCCCTGTATGCTGAACCAATGGACCAAATTGTAACAATGTCTTGGAATGACTATAAGTTAAAAAAAAAGCACACATCCACAAGTCTTCTTTGAAAAAAAAATTGCCATCTCTACAGCCCTATAAAAACCATCAGTTAACACCAAACTTCAAACAATTAACGCCTCCTGGTCTCATGCATATAGCCATTGAGACATTGACAAAAGCAATCAGAGAGCACTCATTATGAACACATAAAGGTGTAAATCAAGCAAAGTTAGTGGTTCCCTCCTGCTGTCAAAGCCTGTCAAAAGTATCTTTTTATGAGGCTGAGCTCACTGTCAAACACATATGACAAGGCCATCCAATTGTACTGAAAAAAAATCTTACAGCTGTTCTCCATATGTAATCTTGGCTGAGAATTCAGACTGGAAATATTGAGGATGCTCACTGCCATTGTCGGGTATCATCTCTGTCATGTTCTCTGTTCATTTTTGGTTCCTACGTTTTGCAAAAGAAATTGCTAATTAATTTTCTGTCGTTAAATCCAAAGAAAAAATTAATATATTAGATAGTGAAAAGTTATTGTTCATTTCTCAAACCTAGAGGCTATTTTGGAGAGTCTACAAGATGAGGCAAAATAACAGTTAATTCACTGCAAAGAAAAGTAAGAGCCTGCAGGGAGGGAAGAGGTTGGGATTTCATTTGCCAACTTGCCCTTCTCAGACGAGCAGACACTTAAGGTGTTATAAGTGAAAGAACTACTGCGTAGAACACAAGCGCTATTGAAGGGTGACTGTAGCACCTTGCTTGCTGATATTAAGGCCCTATGGCTAAAAACATAAGTCGCTGGCAGTCACAGCCAGTTAATGTGAGGATGCATATAAAACCCATGCTGATAGCCATTGTACTCCTATTGAAATGCATCAGCCACATAAATTTATATGTCACTTGCAACTGAATTAGTTTAGCCTCAAGGGTCTGCAGTTGCATGTCTGTATTCAAGAAAGCACAAATAATAACAAAAATGTTCATCACCAATATTCAGTGATGGCGATCACTTGAAAGATACTTTTGTATGGATTGAAAGAAAATAGAAATAACTCCTGACTTTTATTTTGTTTCCATTTGATCTGGAAACCTTCTGATTCAGTTAGTTCTCAATCATTTTTAAAAGGGTGGTGTTAGTGTGTGAAACTAATTTTTAAGACAATTACAGTTTCTTAGCGAGATTATTCCCCAAAAAAACCTTTCAGTGTCAAGGGCAGAATATGAGATATAAGTGTTGCGGAGGAAGCACATAAGAAGAAAAGGAAGCATATCCACCATGGGAAAAGCAGTGTTCGAAAAGCAAGAAACTGCACTATTTGGCACACAAGTGTTTAGCAAAAATAATCAAAGCAAATCTAAAAAGATTCCTGCTGGTGGAATGTCTGTTGGTGATTCTGACAAATCATGCTGCAATATAAAACAATTGTTTTACACAATTTATTTGAATTTTTTGAAGGATGAACATGCACTGTCGATAAATAATGCGCTGTACTTGGATTTTCAGACGGCATTTGACAAGATTCCACAAAAAATTTTGTTGTGCAATTTAAATTCCGACGGCTGGCAGAGAGCAATATTATGGCTCTGTTTCAGATTGGCTGCATGTGACATGTGGGATCCCACAATGGTCTGTCCGAGGCTCTCAACACTTTTTTTTACAAATTTCATCATTGATTTGATGCGGGGATCAAAGGCACGCTGGCTAAATTTGGAGATGGCACAAATATAAGCAAGAAAGATTGATGTGAAAATGACCTAAGTCATGGATATCTGTCTGCATCTTCATTAAGTGAGTAGGTAAAAGTATGGCATGGAAGGGCGCAGCATGGCCTGGGGCAGAACAATGGCACAGTGGTTGTCACTGATGTGTGACAGCGCCAGATGCTGGGTTCAGTTCCTGCCTTAGCTGACTGTCTGTGTGGAGTTTGCACATTCTCCTTGTGTCCGAGTGAGTTTCCTGTCGCTGTTCCCATTTTCTCCGATAATCCAAAGATGTGCATATTAGGTGAACTGACCACACTAAACTGCCCACAGTGGCCAGGATGTGCAGACTAGGTGGATTAGTCATGGGAAATGGAGAATTACAGGGATGGGGTAGGGGCTGTGGATCTGGGTGCGACGCTCCAAGGGTCAGTGCAGACTTAATGAACCAAATGGCCTACTGTAGGGAATCTACGATTCTAAGTATGAGGTGATGCACTTTGGAAGAAGTTCCAAGACAACAGAGTACTCAATGAAAAGGCAGGACATTAGGAATCTCAGAAGAAGACAGGGATTTGGGGGTGATTGTCCACCAATCCCTGAAAGTGATATGACAGATTAATAAGGTAGTTAGAAAGCAATCAGCCATCGCATAGTTATACGAACAGGGAGTTGATGTTAGGGCTATAAAGAAGTTTGGTTAGCTCGAATATACTGTGACCAGAACTGCACACACTACAAGAAGGCTGTAACTGCTGTGAAGGGAGTTGGGTGTTTGGGTTTCGGAAGGGGGTGGAGAGTGGTGATTCACCAGGATGTTGCCCAAGATGGGGTTCTTTAACTATGAAGAGAGGCTGAATCAATTCAGATTAGTTTCTTTGGAGCAGAGAAGGTTGGGGACACCCGACACGGACAGGATTGATAGAAAGCAGCTGTTCCCCTTAGTTGGAGGGGTCAAGAACAAGGGGGCACACTTTTAACGTGAAAGTCAGGAAGTTTGGGGAGGCGTTAAGGAATGGTTTTATATTCAGAAGGGTGGTAGGAGTCTGGATGTACTGTCTGAGATGTGTAACCCCACACTGTTACAAAGTACTTTGATGAGCATTTGAAGTATCATAACATTCAGCGCAATGTGCCAAGTGTTGGAAAGTGGGACTAGATTTAGGGTGAATGGACAGAAGGGTGTCTTCTGTACAGAATGATTGTTTGAGTAGTCATTAAACACATTACGTGAAGCATTCTACCTTTTTTGCATATTAACGCTTCCGAAAATTTATTGAGTATATTTGTTCAATTAGAACGAGTTGTTCACATCTGTAAGAAAGTTGACCGATGTATGTGCGTGTATTGCTGAAGGGAAATCGTGTCGGTCAATCCAAACTTAGTCCCATTCCACACATCTCTCCACACAGTGCTGTACCTTCCTTTTTTCCTAATAGCTTGTCATTTTTATCTCTGCTCAAAAGCTTTCCATGTCAAAGTAATACGTTAGTTAAGAAATCTTCACTGAACTAACATGCCAAGCATTTGAACTGAAAAGAGCGGGCAAAATAATTTGACTTGAATGTGTCAAGCATATATTCTAATAACCCACGAAGCACTAACTGCTAGTTATTAATCCTGGAAAAAAATATCTGAATTGTGTTAGCTGAGCTCCCTCATGCTGACAGTGGCAGTACCTTCCCCATGTTGAACATTTTAAACTTAGCATTAGGTGGTATTTCAAAGCAAAAATACTATAATTGAGAACTGAAGGAAAGTAAGTTATGTAAAATCTAATTCATGCATGACCCTTCTTGGAAATAGAGAAGGCTGACTCTTTAAAAATTGTCAACAATGATTTTACTCCTCATTTTGTTTTTCCTTTCATATCTTTTCCTTCAGTTTCCTCTTGTACTTGTAATTTACGGCCATGAATTGTTAGCATTGAATGCTTAACTATTGGAGCAGTTGCATTGTTTAAGTGAATTATTAAAATTAATGGGACTCTTGCTGAGATGCAAATGCTTCACAGCAACAATGTTCCGCCCTAATTTGAAATTCTGTCTCAATGTTGCATTACATTTTCGAAAAACACCAAATATACACAGCTGGAGAGGGAAAAAAAATATTCTTTTTAAGAAAAATTAAAGGAAAATCAGAATGAGTGGAGTTGAAATAAAATTGGTATGAAAGAAACTCAAAACATGACGCCCCCACTGGGCAGCATGGTGGCTCAGTGATTGGTACTGCAGGCTCAAAGCGCCAGGGGCTTGAGTTTGATTCCACCCTCGGGCAACTGTCTGTGTGGAGTTTGCACAATCTCCCTGTGTCTGTGTGGATTTCTGCTTGGGTGCTCCGGTTTCCTCCCACAGTCTGAAGATGTGCAGATTAGGTGGATTTGCCATGCTAAATTACCTATAGTGTTCAAGAATGTGTAGATTAGGTGCGTTAGCCATGGGTAATGCAGGGTTATTGGGGAGGGGTATGGGCCTGGGTAGGATGCTCTTTGGAGGGTCAGTATGGACTTGTTAAGCCGAATGGCATGTTTCCACACTGTAGGGATTCTGTTCTAATCCCTCTAGGATTGATCCAGGGTTATGCTGGATAGTGGACTTAAAACAAAGAAGCTTTACCTCCAATTATTTTTGTTTAACGACATGTCAGAATACTGATCTAATGGAATCTCATAGTTTACAGAAGTACGTTGTATCAAATGCATGTTGCCATGTGGTTCCAGGAATTCAAGGCAATGTAAGTGAGCTTTTTCCTCAAGCTGCTTGGTCTTGCTGGAATTTGTTAAAAATTCTTACCAGTTCCCAAGCAGCAGCCGTAATCAATAAACTATTAGCTTTTGATATTCTATCCTCTTGTCAAAAAGTGTGAAGAAAATGCCCCAGGAGTCCCTGTGGACACCGAGCTGGTGTCCAATGCTCACTGTAAACACCTGCTCTGTCATCTTGAGCATCACAGTAAATGGGACATAAATAATCAATATGGGAATGAATGCTAATGCCTTGTTTAAATGATGGCTAGTCCATATCTTCTACATGCATAAATGATCAGAAACTTGTTATTTAACAAAGATTTCCATAGCATTTACAAGCCTTGCTGCTCTTCATTAATTTTAAACTCATCTGAAAAAGGAATGCATAACTTTATTGTCACATGTATTTTACAGTGAGGAAAAACAGTGAAATAGAGGGACAAGCTTTTCCACTATCTTGATGTGCCAGCCCTATTTTGAATACTTTAATAAGAAAATAAAATTGAGCGATATAGCTTAAAGGGGGTCCATTAGTCCTGAGCTAGCTCGACATGAATGACACATTCGCAATGAAATAAGACAATTGATCATGTCCAACCCAAATTGTGACGTTATGTGAAATGTAAATTTTTCATAGTCAAGGATTATTAACAGTTACTACTCAGGTAAGGTAAATGCAACAGATCCAGATCTGGAAACTCACCGTGTTGATTCTTTTCCTTTAACACAGTCACCATTTTTTTTAAAATTAAAGATGAACTATATATCAAGAAGAAACAATAGATGGGACTGAATACAAAGTGGAAATCTTACTTATGTTGGTCTCAACCTTTATCATTGAACTTTGGAGGTGAGCTTCCTATGTAACAATCATTCCATGGTGTGTATATATTCAACAATACATTACCATACTTGTGGACAGTGTTCAAGAAGTTCAGGAATTATAGTTTCTGTTCAGTCTTGTCAATAAACATTCACAATATGTCTTCTATCCATCGTGATGTTGAATTATTCCCTTCATTTTTAGGATGTGGGCATTACTATCTGGAAAGACATTTAGCAACATCCCTAATTGTGAGGATGAACGGCATTGGTACAACTGAATGGATTGCCCAGCCACTACTGAAGCCTTTTAAGAGCCAATAATACTGACCTTGCATTGAAGCAATATGACTGTCACAGGGGAGATGCATAGACAATCAAGCTGCAGTTGTCCACTTCATAAATCACATTATTAGTATAAGTGCAGTGATTCAGTCACCAAAATAGCAAATGCTTCTTTATTGCATGACTTTCCAGAAAAAGAAGATTTTTGCCATGCAATTAATATGAATTCAAACAAGCCCATATAACAAAGTCTGTACAGAAAACAAATGGGAAACACTGAAAACATCTAAACTATGATCCATAATTAAAACTTTATTCCCTGACACAAACCTTCACGCAATATAAAACAATCAGAAGTCTGTGCAGAGATTATGCTTTTTTCTTAAAGGCAAAAAGGGGAACACAAATGTTGTGAGATGTCAGTTTGAAAACAAAGGATGGAAAGTGATGATGTTTCATGGCCCACTGGGGTTTCTGCTGATGAAATCAAATTCCTGACAACTGTTGATTGATGGACAATTTCTTCAATTTACAACTTCTGTTCTGATTAAACTCAGCTGAGTTTTTGGAAGTTGTTGATGGCCCAACTTTTCAGATTTTGTAAGGTAGCCAGATATACTGATATATGGAATCTCTCTTGGGTTCCCTGGAAATTCTACTGAGAAATGCATTACGTAAAAGACTTTTAGCTTGATCAGCAGTTTCCTTACGGACTGCTTGCTGTTCTACAAATCTAACAAATTCCAGAAAGGGATGCTAGGCAAATATTTGTATGGGCTTTTCAAAAGCCAGTTTACTTTCCCGGTAATTAAGAGCCATAAACATATCACTTGTTTTCTTGCAATTTTTTTCCAAAGTCAGTTTTTTTTTCACCTGCTGTAAACAGCAGGCAGCTTGTAGCAAAATTAAGCTATTTGGCTTAATTCCTGGCTAAAATTAGAATGGTACCATTTCAATCTAGAAAATGTCAAATGATTCTATATCTTCCAATTGGGATTTTTTTGTACAGTCCTGTACTATAAACATGTATTCCCAACAGGACCGATATAAAACAGAAATCTAGATAAATCGGAGGGGCCGCATTTTGGCAGGGCAGGACTTATACACTTAATAGTAAGGACCTGGGGAGTGTTGCCGAACATTGAGACCTTGGAGTGCAGGTTCATAGTTCCTTGAAAACGGAGTCACAGATAGACAGTGTAGTGAAGGCAGCGTTTGGTACACTTGCCTTCGTTAGTCAGTGCATTGAGTATAGGAGTTGGGACATCATATTGTGGCTGTACAGGGCATTGGTTAGGCTACTTTTGGAATACTGCGCTCAAGTCTGTTCCCCCTGCTATAGGAAAATGTTGCTAAACTTGAAAGGATTCAGGAAAGATTTACAAGGATGTTGCTAGAGCTGGAGGGTTTGAGCTATGGGGAGAGGCTGAATAGACTGGGGCTATTTTTGCTGGAGTGTCGGAGGCTGAGGGGTAACCTTATAGAAGTTTATAAAATCATGAGTGGCATGGATAGGGTGGATAGCTAAGGTCTTTTCACCAGGGTGGGGAAGTCCAAAACTAGGGGACATGGGTTTAAGGTGAGAGGGGAAATACTTAAAAGGGCCCTAAGGGGCAACATTTTCATGCAAAAGGTGCTGCATGTATGGAATGAGCTGCCAGAGGAAGTGGTAGAGACTAACACAATTACAACATTTAAAAGGCATTGGATGGGTACATGAATAGGAAGGGCTGAGAGGGATATAGACCAAATGCTGCCAAAAGGTCCGACTAGATCAATTTAGGATATCTAGACTGCTTGGCCGAGTTCGACTGAAGTGTTTGTTTCCATGCTATACTAAGACTCGTAGCAATTTTCAAATAGCCAACTTAAGCAGACACCAGCAACAATTTGGCTTTTGAGGTAGTAAGATGTCTTAAGGTACATTACAAGCTTTGTCAAACAAAACTTGACATCTCACAAGGAGATATCAGGCAAAATGACCAAAGTTTGATCAAAGAGGTCAATTTTAAAGAGTGCATTAAAAGGAGGAAAAAGAGAGGCAAATTAATTTAACAGAAGAAAATCCTTTTCTTCTGAAGGTATTTTATTACCTTGATTTCTTTCTCTACAGATGCTGCCAAACTGGCTGAGTTTCTCCAGCGCGTTGTTTTTATTTCGAATTTCCTTCTGATATGGCTGTTAGTGAAACAGTTTGGTTTTTGCAACAATTCAGCATTGACTTTAAGATTCTGTTAAACTGGAATCAAAACTCTCAAACCACCTTGATAAAACTTAAGCTCATGTGTCCAGACTTCAGAATTACTGATTCAATGACATGACCATTATGTGACCAGACTTCAATAAAGCGTTCACACTGGTTGATCAACGATTCTGGTACAATTACTACTTTAGACAAAGATTGTCAAGTATGGAAGAATTGTGTCATGAAGCCTAATTAATAATAGTGCAATTGAATCTAAACTCAGAAGAGCCATTTCGAAGTTCATACATTTTGTTTTGCTTCCCACAGTTCCCCTGCTCATAGTTCTTGTGAAAGAAGTGACGAATTTGATGGCAACTTGCACTGTATGATGGGCTGCAAAAACAGGGTTGAGATTTGTCCATCTATTCAAGTCCAACCCTTATAGTTTACCTGGTTAGGTGTACACTAGACTTTAACAAAATTAATTTGTGCCAAATAACTACACTGCCTTTGGCTCCCCTCTCTGTATTTGCCACACATCCAACAAGAAAATACTTGCACTATATGTCAAATGATAAAAGTCAATGAAAGAGAAGAAGAATGAATCAATCAATTACAGAGCAGCCAATTTAACTTCAGTGATGGGGAGGCTTTTAGAAGCAATAGTCTCAGAAAAATACCAGCCATTTCATGGAGAACCATGAATTAATATCAAGGAACTAGCACTGGTTCATTAAAGGCAAAATATATTTGACAAACTTGAATGAGTTTATTGACGAAATAACAGACAGAGTGGATGAGGGCAATGTAGTTACTATTTTATACAGAAAGACGGTTGATAAAGTATTCCATATTAGCTTGTGAACAAAACAGAAGCCATTTATTAGAAAAGGAATAGCAGCACTCAATTGGCCAAAGTATAGAAAAGGGAGATTCATTGTGTTTTTTTTTTGGCCTGAAGAGTGGAATAAAATGGTGTTCCCCAGGGTTCTGTATTATGATAACTGTTGTTTTTGATATGCATTTATAACTTGGATCTGGGATTCCAGGACATATTTTTGAAATCTGCAAATTACACAAAAACTTGGATGCGCAGGAAACAGTGAAGAAGGTACCAATAAACTTAACAAAGAGATAGTGTCAATCTGGTGAAAATGGGTGGACAGTTGGCAGAGGAAATTCAGCACGGCTGAGGTGGTACATTTTGGCAGAAAGCAAAAGAAGATAAGTAAATGCTAATAAAATGGAGAAAGTTCAGGAGAAACTCAGCAAGACTGGAAGCATCTTTTGAGAGAGAAACATTTCCAGTCCAATAACTCTTCTTTGCAACTAAAGGGGCTGGAAAATTATGGTTTTATGCTGTTGACAAGGGTTGGGGGTGGGGGAGGGAGGAGCAAATGGAATGCAGATTGTGAAGGGACCCAGAAGAAGAGGCAATAGGTGTGTTAAAAATAGGAAAGAAGAGTTTGAGGTGCAAAATGATAGGGAACCATAGAAATTGGTCAGCTTTTCTAAAAGCAAATCTATACAAATAAGATCATAGAATCCCTACAGTGTGGAAACAGGCCCTTTGGCCCAACAGGTCCACACTGTCCCTTGGCACATCCCACCCAGACCAATCCCATATAACCCACATGCCCCTGAACACTACGGGCAATTTAGCATGGCCAATCCACCTAGCCTGTACATCTTTGGACTGTGGGAGGAAACCTGTGCAGACACAGGGAGAATGTGCAAGTTCTGCACAGACCCTCACCTGAGGCTGGAATCAAACCTGGGTCCCTGGCATTGTGAGGCTGCAGTGCTAACCACTGAGCCACCGTGCCACCCCCAGGATATGGAGGGGTGGGAAATGGAGGAAAATGGAGGAAAGTGTTCATGCTCTAAAGTTCTTGAACTCAAAACGTTGAGTCTTGAAGGCTGTAAAGTTCCTAAGCACAAAATGAAACTCTGTTCCTCCAGCTGTGTTGTTGGAACCTGGGGCACTGAAACAGATCTACTATGGTTTAGCATGGCAGCAATATGCGTATTGAAATGGCAAACAACAGGAAGATCACAGCCACTCTTATAGACATAGCAGAGGTGTTCTGCAAAACAGTCATCCAGTCAGAGTTTGGTCTCGCCAATGTAGAACAGATTACATGGTGATTAGTGAATTCAGCAAACTAGATTGAAAGAGGTGCAAGTAAACTGTAAGTTCATCCGGAAGGTGTGTTTGTGCTTTGGATAGTGAGGAGGGAGAAGACAAAGTGTTACACTTTCAGGCTCTGAGGACGATGTCAAGGAGGAGTGAGGAAGTGTTATTCACAATGCTCACTTCATATGAGAACAGGAAGCCTGAGGGCAACTATTCCAAGATAAAAGGTGCTGCAGATGCTGGAGAATCCGAGATAACAAGCATGGGGCTGGATGAACAGCCTTGTGGGGCTGGATGAACACAGCAGGTCAAGCAGCATCATAGGAGCAGGAAAACTTGACGTTTCGGGCCGAGACCCTTCATCAGAAATGGGGGAGAGGAAGAGGGTTCTGAAATAATTAGGGAGAGAGGGGGAGGCGGATAGAGGATGGATAGAGGAGAGGATAGGTGGAGAGGAGGCAGACAAGTCGAAGAGCGGGGATGGAGTCAGTAAAGGTGAGTGTAGGTGGGGGGGTAGGGAGGAGATAGGTCAGTCCAGGGAGGACGGACAGGTCAAGGGGGCGGGATGATGTTAGTAGATAGGAGATGGGGGTGGGGCTTGAGGTGGGAGGAGGGGATAGGTGAGAGGGAAAACAGGTTAGGGAGGTGGAGATGAGCAAGGGTGGTTTTGGGATGTGGTTGGGGGAGGGGAGATTTTGAAGCTTGTGAAATCCACATTGATACCATTGGGCTGCAGGGTTCCCAGGCTGAATATGATTTGCTGTTCCTGCAGCCTTCGGGTGGCATCACTGTGGCATTGCAGGAGGCCCAGGATGGACATGTCTTCTGAGGAATGGGAGGGGGAGTTGAAATGGTTCGCGACTGGGAGGTGCAGTTGTTTGTTGCGAACTGAGTGCAGGTGTTCTGCAAAGTGATCCCAAGCCTCCGCTTGGTTTCCCCATCTCGGGTAACCACCTAGAAACCGATGTCCATTTCAAGCCCACAGACTCCCACAGCTACCTGGAATACACCTCCTCCCACCCACCTTCCTGCAAAAATGCCATCCCCTATTCCCAATTCCTTCGCCTCCGCTACATCTGCTCCCAGGATGAGACATTCCGCTCCTGTACATCTCAGATGTCCTCATTCTTCAAGGACCGCAACTTCCCCCCCAACAGTGCTCGAGAACGCCCTCAACAGTGTCTCCCGCATTTTCCGTAACACATCCCTCACGCCCCATCCCCGCAATAATGACCAAAAAAGAATCCCCCTCGTCCTCACGTACCACCCCACCAACCTCCGGATCCAACGCATCATCCTCCGACACTTCCGCCATCTGCAATCAGACCCCACCACCAAAGACATTTTTCCTCCCCACCCTTATCTGCCTTCTGGAGGGACCACTCCCTCCGCGACTCCCTTGTCCGCTCCACACTCCCCTCCAGCCCCACCACACCTGGCACTTTTCCCTGCAACCGCAGGAAGTGCTACACCTGCCCCCACACCTCCTCCCTCACCCCAATCCCAGGCCCCAAGAAGACTTTCCACATCAGACAGATGTTCACCTGCACATCTGCCAATGTGGTATACTGCATCCGCTGTACCCGTTGTGGCTTCCCCATTTCTGATGAAGGGTCTAGGCACGAAAAGTTAAGTTTTCCTGCTCCTATGATGCTGCTTGGCCTGCCGTGTTCATCCAGCCCCACGCCTTGTTATCTCGGCAAATATTCCAAGTTTTGTTTTCATTTTTCCGATTACTGAAGCTACAGGAATTGATTTACAGTTCAGCCATTCTGATCTCTTTTCAGAGTCCCTTTAACAATCTTTCCTTTGACAATTCCTCCTCTCTTACACCTCTGATTGAGTGTGACACCCACAAGCCAGGATGCGAATGCCACAGTTAAGTTAAAGACTCCCATTTCAATTTCCAATAAGTTTCTGACCTGCTCCCGGCCTCACTACTGTATGTTTCTTCTTCCCCTACTGTGGTAAATTTCTACTCATTGGTTCTATAAACTGTAAACAAACGGTAAGAAGGAGGGGATGGTGGTGGGGAAAGAATGATCTCATCAGATCTGCCGAGGTACATGACCTATTCGGATCTCTCCTCCCTGATGTCTGTTTCCGATGTCTCCATTTCAATCACAATGTAATATTTCGTAAGAGATAAAAGGTACTGCAGATGCTGGAGAATCCGAGATAACAAGGTGTGGGGCTGGATGAACACAGCAGGCCAAGCAGCATCATAGGAGCAGGAAAACTTGACATTTCGGGGTCTAGGCCCGAAACGTCAAGTTTTTCTGCTCCTATGATTCTGCTTGACCTGCTGTGTTCATCCAGCCCTACACTTGTTATCTCGTAATATTTCATAACTTTTTTTTTGCTCAGAGTTTATCTTTGATTTCAGAGTTGTATGCTATATCCAAATTTATTCAATTGTACCTCTCCCAGTGTTGCAATGCCATCAGTTGGCATTTTTTTTTGTTTCTTGCATTCATTCATTCATAGGATGTAGTAATTGTTGGCTGGGGCAACAGTTATTTCCCATGCCTAGCTGCCCCTGAAAAGCTAATAGTGAGCTGACTTCTTGAACCACTGAATTCTATTCAGTGCAGGAACATCAACAATGCTATAAGGCAGGAAGTTCCAGGATCTTGATCCAGCAAAAGTGAAAAAAAATGATATTTTGTTTCCAAGTTGCTTCCATGGTGAGTGGCTTGGACCAGAACACATAGTGTTTCTGTTTATCCACTGACCTTTTCCTTCTCGGTTATCATTGCCATGGGTTTGGAAGGTGCTGCCTAATTGGCGAATTTCTGCAGTGCATCTTCTAAATAATACACATTGTTGTCACTAAATGTCAGTGATGGAGTGACTGAAAGTTTCTGGGTGTAGTGCCAATCATGCATGGCTGCTCTGTCCTGGATGGTGTGAAGTTTCAATTGTTGTTAGAGCTGTAATTCCTCCAGGCAAGTTAGGAGCATTTCACACTCTTGAACTGTGCCTTGTAAATGATGCCTAGGCTTTGGGGAGTCAGGAGGCAAGTTAATCATTGCAGGGTTCTGAGCCTATCTCTTTCTCTTGTCGCCATAGTATTTATAGGACTAGTGCTGCTCTGTTTCTGGTCAAGGTAACCCCTAAGCATGTTGATAGTCAGGGATTCAGCAATAATATTGCCATTGCATAATCAAGATTAGATTCTCTTTTGTTGCAGGTGGTTATTTGCTTGGAAATTTTCAGACCTGAAATATTACTTGTCAGCCCAAAACAGGATATTGTCTAGAATTTTCTGTCCAAATTCAGAGTGTTTTGTTATCTGAGGAGTCATTATGGTGCTGAATATTATGCGGTCATCAGCAAATGCTTCCCCCTTTGACATTACAAGGGAGAGAATTTCATAGATGAAGCATCTGATAATTGTTGGATCAAAGACTCTACTCTGAGGAACCCCTGCAGAGATGTCCTAAAATCGAGATGACTGATCTCCAACAACCAAAACCATCTTCCTCTAGCAGTAGGAATGAGTCCAACCAGTCAAGGGAGTTTCCCTTTAATTTCTTTTGCTTCCGGATTTGCTCAGGTTCTTTGATGCCACACTTGGTCAAATACTTTCTTGATATCAAAAAGGTACAAGAAAGTCACTCTCAACCTCATTTATGGAACTCAGCTCTTTTGTCCATGTTTGAACCATGGCTGTAATGTGGTAAGGAATCAAGTGGCCCTGGTGGAGCCAAGATGGAGCCTCAGTAAGCACACTTGTTTTGCAAGTGCATTTTGATAACACAATTGATGATCCCTCCATCACTTTACTGGTGTTCAAGAGTAGACTGGTGGGGTGGTAATTGGCTTAATTGGATTTGTCCTTCTTTTTGGAAATGGGATGTACTTTAAAATATTTTAAGATTTGGATTTAAGTTTTATTGTCATGTGTACTGAAGCATGTGTACAAGAGGACTGTGAAAAATGTATAATGTCGTAAATATGGCGCCACCTTAGGTACTTTGTACCGAGGTACAAAATCTTAGTTACAGAAGTAGAAAAATGAAATATTCAGCATTACATTTTTCTTAGTTAATAAGTGGAAAAATGGAGAATTAAGGTTTAAAAGTCAAGCATTACTGTCACTTATGCTGAGGATCTGTAGATGCTCGAAGCTGGCCTTTCTGCAAGAGGGCTTGCTCTTCCCTTCACTGGGCATGCTCTCATCCACACAGGGCTAAGAGCTGCCTGTGCTCGCCAGCTGCCCTCACTGCCGACTCCCACTGCTGACTTGTATCAGGCATGCCAGGCCTCAGCTGTGACCGACACCATGCCACTGACTGCTGCCGCTGCCACTCGGGTGCACGCTGGTCCCCAGCTGCTGCCATGCTCTTTTGCTGCAGAGTCCCCTGCTCCGAACATCGATGAGGCTGCGATGGCGCTGACCACGACCAGCTGCCTTGTGGCCAACTAAAAGTCCCCCAGGCGCCGCTGTCGCTGCCTCCATGATCGAGCTCCAAGGACCAAAGAACTTGTGTAATTTTCCACATTGAAAGATAGATACCAGTATTATAGCTGTACTGGAACAGTTTTGCTAGGGGGACCATAACGTTTGGAGCACACATCTTCAGTCCTACTGCCAGAATGTTGACAAGACACAGTGCCTTTGAATATTTCTTGATACCACATGAAGTGAATCAAATTGGCTGAGGACTAGCATCCATGATGATGGGTACATCTGCTGGAGACCAAGATAGATTAGTGACTCGGCCCTTCTGACCAAAAGATTATTACAAATTCTCCAGCTTTATCTTTTGTCCTGATGTGTTGTTCTCCCTTCTTGTCGAGCCTCCACCTCCAGTGAGTTATTTATTTGTCCACCACCACGTCCATTGTGGCTCCTTGAAATCAGTGTGTCACAATGATTGAGTAGTGTGAGGATCTGTACTGTTGTGGATAGTACAGCACAGATACCAGATGGTTCTTTTAGATCTTTTTACACCTCTTGGTAGTCTCTAACCATGTTAAGCCCATACCACTGTCATTTTTTTTTTAAGTTGTTTTCAAATAATGTGATGATTTGCAGCATAATTGCCTGGATTAATAGCTTCTTTGTGTCATTTTCAACCTGTACTTGCAGTCGGCTGTCTCCTTTCTTACCACCACCTGCACTGTGAGATCCCAAATACTTGCTGCATTACTTCTGCTCTGATGGGAAAAGACGGACTGTACTGTTCCCTCCTGCAGTGATACTTTCACATTGTATCCTTTGAATATTTCACCGATGTCATGTTTGTCCTGAATGTGCTTTTGTATTGAATTTTGTGATGTCTCTCAAACCAGAAATGATTACACTTTAATAAGGAAGCACCAGTTCTTCTCTGTACTGTTTATATTGTGAAGCTACTTCGATAATTCTTCTAAGTAGCTTTACTTAATGCCAGTTTATCTACTAATGGAACCTGTCAGTATCAACGTTATTATTTCCTCATGCTCAAAAATAGCAGACAGAAAAAAATTGACCTGCAAAATTAAGATACCTATTTAAACTTTCAAGGAGTAAACTAAAAATGTAATTTTCTAATTGAAACCATTTGTGTTAAACAAAATAAATCTTCATACATTTTCACGACAAATGGGCATATCAGCATGCATGGGGGTTACCTATAACCCCTATTTGGAGTCTAAAATTTGTGGACTTGCAAAATTTCACGGTGAATTTTCACCACCAGAGACACTCATGAATACCCTTATCGCAACTAACTAGACCTCTGGGGATTAGAAAGACAGCTGTCACAGAATCACCAGGGAATATATATATATAGTTTCAACTCCTCCCTCCAAAACTAGGTCACTGTATGTAGAGGAGAAAATAAATTGTCTACATCTAACTACTGTAAATAAAAATATAAATACATTACTTAGCGTCTTTGACAAACCTTTATTTCTGCTCCATGTTTTAAAACTGTGTTTTAGAAATGACTGAGAAAAGAAATTTTTTTTGAGGAAAATAAGATGCTCGGTGACATCATAAATGGTCATTGTCTTACCAATATTTTAAAGTATAAAATACTGAAGCGGTAAAAAAATTTTGATTGCATCAAGTAACCACTTCTTTCAAAAAAACATTTTTAAAAAAAGTCGAAATAAATACACTTCTTTCAAACCTTTATCTCCGGTTAAAGACATTGAATAAGAAATGCGGCAATTTCTAAGGTAGGACGATGCATAAAATGTTTTAAAAAAAGACTAAAATTTATTCAAGTGCGCTCAAAACACTTTTACACTTCCAGTCCCAAAAATAACCTGAAATATTTCATATTGAATTAATTTGGGCCCTCTTTCAGTTTAGTATCAGGCCGTTTAGAATTCAATAGCAAATCTAGTAGGGGAAGAGGCATCAGGATAGAGTACAATGTTGATAAATGTGAAATCATCCATTTCGGTTGGAATAACAGTAACATGGATTATTATTTGAACGGTAAAAAATTGCAGCATGCTGCTGTGCGGAGGGACCCAGGAGTCCTTATGCATAAATCGCAGAGTGTTGGTTTGCAGGTAATTGAGGTGGCAAATGGAATTTTGTTCTTTATTGCTGGAGGGATTGATTTTAAAAGCAGGGAGGTTATGCTACAGCTGTGTAGGGTGCTGGTGAGGCCTCACCTGGAGTACTACATGCAGTTTTGATCTCCTTACTTGAGAAATATTGTACTGGCACTGGAGGGGATGCAGAGGAGATTCACTACGTTGATTCCAGAGTTGGTTTATGAGGAGAGACTGAGTAGACTAGAATTATATTCATCGGAATTTAGAAGAATGAGGGGGGGTGGGGGAGGGAATCTTATAGAAACATAAAATTATGAAGGAATAGATAAGATAGGAGCAGGAAGGATGTTTCCACTGGCAGTGAAACTACAACAAGAGATGGCATAGCCTCAAAATTAGGGGGAAGCAGGTTTAGAACTGAAGTGAGGAGGAAGTTCTTCACCCAAACGGGTTGTGAATCTGTGGAGTCCCCTATGCAGTGAAATAGTTGAGGCTTCCTCATTGATTGTTTTTAAAGCTAAGACAGATGACTTTTGAACAATAAAGGGTTATGGTGAGAGGTTGGATAAGTGGAGTGGAGGCCACAAAAAGATCAGCCATGATATTATTGAATGGTGGAGTGGGCTCGAGGGGCCAGATAGCCTACCCTGCTCCTGGTTCTTATGTTTTTATGTTCTCCAAATGCAAAATAATGCATTTCAAGGACTAGGAGAGACAGATGGCATTAAAGAACGAAATAGTCTGATCCCACGCAATAACATGCTATGTAAGAATCAGAAAGTCTAACATTTACAGTGCAGAAAAGTAAACTACATAAAGTGGTAAATGAGGTTGGTTGGGAGTCAGCACAAAGAGCTAGATGGGAATATAAGATTGTAATTTTGAACTCCATAAAGAAAATAGTTGGGTAATAAATATTCTTGGATACAAGTTGGTCAGAACACATAGGGAAGAGGTTCAGGATTGATTAAGGAGCATGTTGCAATGCCAGGAATATAAGGTACTGGAGAGGTCGAGGACAGGATCTTTTTTGGTTAGAAATAAAAAACAACTAGATGTACATTACTGGGTGTTTATATGGCACCAAGTAGAGAATTATATATAAAAAAGATCAAGGTAATTGTGGAGAGATTCAAGACCAACAGAGTATTGAAATGCGGGACATTAATTATCCTAATTATGGATTGGGATATTGGCAGTGTAAAAGAAAACTGATCAATATCTTCTCAGCACAATGCGGAAGGATGGATCTGGTTTTGGGAGATGAGATGGCTTTACCTAGATGATTTGGGGTTGGGGACTAAGTGTGGTGTGTCAAAATTTGCAGATAACACTGAGGTGAGTGGTAGAGCAAAGTGTGCAGAAGACACTGAAAGTCTGCAGAGGGATACAGATAGTCTAAGTGAGCAGGCAAAGGTCTGGCAGATGGAGTACAATGTTGATAAGTGTAAGGTCATCCATTTTGGAAGGAATAACAGCAAAATGGACTATGTTTTAAATAGTAAAAAATTACAGCACGCTGCTGTGCAGAGGGACTTGGGTGTCCTTGTGCATGAATCACTAAAAGTAGGATTGCAGGTGAAGCAGGTAATTAAAAAGGCAAATGGAATTTTGTCTGCCATTGCTAGAGGGATGGAGTTTAAAAACAGAGAGGCGATGCTGCAGCTGTATAGGGTCCTGGTGAGGCCACACCTGGAGTACTGTGTGCAGTTTTGGTCTCCTTACTTGAGAAGAGATATACTAGCACTGGAGGGGGTACAGAGGAGATTCACTCGGTTGATTGCAGAGTTGAGAGGGTTGGATTATGAGGAGAGACTGAGTAGACTTGGATTATACTCATTGGGATTCAGAAGAATGAGGGGAGATCTTATAGAAACATATAGGATTATGAAGGGAATAGATAAGGTGGAGGCAGGGAGGTTGTTTCCGCTAGCAGGTAAAACTAGGACGAGAGGGCATTGCCTCAAAATAAAGGGAAGCAGATGTAGGACTGAGGTCAGGAGGAACTTCTTCACCCAAAGGGTTGTGAATCTGTGGAATTCCCTGCCCAGTGAAAGTCGTTGAAGCTACCTCACTGAATGTTTTTAAGGCAAGGCTAGATAAATTTTTGAACAGTAAAGGAATTAAGGGTTATGGTGAGTGAGCGGGTAAGTGGAGCTGAGTCTCAAAAAGATCAGCCATGATCTTATTAAATGGCAGGGGCAGGCTCGAGGGGCCAGATGGCCTACTTCTGCTCCTAGTTCTTATGTTCAAGTGGAACAAGTGCCACATGGACAACTTTTGAAGAATAGTGAGCATAATAAACATAGATTTGCATTAGATACAAAAAAAGACAAGAAAGAATCGAGTGTAATATTACTTAAGTGGAGAACTGTTGATTGCCGTGGAGTGAAAATGGATGTGTCAAGGCAAATTGTTATCAAAGATTGGCAGTATTCAACAGTATTCAAAAAAATGTGCCTCCTTTAAATAGGATGTAGTTTGGATACAGTTGAGGTATGTCCCAAAGCAGAGAAAGATAATGGGGAATTCAGTTACCCTATCAAAATCCTAAGGGTTACCATTGGCCAGAAACTGAAATCATAAAACATTGTGGCTACAAGAGGAAGTAATTCACCTCCTAACTCCCAAAATCCTGTCCACCATACACAAGGTCCAGATCAGGGGTGTGATGGAATATTCCCAACATGCCTGGATGAAAGTAGGTCCAACAACAATGAATAAGCTGGACACCAAAGCAGTTCACTCGATTGACACCACATTTACAAACAAACATTCAGTTCATCCACCACTGACACTCAGTGGCAGCAGTGTGTACCATCGATATGATGCACTGCAGTAAATCCCAGAGGCTCCTCAGAAAACATCCACCTAACCCATGACTACTACCATCTAGAAACAGCAGCTACACAAGTTGCAGGTTCCCCTCCAAGCCACGTACCATCCTAATTTGGAAATATTTTGTTGCTCCTTCAAAGTCGCTTGGTCAAAATCCGGAATTCCCTCCCTGATGGCATTGTGGGTGCACCTATATGAAATGGACTGCTGTGATTAAGAATGCACCTTTTACAGGTTGATTCCGGTTTGGAAAATAAATTCTGGCTCAGATAGCAATGCACATTGCATAAGTGAATAATAAGAACAAAATAACAGTATCCTGGATGTCAACATATAGAAAGTAAAATGATACAAAAGAAAGAGAGTCTATGATAAATGTCTGCTTGGTATTGAGAACCAGGCCATACATAGAAAGTTCAGATTGAAAAGTGAAAAGGCAGTAAGATGGGCAAAGAGAGAATGGCGTGACACGGTGGCTCAGTCATTAGCTCTTCTGCTTCACAGCACCAGTCCAAAGATGTGCAGGTTAGATGGAATGGTCATGCTAAACTGCAGTGTCCAGGGATGTGCAAACTAGATGAACTAGCCATGAGAAATGCAAGGTTACAGGGATAAAGTGGTGGTCGTGGTGGTGGCAGCAGGGTGCTTGGTGGGATGCTATTTGTAGGGATAGTCTAGATTCATAAAGGAGCAAAAAATGTGTAAATTGTCTGTTTGATTAGTTACACCCGTATTTATACCAGACCCAATTCCATAACATTTTGTCAGTTTCATTACTATTCAGGCTGAGCAGTTACTCACAATGAAAATGTCGGCGCTCAAGGGACTGCTGATGTAATATGCCTCACAAAAGACGCTACATGGACAACAAATGTGTGATCTTCAGTTCAAAACCTGAAGACTAATCCTTTGTTCAGGATCTTGCATTGACCTGCTTCTGGATTTTCAGTAAAATAAATATTTAGAAGACAAACCATCTGAAGGCTGCCTTGCATAAAGTGTTGTGGTATCATTTCTACAGCTTTTCCACATTCAATAAGATCCTTAACTCTGTCAAGAGGGAAAGATCTTTCTGCACAAATTGCTTGCTTTTCCTTCCAAAGCCAGTCTGATGAAGTGACCATTTCACTGGTGATATTTCTAATACATATTGAAGCACAGTTGGGCAGCTACCTTTTATGAACATTTGATGAAAGGCTTTTTGCACAAAATGCCAAGGACCAAGCAAAAAAAAAATCATATTACACTAATACCATAAAATATGAAAAAGAAAAGTTCTGTCAATTTGCCACATTGCTGAGCCAGCCCCAGTGTCAGTGAAATAAAATATTTCTGTTAAGTGCTAGTCTCCCAAAAGCAGATCATCATAAATACAGAACTAGCCACAAAGCAAGTAAAAGTGTGTGCATGTACAAAAATAATCATAGCTTCACTGTAGGTTTTAATGAAGTGATATCCTGCAATGGTCAACGTTTGCTTTGATTGAACTGGTGGATTCTATTTCATCTCATTCTAAAGTTACCCAAGACCACAGTCGGGCTCAATGAAAATCCAAGCACTTTGCTCTGTTGGCAAGATGGAAACATGTATTAAGTTTAGGATGTGATTAAACTGTGAAGGAGTGCGATAGTGAAGACTTCTCCTTGTACAATTTACTGAGATATCTCAGTTTCCTGCTAGGACAAAACTCTAAAAGTTGCAAGGAAAACACTGCAATGCCAGGAAAATCTCTGCCCAGAATTATGAAACATCTAACTTGATCAAACATATTGCATAAAGACAATAACTTTCTCATTATTTGAAATTTGGAAATACTATTCAATAAAAAGAAGTACCATTTCATATGAGAGATAAAAGTTACTGCAGATGCTGGAGAATCTGAGATAACAAGCATGGGGCTGGATGAACACAGCAGGTCAAGCAGCATCATAGGAGCAGGAAAACTTGATATTTCGGGCCTAAATCCTTCATCAGAAATGGGGGAGGGGAAGAGGGTTCTGAAATAAATAGGGAGAGAGGGGGAGGCGGATAGAGGATGGATAGAGGAGAGGATAGGTGGAGAGGAGGCAGACAAGTCGAAGAGGCGGGGATGGAGCCAGTAAAGGAGAGTGTAGGTAGGGGGGTAGGGAGGAGATAGGTCAGTCCAGGGAGGACGGACAGGTCAAGGGGGCGGAATGATGTTAGTAGATAGGAGATGGGGATTTCATATGACCTCCCAGCATCCTGATCCCCATCCTTTAGTCTACCAAGAAGTACTGGATTTGAATTTAAATTTAAATCACTTTTCTTCAAGTTTACGATTTTAAAAAGTTTTAAGACATGAGTTAAGTACAAAAAACATACAATTTTATGGTTTAATCTCAACACAATCATTCACAATTCTAGGCATAATTTCTACTGGGTTGCAGGGAAGGCAGAAATCCTGAAAAGTTTGCACGTTATGCCACAAAGAAACAGGGTGTCAGGTAATTTAAAACTAGAGAGTAAGAATCTACTCTCACATAGTTGCTACTGCAATTACCATCAACAGTTACTCCGTAGTTAAGCTTTGAGGTGGGCCAACTAATTAAGATATTTTATGGAGACCAAAACTGTGTCCCAAAAAGCCCTTTTCATGTTTAGAAATGTATGGAGGGAGTGCTGGCCAATGTGTATGAAGACCAATAAGCCAAGATAGCCTTCATGTCAATGTGATAAGGATGAAAAGGAACACCCCCACCTCACTCAGAGACAAGAGCCTCGCAACCACCTCCACTTCCCTGCAGCAACGTAATTTGGATGAGGCTGGAGGTAGACTGGGTCATCAGAATTGAATGGGTCTGCAGCAAACCCAGTGTTAGGGGCTCAATTTCAGCAAAGTAAGCTAAAAGGCCAAAGTTTGTACCACAATCATCTTGATTCTCCTCAGTCCTTTATCTGTCATCAATTTCAGCCTTTGCTACATCATCTTGTTTCCGAACTGCCTTACTACCCCATTCCTAACACACACACACACACACACACACACACACACACACATATCCCTATACATAGTCAGAATTTATGTTAATGATAATAAAACCACAAGTTTACCATCCTACTGGATACAAGTCAATGCGAGAGAGCTGAGAAGACTGCGATGATAGCTGTCTCGAGGGAAGCTCGAAACGTTTCTGTCCCCAGAGGACATTCTCAAACTTGAAATAAAGGAAATTGACTTGTCTGTTGACGACTAGGGCTGGAGGTCAATTTCTATAATATATAGGACTATTCATGGTCATTTTACAGAGCTGCTGGCAAACTGCCCCTGCTTCCAAGGGAGAGCACAAACTATATGTAGCTGCACTCCCAGCAGCTTCCTGAAGGGCAGGGCATTGGATGGGAGAGTGCCTTGATTTTCTGAGGGCCCATACCCTTAATATTATTTCCTCGGCGTCAGTCTTTGGATCTCTGGTAGGTCTCAGAACAACAACACTAGTGGCTATTCCTTGTCGAAGGAGTCGTCTGTTGACTCTGTTTTGAGGTGCAAGTACCTTGGAATCATGAAAAGAAAAGGCATGACCATCTTTTGAAAGTTGGGACCAATCTGAACAGGGATAAAGACTGCTGAGCATTTTGGAGGTGCCTCAGCACCACAAATATGCAGTCAATGCCTCCCTTGGCCTCTGGGATGCCAACAAGAGCAGAAAATTGAAGGAGAGTCAATCAATTGCAAAGCACCCTCGAGTAGCAAACAGGGCAGTCGCCTGTGAAACGCACACGTGGGAAGCGGATTGTAAGATACAAAAAGTTTCAGCAGCAGGTACCTGGCAGGAGCACGAGGGGAAGAAATTAAGGGCTAGGGTGACCTCAATTATCATTAAAAATGCATTACGTACACTTTGTTCACTTGACAGGAGGTCTTCTTTCACGAAGTTGCAAATGTCAAGGACCACTTGACAGTATTTTTTGGGCCTCCTAGAAAATGGTGTGCAGCCACATACAAGGAGGACTTTCTCGGCCTGTACATCTTATGTCAGGGATATTGCCTGATGACAAAAGCACGTTCCTTCTGTCGAGTAGAGCTACAGCTTGTCAAGTAGATGGCCGATGCTGCTTCTCATTCTGCCGGCCAAGGGAGAGCTGCAGAAATGTTTCTTATACCACTGACAAGGCTGACAACAGGGATGACAAATTAAAGGCAAGAAACATTGTACTGATTGAAATGACCACTAAAATACAGGAAAGATTCTTCAAAGTGATGGAAGCACAACAAAAAATGTCCTACGATCAAAAGCCCTTCATACTGGAATAAATAGAAGCCATCAGATCTCACTATTTAAAGCATCATTTCCTGTCATTGGCTCAACACGATCACTTGCCGCTGTCTCCTCATCTTGTTTTCATCAGCAAGTGTCTAGAAGCATGGAATCCAGTGCAGATGTAGTGAAAGTCAGAATCCCAAGATGAGGTGAAAAATGTGCTGATGGCAGACGTGGACTTTTTCCAGTTGTTGATCTAGAATCTTGAAAAGATTGGTTACTCCACTCATGACCAGCTGGGATTGTCACGGACAGTTGAAATAGTTGGTGACGTTTTGGCAGATGCAACTAAGCAGGCAGGAAGGGCTTGTGATCACTTTGGCATCATTGTTTTTATCCAATACCATGTGAATCAAGGACTGTACAAGAATCCACATTTCCACATGACACCAACAGGCAGTTCATTAGCAGAGCCATCTAAAAGAGAGAAAGAAAAGTCACGAGTACTATCTGTTAATGTACACTGTGCTGCTATCTCTCACTGCAAAAGTTGGGCCATGGGTGCAGGATGAATGGACCGAGAGAATCCATCTGGCAACAGGAATGCCAAGTACATTTCTCCTCACTTTTGTTTTCCTCTGATCACATTAGCTTGAAGGACTTGAAAACTTTAAAAGATATTAATTAATATGGCTTCTAGAGTCGAGCTCACTGACAGGATGATATTTTTTGAGTGTCACAGTATGTGAGGGCTCATGTAATAGATACTACAGAGATTGGGCTCTTGTTCTGTCATCTTGAATTCGTTACAAATACTAACTATCTGCACATATGTCCCAGGCATACATTGTCTGGGTTCTAATCTGACTGACGTTGTATGACATACTTACAACCCACTGAACACACTACACAAATTTCATTACATAGAGAGTGGCTGAAAGTGAAGTGGTACTATTATACGGTAATGTCAGATCTCTTGTAACGGTCTTAAAAAGGTACATTGCCCATATAGTCTAGAAGCTATGCAATAACACAACATCAATCAAACCAACTCAAGTCAAAATAAATAACTGCCCCTGACATTAAGGCTCATGAAATTCTTTATGTTTCTTGGTAACAGAACAAAAAAACTTACCAGAAAAGCTTTTAAAAGACCTAATGCACTTACTTTGAAAGCCTTTTCAAATGCCTAGAGGTCCCCCTGAAGCCTTGTCGCTGTCAGGTTTAACTGACAAGCTGGATACTCATCTTCCACAGTTGCAGAGATCATCTGTAGTGGGTGTGAATTTGTTGTAGAATTTCAGATTGTAGCTCCACTCTATATCCCCAGTGTGCAGCACAATTAAAGTGGGCCTTCTCCAAGAAGATTCCAAATTGCACCAGATTTTCATTCCTTTAAACCTTGAATGTAGAGTGTTATGAGATTGAAATTATCCTCTTCATTTGTTTAAACTAATCTCATCACCTTCCTGAGGACCAGTGAAAAATTATATTAACTGTGATGGGCAGATGAATTTAAATGCTAAATCGAATCCCTATAGCATGGTAATGGGCCCTTTGGCCCAACAAGTTCACACAAATCCTCCAAAGACCATCGCACCCTGTTCCATCCCCCTACCCTTTCTCTGTAACCCTGCATTTCCCATGGCTAAGACACCTAATCTACACATCCCTGAATACTATGGGCCATTTAGCATGGCCAATCCACCTAACCTGCACATCTTTGGATTGTGGGCAGAAACTGGAGCACCCAACAGTTCTAACCACTGAGACACCTTGCCACCATTTTATTGTCATTAGTGCCAGTATCAGCCATGAAATATCTTCTTTAAATTATTTTATTTGATAAATACCATGTATAAGCATGCCAGAATTTGGAGAAAATCGCATTTTGTCCAGTGTGAAATCTATAAATGAATGTATTCTAGTCGCAAAGTCAGTACTTATTTTTTATTTATGATGATCTCTTCCAAGTACCATTTGCAATTTGCAAGAAGATCATTTCAATGGGAACAAGCAAACTTCCATCAATACTTTTTTTGTATGAGACTTGCATTTGTCAATCAAAGCACAGAGGAATAAAGTAAAAATGACATGATGGAAGTTCTTCAAAGGGTAAAATTATTGAGTAATCTTCATGAGCTGAGAATTTGAATTGAAATAAATGCAAAAGCCTTATAATTGTAGGGCCGAACATAGAGGGGAAAAAAAAACTTTCAGAATGACTCTGACAGACCTGTCAAGTCTCATATTTACATTAAAATGGGTCACATGTTCAAAGTGTTAATGTAATTCATTTCTAAAAAGCAAACACAGTATTTTGTATTTAAAATAGGCTTGCAGGCAAATCTTTCTCACCTGATGATGAATCTTAGTTTTAGTATTTTTCATATGTCAATGGTCTTTATTTGAAGGATGAGAAATGAAAACTAATGTTACTGCAATGTGTATTCCTTTATCAAGCTTTCTTCTTGAAACCTTTTATTGGGAGCTCATCATGATGAACAGTTAGGCATTTACTATAAGTCACAAGTAATTCCAATATCCTACAGTACCATTTTATCTATTTGACAAGACCTTCTGTTGTAACTACCTACTAGGCAAGAGACATAACATATCTTTAAGAGACATGCTCATGACATAATCACTGCAAATGGCCTGAGGGCATAAAGTTCTCATATTCCATTTTTCCTGGGAACACTTGAAACATGACATGCTATTCAAAGCATACAGCTCTGTTGTAACCTATTGGCTTAGTATTAGCCTGGACGCTTAACTGTCTGAGAAATGTTATGTGGTGTGTAGTTGTTAGCTGTAATAAACGTTTGTTAGATTTTTCAGTATCATGATAGAAGTGCTCGGTTTCTTATGTTACAGGAACTAACAAACATAGCCACAACAGGCAAAACACTTCTGGCTGGAGTAAAACTCACACCACAGTAAGCAGCAGTGGACATCTATAAAAATGACTCCAATACCTCTCGAATAGATATTTAGAAAACAATTGAAGACCAACAGATTTAAAACTTTGGACATCAGTGAATTCAGACAATCAGCAACATCAGCTTCTATGGGTACAGATAGCAACAAAAACCTTCATACAGGGCTTGGTTAGCAAGATAACAGATAATTTCATTTTGATCAGCATACAAGCTCTTTCAAGACAAGAAGTTTATGAGAGTGCTTTATTTAATACTAAGACAGGATCAATCAGTATAAACAAAACTAATGATTACAGGCAAGTGCTAAAACAATATTAATGCCAGTTTCTTATGTCAGACAAGATGATATAAGCAAAGATGCACCAGGTATAGACACCCTGCAGGAGGCAAACACATACATTCTTCCTTCATTAATAAGAAAATGGAGAATCTGATAGGGAGATGGGAGAAATCAAACAGACTAAATTGCAACTGTTATATTCATTAGATTCCCACTGATTTCAGATGGTCATATTGCATGACTAAAATACACACAATATGCCACTGGTGTACTTTGCATGTTGCAAATAGCTACATGAAATGAAAGGCTTAATGCCCATTTCGTGCACGCTGAACAGGAAGATGATAGGTGAATTCCTCTCCTGAATATTCTCAAATTTATACTTTAAAGTATTAATTTTCAGATCACTACTGGTGGTGAAATGTTCCAAAAGTTTCAATGCAATGCTAGTGGTAACACATTATGTTTACTTTATTCAGCATTAAGGCAAAACCTATGTCCCCATCTGCTCTCATCTTTGTATCTAGCATACACACGCACACGCGTGCGCACATACACACACGTCATCAGGATTGAAGAGAAGTACTAAACTCAAATCCATTCTCAAGAGTTATTTTCTATGCCCTTTGCTAATTGCTCCCACACTACTGTGTGCCATTCTTTCTGATCTTTGCCCCCTTCTACACCCTTTACTGCATCTTTAATTGCAATCCATTCGACTATTGTGCCCCCATACTCTGGAACACTCTTCCTAAATACTTGTCTTGTGATTTGTCTTTCTATTTTCAAGAGTCTTCCTAAAAGCTGACACTTTGGCCATATCCGCTAATTTTCCTGCTGCAGCAAAGTATCCATTTTGATGAAGCGGCAATGTTGCTGGACTAGTAATCCAGACGCACAGGATCAAGCTCTGGACAGCTGGTGGGATTTCAAAAATCAATCAATTAAAGACGAATATGAAGCTAGTCTCAGTAAATGACCATGGCAACTGATATTGTTTGAACTCATCTGCTTTACTCCTGTCCTTTAGAGAAGGAAATATGCCATCCATACCTGTCCTACATAGGACTCTGGAGCTGAAACATTTTTGTTGATCATTAACTATGAAATTGCCATTAGGATGGCCACAAATATTGGCATTGTCCACAATGTCCACGATAGAGTAAAGAAGATGATACTATTAAAAGTGGTAGAGAAATGCAAGATATGGCAAGCACAGGGTCCATGTGAAGCTGAAGGTTTGGTCCCCGTGGGCATTAATTTTCTATAAATAAGTACTTTGAGGGTTAATATATTGTTTGTTAGTAGTTAGGATGAGAAGGAAGCTAACTAACTTAATTCTACCTGGGCATGTAACATGGCTGCTGCGTGCATTTTGCACACCCTGAACAGACGCATTGTATAACACTGTGGGGTCAATTGGTTTATATTGCTTGGATCATTTAGAATGTACGTTTAGGCTGGAATGGCATTCTGGGGAAGGAGAGCTGTAATTTTAGACACCATAGCAGTGGACATGTGTATTCTGCCTACAAGTAGCAACCTGTTCCTGCTACAGTTTTACCAGTGAGAGAGGAGGGTTATAACCCAGCGAAAATTAGAGTTCTTCTCGGAACCCCTTCAAGGCTCCCATTCACTTGTAGGCTAGTTGTGATCCTTCTGTGTTCACTGAATGGCCACTTAAAGAGCTTCTACACTACCACTGGGTTTTGACCTTGTGTCCATTGGATGCCTTCCCAAAGGTATTCTCCATTTCTTGGGTTTTCCTTCTCTGCAATTCTCCTGACCTTGACAATCTTTCCCATTCAACACCATCCCTTGTGAGGGCTTGTGACTTGGTCCAGGCAGGTTGTCAAGCTAACCTTAAGAAAAGGGGATGGAGCTAGACGCTAAGTCTTCATTCATGGAATGTGAGCATTGTTGGCTCGGCCAACATTTATTGTCTATCCTTAATTGTGGTTTTGGAGTCACAAGTAGACCAGGCTAAGTCAAGATGTTAAATTTCCTTCCCAAAACAACATTACTGAAACATATGGGTTTTTACAACAATTGACAGCAGTTGCAATGTTTGCAATTAAGTTCATTTTTTAATCCAGGTCTTCATTGAATTAAAATTTTACCATTTGCTGGGATTAAACATATATTCCCAGACAGTGTTCTGGGGTTCTGGATTATCAGTCCAGTGACGTTACCTCTACATCATCATTTCCCCTCTCTTTTGGCTCCGTCTTTTCTAGGACCATCTGCAGTTCTAGCAATGACCACGCTACTGGGAGAATAAAACTGACAGCTACCTGATTGACTAGTAGCTATTAGATTTGAGATTTCTTCCTAGGTCTACCTCAAGCAAATTAATGGCCCAATATCCTTGATTAGTCCACAGGGTGAGCGTAGCTAAGTGCACTCAATGCATTGGTCACGGAACATTATGTAAATAGGCAGGGATACAACATAAAATTCAACCAATAGCTCACTGTAAGCTTGATGCATTACACAGTGTTCAGGGCCCAGAAAATAGGGAGCCATCAATAGGGAATGTTGGATGGCTTCTCTGGATGCGCCATTTTTTTTTCCCTTTGGTAGGAACCTAAGCCCCATTTCAAGAATTGACAGTTGAAGGCCAATTAAAAATAAAAACAATAATAGAGAGAGAGAGAGAGAGAGAGAGAGAGAGAGTAGCATTAAAACAAAGTCAGATTACAGGAGTTTTATTTCGCACATGAGTATCGTTCTTGAATTTCCTATTTGATATGGGAATTTGACACTTAGAATACTGCTTACATACTTCAAACGTACTTTAATGACCCAATAAATATTGGAGGTTCTGCTCAATGAAGCTATTGTGCAACAAGGTGCCACTTTAGGACATGTTGGGAAAATGGAGTGTTGGTGTGTTCCTCAGAATTCAGAAGTTCACAAATCAAAGCCACAAAGCCTGTTCTACATCATTATTGAAGGACCCAAACATTTTTTAAACTGGCTTTTACACATCACTCAGTGAACCTCTTCATGTTACAGATTTAAATAATTACACAATATTAGCCTTGCTTGTGGGCCAGTTTTCTGAGTTTCCTGTTTAAGTCTCCTTGCCTTCACACTGAGTGCATTAGGTCAAATTAATCAAATTTAATGTCCTAGACAATAAAAATAATTTGATTAAGTTGCATTCCTCAGTGGGCCGTGCAAGCAATTTTATTATTTCAAAAGGATAAATCTATTACTAGATTTTCTAAATGGCTGGATGACGTGTTTAATGATTGATGCACTTGTTCAGTTGATTCTCAGAACTTAGGCCATTAAGAGCGAAACCTGAGAGGTTGGAAATTATTCACTAGAGTAATGGGAAGAAATTAACAGCCGTTCCTCTATTCCAGTGGTGAGGGTTAATGCTGACTTTAATTTGTATAAGGACACTGGGAAGAGGGCAGTTAGTTGGTCATTCTTACTCGCTAAAGTTGGATCATTTAGAAACCTAAACTCGCTTACATTCAAGAGCTTGAATTTACTCCTAAAATGTGTGGCCTATTGCTTTCCAAAATCTGAAAAACAAAGATCACACCCTGCAGCCAGCTATTAACCAAATTCACTATTTTTGATTGCTGAAATATTCTTGAACATCTTATCCTTGTCATTTGCGTGCCCAGATGTAGAGATGATCCTTAATGCAGACCAAGCTGGGGTCCATATAAGGGGTCCACCACATATGATTGAATTCTGGCACTCATCTCAAAAAAGCTTCCAAAAGAATGTGAAGGGTATGCAGAGTGTGACTGAACCTTGCAGCTGTCTTGGATATAGTATGTACACTGGCCTGCTTCATAAAGCTGCCCAGAATACTTCCAACTTGAGTCGTGACCATTGAAGCATTATCTTACAATAGATGATTTGGAGTAAAGCTTAGACAGCGGAGAAACACACGGAGAAGGTTGGTCAGTGGACTACCACAGAGGTCAGAACTCGTCCCAGAGCTAGTCAACATGTATACAAAGGACCTGCCAACAACCTCATCATGCAAAATCACCTATGCTGATGATATTGGTTGTGTCATCCACACTCCATTCTTCTATACCCTGAACTGGATCATTAATGAAGACATCACGAAGTTGATGGACAACTGCAGCACATGGTTTCTCAAGGCCAATCCCCTGAAAATGATGGATTCCAGTTTAGCAATGCCAGTGTCAAAAACACAGCCAGAGACTAAAGTTTGACGCTAAGTCAACAGACATAGGAGCGATTCTAAATAGAACTTCACTCTTCTGGGAAGACTTGCAGAAAGCAAAGATCAAAACCAGAAACAGCCCATTAATAAAACACAATGGATCTTATCAGACTTTGCAACTGAACATTGTGCAACTACTTGACATTAGTTACCCAAATACACCTTATTAACTCAATTGAATTCAGCAATGTACAACTAGAATTCTCCACTCAACACCCATACTCTTGCTTCCTGTCCATGCAGTCGTCAGTCCCTCACACATCAGTTGACTGATGAAAACCCACATATTGGTTCGAACCTTCCATGTTGCATCTCAATTTCCCTTCATGATGACCTGTTGAACATTCTTTACTTTCTGACTTGCTTGTCAACTCAGTGCCACACATTAAGAAAGCTTCTTAAACAAGATCCATCAGCAAACATCCTTTGGATCAAGGAATGAGAAACTGAAGGAAGTTAATAATAAGTTCTTTGTGACAAACCCTATCTGTCGAATGTCAGGCTTTGGCCAACCATTACGCAAAGTGGTCATCACTAAACAGGGGTTCAGGACAAATCAAGGTTCTTGCACAGCCAATCTAAACTGCTGTAGCCTCAGTATAAACCCCTTGTATCTCTAAATAAGTGCACAAACAATGCAGAAGTTACTAAGGAGCTTTGTAGTCTAAGTGATGGACTAATCACCTTAACCTCAGCAAATGAGGTTATCACTTTGCTCTGGAGATTTGTATTTGAATAAATAAAAATTGCATTCTTTACGTGAGCTGTGAGCAATTGGTAGGCAACCTTCAGCAACATGTTGGTTCTAGGAAGGTAGAATGTTAGCTGAATGCATTTGGAATCCTCTGCTTATTCTCTCTTCTCAAAACAAAAACACTGTTTATCAGCTTTGATGGAGTGAACAGATTATGTCATTTGTCTGTGAACGTCTACGATGCACATTGAAAAGCTAAATATAAATTGTTTTAGAAACCCTGGTGTTTCTCAATGCCATAAACGAAAAGAAAAAATAGGAAGGAAAAGAAAGAGAGGAAGGAAGAAAATAGAAGGAAGGAATGAAACTCTTAGATAACTTTTTCAAGGGTATCTCAAAGTTTAGTGCTGAATACTGGGAAACATTGCAGCCAAATTGGATACAAGAGGTTAACAACAGCAATGAGCAGGCAATCTCTTTTTTTATGTGTTTGTTGAAGGCTAGCACACTAAGTCATCTCAACTGCTGTTTTTTTTTTTTGCCTGGTGCCATAAGTCTTTTTGCATTGACCCAAAAAGGTCAGGCTGGGCCATGCTTTAGCATCTCATGTGAAAGATGGCACTTGCAACAGTGTAACACTTTCCCACTTCTGCATTTAAAGTATCAGCCTAGATTAAGTCCCACTTGGCTCAAATCCATTAATCTTCTGATCTGGAGGCAAGTGATCTTCCACAATCTGAAGGATGATATAAGCCAGGTTGATGCATCCGTTATAAATTTAACCACCAAGCCTTGTATACTGCACTGACTCAGGAATGACGTATTAATATTAATTCAGGAAGCTAAATTGTCATATTTCTTACAGCACAACAAACTAATCCTACAATTTTCATCTGACAGTATAAAGTCACCTGTCTGTTTCCCGAATCTCACCTACATTTTCAATTTAATCAGCAAATGCTTGTGGCTTTCTCTTTCAGTCAAAGTTGGTTACTGTAATAATTAAATCTAACAGTCTATATGCTATCAATTCAAGCTCTGCGTTCAGTTACTGATTAAAATTAGAGACGGAACTAAAAGTGTCAGTGAGCTGAGTGCTTACACACTAAAGAAAACCGTCACTGTCTTTAAGTGATCTCAATAGATTCAATTTGCGCTCTGTCCTCTGTCTTATATCACTGCAGTGAGTGAAGGGAGGCAGCTTACTTCCTGGTGATCAATTGACAGGATTGATAACAGTTCTCTGTCTACAATTTTTCATCATTTTGGTAGGAAGATAACCTTGGGGAATTTTGGGAGGTCTGAACTAATCTATTGAAGCAGCAGATATGATCATTTTACTTTGTTCCATTGCATGGGAGTTCACAGTACCTAACAGCACCACACAGAATCAACATTAGGAACTTAACACTCTGAGAAAAACTTGAAAATACAAAAGTAGTCTGAACAACTTCATGGTATCATCTTGGATATTAATTTGCAAAGTACCTGCTTTGCTTCCGAAGCCATTACAAAAATGAGATGCTGGATTTTTAAGCAGGAAATGGATGTAGATATTAACCTCGGTTAGCTGATATGAATGGAGTGAGAAGGAGAAAACCTATGAAACCTGATGATGGCCTAATGATTAGAAAGTTCACAGTTTCTTTAAAGGCTGTTAAAGGGAGGCTGAAAAAGATGTGTATACATTTAGATTGAAGTCTTGTTCTTCATGGACTGAATTGTCACAGTAACTCTGGAAAAGCTGATGTTTTGGTTAAAACAGTGAAATCAGGCGTGATAATGTGGACCATTTATCAGCTGAATTTCTGATTGTCATGGAATTGTGTTGGGTAAATATCATGTTGTGAAGTATTTGTGAATTGGAAGACAGGAAGCTAGAATTTGTGGTAAAAGTGATAATGGGGAAAAGAGTATGTAGTCCCTTTAAGGGGTGAGGTTTTTTTTTGTGCTTAGAGTTTTTTTATAAAATCTACGGCTGTGAGCAGCATCTGGAGTTTGCCAGTACAGAGAGCCTCAAAAAGTGAAACTAAGTGTATCAAAAAAAAAGCCTTACAGGTGACAGGCAAAGCAGCAGCCTTGTTTTGACATCGTGACAATAAGTTTGAATTTGGCCAATCAATTTAAAACAAGCACCTAGACACAGAAAGCCAATCGAATTTAAAACCTGATGGTGTTGACAACATCGAACCAATCCTATGTAAAACATACTATTATGTCATTAGGGGTATAAATATGAAAATCAGCAGAGAGCCAACTGCCATCAGAAAGAGTGAGCCAACATTCAGCTGCAGTGAAAAGAACTTTGAGCCTGGGTCTCACAAATTCCCCAAGCGCTCTGAAGACCCATCAAAAGTACCGTGGCAGTTTATGTTAAAGACCTCACTGACAAAATTGCAGAGAAACCTTTCTAGCAGCAATCTTGGCAGAAGCAAGGTATTGCAGCAGAGAGTTCCAGAAGAGACACAGTCTGTGCGAGTTTGGAGAGGTTAAGTTTAAATTTATTGTTTTCCTTTTAATCGATTTAACATAAATGGGACTTTTTTATTCGAATAGCATTCCATTAGAATTTAGTTCAGTTTGGGAACAGTCAGTACTTAGGGGGAAATTGTTTGGTTTGTTAGTATTTCTTTTAATTTGTTCATTGTTAGGGTTAAAAAAATAAGTAGCTGTTTGTTTCTTATAAAGTGGAGATCAGGGAGAGCCTTTTTTTAAGAGCTTTTAACGTATTACGAGGGGAATGATGGGCATCTCTGTGTGTTCTGGGGGTGTAATTATTAGAAGGGAACCTCTACTCTCATCATAATAGATTTCAGCTTGTATTTTAGTTTAACTTTCAGAGGGGTTTGGCCATCCCGCCCCTCTGTTACAATTATGTAGTTGATTGGATGACGTAAAAGTGATGAACAGTAAACACAAGTTTTATGTCAAAATTCATTAAAACAAAGAGGTAAGTGTCTTTTCAAGGAGACACCAGCAAATCTCAATTAGTTAATTGATGAAATCAACATTGCAAAATTGTATATGTTTGTGTTGCTCACCAGTTGTCAAACTGATTTTTTTTTGAGACTGAATATTGTCAAGAGTGCAGATTGCATAGCTTCTCCCTGTGAAAAGTATATAAAGCAGCTTGCCTCATAGCAAAAATTTAGCTCACTTGGAGAATCAATTGAGCAATGATTGAAAGGTAAAATGGAGCAAGCTGATCACCTGGTCTGATGTCCAGGCAAGTCCACATAAAAGAGTTCACTTGTGATTGTCAGTAACGTAGGGCAACATTTTCTGTCATATGCTTTGGGTATATTCTGTTACTAGAACTGCCTTGAGTTATTGATATTCAGAGTAACCCCATTGGATCAGAGAAAGTGGGACGAGAGGCCGACGTGGGCAACGTGATTGATATGAGAGAACCTGAAGATCTAAGACCAAAATTGGACCTCAGTCTTCATTTGCCTTGAGCAGGTAATGTGCAGAAGCCAGTTGAGCCTTCCACTGTAAATTGCATTTTATCTTGAACATTGTTTATCACACTCTGATACTATACTGGGATTGTAGATCCTGCTTTCTGGGTCATCACAAACTGGGGAACTTGAGGGGTGTGGGGGAGGGGGCTGAGTCTTTGTCCACAGTGATCTGCAATATGTGGAATTAATAGGAGTACTGCCTCTTTTGGTTGATTAAGGTTGCAAGATTTCTTTAAGAATCAACTGGCCAACTCAATTACAACACGAGGGCAAGTTTTCTCTTTATTACAATGTTTCTGTACTGTTGTTCACACATCTCTAAATGTGTCATTATCCTTTGCAACACAGTGTCTGGCTTGTCAGCCTTAAGCTATGCATGGCCTAAAGCTTCTTCCTTGCAAAGATCAGAGAAAGTCAGACTCGAAAAGGTGAGCTTATTGTGGCAACTTTGAGTCAATATCCCATTGATACCCCATGATTCCCTACCATGGTTTATCACACTCAATCCATGACCCAGAAGCAGAAATGGGGTTTTAGCTGGCTCTCTAAAGCAATCTGGCAAAGAAAATGTGGCAAGAAGTTCAGATTTCTGGGTCTACCTGGGAGATGGGCTAGGTAACCCCAGAATAAGAGCTCGGGATGCCAAAAGTAGAGGCAGCCGACAAGGATGGTTTGTCTGGGGTGCACTAATACCATGATGAAGTAGTGCAACAGATTAACATGAAAACAGATGCCTCTAGCCCTCACTCCTCACACTCCACTCCCCTGAAATTTTCCATGTTCCATCCATGCCAACTCATGCCTCCAGTGACTCACTTTTGCTTTTACACCGACCATGCCAAACTCACTCCTCCACTCTGGGCAGACATCTGGACACATTTAGTTGAAGTAAATAAAAGTTTGACGCATTCGTTTCAGCCAGCTATATTGAAAAAAGGCATTCAGAAAAAAAATTCATTTAGTACATTTAAGTACCTTCAACTAAATGAAGTCTGTAACAACAAGCATTGTCACTCCCATAGAATCTATACTACTTATGACTCTCGAACAAACTGTGAAATGGTAGACACTGGACTGCGATAATAGGTAAAAACGGAAAGAACTGCAGATGCTGTAAATCAGAAACAGCTGGATAAACTCAGCAGGTCTGGCAGCATCCGTGGAGAGAAATCAGAGTTAATGTTTCAGGTTGAGTAACACTTCCTCAGGACTGTGATAATAGATGGTTGTGCAATCAATCTTACAGCAGGATTCATAATGCAGACCCTCCCACGTGTGTCATTGGCACAGTGCATCAATCAACCTTTTGTTTCAAACATTGCAAATTTTTTTTCAATGAATTGAAATATAGCACTTTTAAATGTCTTGATCCTTTTAACAGCTTCCTCTGACAAATCTGTTTGGGACGTCTTCTTGACAATTTTAACTATTCTTTTTGTGTCCATACAATGAATGTTGAAAGTTCTGATGTAAATCATGTCATCTCATCAGCTATCCTATTGCAAGTTGCTGCATTATACTACAGAGAGAGCTTAATCACATTCAGAAATTTAGCCAGTTAATTAGTCACAGAAATTCCAAAGAGTTGATTATCCAAAATTGTGCACTCCAGCCAACACAAGAAGCAAATGCTCACAGCAGGAATCAAACTCAAATCTACTACCCAGATACAAAAGTGTAATGTGCTACCTCATTGCATCACTTGACTTCACTGGGCTATCAACTAGATCCACGAGAAAAATTGCTTGCATCAAATCTTGCAGAAACAATTATGTTCAATTCGACTACAAAATAATGACATTATTTGCCAGACATCTCTAAATTTAAACAAAATAAGACTGACCTCTCATTCAGTCAAGATAAGAATCACCTCTATTGTACCAACTCTAAATTATAATGCTTTATAAACAGTGCCAGTACTGCAGAAATTACCTTTATCTTTATATAGGACTATCTCACCCATCATAGTGAATCCTGGTTTCAGCTTAATTAGTTGCATAGTCCTCCTGGTAGATCAGAGTACTGTAGGAAGTTTATATAGCGATAGCATCAGGTTTCTTTGACATTATCGATGCGTACTCTACAATGTGTTGAAAGCAATTGAGCAGTACTTTGTTAATGCCGTCAGATGTTATCTGTCAAATATCTTCCCTTACTTAGTGGTGAATGCAGGATTTAAGAGCTCACTCTTAGCCATGTTGTGGGGCCCACATAACAGCAAGGAGGATCGTGATGTATTGGCTATGTTACTGGACAAGGCTAGGCTAATCCTCTGGGAATAAAAGCAAAATACTGCAGATGCTGTATGTCTGAAACAAACTCAGAATGCTGTAGAAACTTAACAGTTCTGGCAGCATCTGTGGAGAGAGAAGCAGAGTTAATATTTTAAGTCCAGAATGACTTCTTCAGAACTGAACGGTGTTGGATTTTTTTTTTCATTATTTTGACAGGCAGAGAAGCCAGGGTACAGAGACAGAGACATAGTGCAAAAAGTCAAAGAGGTTATTAATGTTGTTAATCGTTATTTCTCCTTCACCAGCTTAAAATGTGTTTTTTTTTGGGATCATACCTATTAGCCAAATTCCCTAAATTCTTAATATCTAATCCTTGGCATGCACTGCCCCACCTTGGCTTCATCAGAAGTGGTCAAAAAATGGCTGAATGCATTGTGTACAGCAAAGCCTATGGCCCCTCACAATTGTACAGAAGACTTGGGCTCCAAAATCATTGTACCCACAACCAGGATGCTCCAGCACAGCTACATTGCCATAGTGGGTATCACCTACAAGATTCACAGAAGCAAATTGCCAGACCTCTTCTTACACCATTACCTTCTGTTCCTGTAATCTCTAACACCTAGAAGGACAAGGTGATATTTGCAGGCACTGTGCTGCCCATTAGCAATTTCCTCTCCAAGCTATAGACAATGCTGACTTGGAAATATAACGTCACTGCTCCACAGTCACTGGATCAAAGTCTCTAACAGCACTGTGGATGGCTTTACATCAGATGGACTACAGCAGCTCAAGAAAGCTATCAACATCTTCAAGGGCACTCAGGGATAAAATGCTGGTCTCGTCAGCAATGCTCACCTCATCAAATGAATATATACGTTCTGAAATCAAATATGGATCAAGATTCCAATCTTTTAGTTTGATTAGGAGCTTAGAGATAATATGACGAAGAATGAATAAAAGCTTCTGAGTGCTGGATTTTACTAGTGTTTGGGAGATAGGCTTAGGAGGTAGGAACAGTCATAAAATGAAATCTGAATGCATCAGGAGGGAAGCCCAGTATTTTCACATTACAATCAAAAAGGTGGCTAGGATACCAGGAGAATGTTGCACTGGAGTAAGGTAAAAAGGCAATTGAACTGATTATACAAGCAATAAACAACAATTTCTCTTGTAATTTTTAAATTTTTAAAAAATGTTTACCGAAACAATGACCTGTTTACCCACATTATGGACACACCTTATTTGGCCATCAGGATCAGGAGTGGGACTTGACTCCAGAGACTTCAGAAGCAGGAATGCTACCCATTACATCACAAGATCTTCCCTCCAGCATTGTAGAACATCCCAAAACAAGTCACAGGAATGATTACAAAACAAAACTTGGCACTGAACCATTTTAGAAGTTAATAGAACTATTGACCAAAAAGCCTGCTTAAGGACAAGGGTTGACAGATCTAAAAAAAAAGAAAAAAAGAGTAAAGAGACATTTAGGTAGATAATTCTATAAGTAACGTATTAATATTGCAGAAATGACTTGAAATGTTGAACATTTAACATTTCTCATTATTGCAGGATCAGTTGATTTATTTAACTATTCATTAGTGGGTTCAGTTTCAACAAAATTTGCTGATTTAGCATTACTTAGTTCAAGCTAAGCTGTTGCAGAACATAGTTATAAATCTTAATAGAGTCGAGCTGTCCCTCTGTCAGCTTTTCTAGAGGCTTGATCTTCATTGGATTCTCATTATCACAAGGATAATTGGATTGAGTAACTCCACAGAGGCCAGTATCCCGTCACCAAGTCACCCTTTTATTTACGCGAGGATAGGACTTAACATAGAGCTGGCTCTAAGGAAGCTGGACCAGAGTGAACAGAACCTCCTGACACTCCTGTTTATATCTGTCAGTCAGGGCTCCCTGATTGGGGCTGTTAACCTGGTTCAATCAGGGACCTCATATTCTATTATTGCATTACAATCAGTACAGTGTGATTAATCTTTTCAGTCTAGAGCAATTTACAACATCTTCATATTGTTTAAAATATCAACTTTGGCCAGGACTTTACCGAGTGGGCTGTTGGTTCATTCCTGGGGCTGGAAAACAGGGGTCAACACTACATCAGACAGATTCCTAGGCTACATTGCGAGAGTGGTCAGCCAATTAGGTTACTGTGCCTGGGGCTGCTATCCAACCACAGGGCTGGCAGATCAGCAACCTCACTCGTACCACAAGATACACTTACCACTGCTGGAAAAAAAGAGCACATGTTAATCAATGCATTCATCCCTTCGACTGGGCCTGTGAGGTATCAGGACCAATTAGCCGTCCCCAATTATGCCCTATTTAAGCACTCCCTCAAAACTGATGATGACTTTCTTTCTATTCAAAGTTGTGGGGTCTGAGGTGATTAAGTAGTCCAGAACACCCTGTCACAAGTGAAACAGCTGGTCAATGGTTGAAACATGTGAAACCTCAAGGATCCTTTTCTCTGTTTGAATTTGGCCTCCACCTGAGCCTGTTGGAGATGTTTGAAATGGATGGCACCCTTGTAATGCTTCTTTTCCAGTTTGGTTCAAGTGGTCTTGGGCAAAAGATTCCTAAGAGACAAAATGGAAGGTAGCATTTATTCAGAGACGCTTTAAGGGCATCCTTGAAATGTTTCCTCTGGCCTCATGGTAACCATTTGTCCTGACAAAAGCTCAGAGTGGAGAGCTAGTTTCAAGAGCCTGTTTTTGAAATCTTGCGTGAAGCATGTAAACGATGTGGCCCACTCGCAGGGCTGATTAAAACACTGGTTGTGGTTAGTGTATTTGGCTGTGGTCAGTATGATCATTGACTCAAGATTGGATATTGATATCGGAGCATCTAACCTGCAATTGGATTTGCAGGATTTTTCAGATGCACTGGTAGTATGTCCCAAGAATCATCTAGGGGTGTTTGAGTTTCAACTGCAATTTAATTTGCAATGATTTGGGAGCCCCCATCTACCATCCTTACTGTTATGAAAGTTGCATTTTTATGGTCTGAGTCTTCATGCAGCAAATACAACAGTGTACCTATGATAGCATTCTCCAATGGACTATGATACCCATTGTTGTAATATTATAGTGGGTGAAGTTCAGTTAACTGCTGCATCCTTGACACTACCTTTGTTAATGCTACAGATTTTAAACTCGAAAGCTCTGAGGGGCTTATGGTCCATGATTAGCAAGGAATAAAATCTAATGCCAGCGTACACAAGACAAATGCTATGGCTTCATATGACCCACCTATCGTGGTGGAACAGAAATGTTATTTAACTAGTGGGAGACTACAAATGAATGGTGCAGAGGGACATGGGTATTCTTTTACATGAATCACACAGTTAGCGTACAAGTAATTAGGAAGGCAAATGGAATATTGGCCATTACTGCAAGGGGAATAGATAATATGAAAGTAGGGAAGGTTTGTTCCATCTGTAAAGTGGATTAGTACTGAAGAGTACTGAACACAGTTTTCAAATTAAGAATGAGTACCCCTGTGCCTGAAGCAATTCAGAGAAGGTTCATTAGGTTGATTACTGGGAATACGGAACTGTCTTATGAGGAAAGGTTGAGCGGGTTGGGACTCTATTCATTAGCATTTAGAAGAATGAGATGTGGTCTCATTGAAACATTGAGGATACTGAAGGGGCTGTGTAGGAGAGATGGTAACCCTCATTGATCAATCCAGAACTGGAAGAGAATTTTCTGGATTTGTTGCTTCATTAGTAGAATGGGATGTGAAAATGATGGTAATGTAACTGACTGACATCAGCAGACACATGGAAAGAGATTAATTGTGGAAACCACACTAGAGAGTGCTCTATTCAGTAACCTGTAACACAAAGATGGATTTTAAAAAAAAGTTACAGTACTGTAAAGTGGGAGAGAGTCTAACTCCACTAGAAGAAAGAGTTTGATATGCCAGACGCCAAGAGGAATGGTAATCCAATAAAAACCAGTCGCCTCCAGGCAGGTTCAGACGAAAAGGGCAGGATTGACTATCAGTGACTATTTCCCTGCCATATGCATAGCCCCTTAAATGTGCACAATTCATGAAGATGAAGGGACACCTCCATTCCCACTACCTTCTCCTTTCCCCCTTGGCCTAGCTCCTTTTAATGGTTCATTTTGTAAAAAAAAAATGATTTTTAAAAAGTGGCTGAGATAATGCCATCTTGTTGCGATACATCCCAGTTACTTTATTGTGTTGCAACAGGGTGCTTTCCCTGAAACTGGAAGGCCTTTAATTGACCTCAATTGACAGGAAACTCATTCACAAATCAAGCACCTAGAAAATCTTAACTTTACCCAGCTTCCTGTTGAAGTCAGGCTTCTGAGTGGAAAACAAAAAAAAAAACCCTTAGCTCCTTCCCCTTCTCGGAGGTGAAAATTCAAACCTGATAATCTCATTCATGTACATCTATTAGTTCAGCAAAGTTATCATACAGGAGAAACAGGTGTTTATATTTTCCTGAAGTTTTGCTTCTGTATGGTCACCCAGAGTCAGGCTGGATGGAAGACTGTTTAATAGGGAGTGCCTAGAGATTGTATCCCGAGTACCTGTTGACTATCTAGTGACTAACAAAAAAAAAGCCAGTTGATTCAAGTTACTTTCAATCAACTGTTCAATACCGAGTGGAGGCTTCAATTTCTTGCTGGTTGGTTCTGTTATTACAATAAGAATGAAAAATGCTAGAATTTCAGAGGGTCTATCTTGACACAGAAATAAGAACAGGTTAATATTTCAAGTGGAGACTGTTTATCATATAACCTTGGGTTCTATGTAGAATTGCTTCTTTATTTTTACGGTGGCTCTTCGGCAACTTATGCTCACAGTCAAAAGGTGTCAGCTGGTGATTGCTATTTCACTTTCCATGTTGTGGAGGAGCAGCCATGGTGCTTCTTGATTTCATTAATAATGAATGAACATTTTGAACAGCAGATAGCAGCCGCTATTCAAAGATTCTCTTAACTCATTGATAAATCTCTTCTTTGACCCAGATGGATGCCTGATGACACAAATTGAGTGAATCATAAATGACTGTCATCTGAAAGATGACACATACCAGTAAAATCCTACTGAAATAAGATACATACCAGTAAAATCCTACAGAAAACTAATGGATTTGAAAAAGAAATGCTCTGTCCTTATACCTAATTACATGATGCATAAGTTACTGTAAGTTTATAAAATATACTTTTACAACAGCTTATCAGAGTGCAAACTTTGCATTCACCATAGAATCCTTACAGTGCGGAAAGAGACCATTTGGCCCATCGAGTCTGCACTGATCCTCCGAAGAGCATTCCACCTAGACCCGACCCCCTATCCTACCCCTGTAACTCAACAATTACCGTAGCTAACTCATGAGGCCAGCACACTGTGGACAATTTAACATGGCCAATCCACCTAACTTGAACATCTGTGGACTGTGGAAGGAAACCGGAATACTTGGGAGGAAGCCCATGCAGACAGTGGGAGAATGTGCAAACTCCACTCAGTCATCCGAGGATGGAATTGAACTTGTGTCTCTGGTTCTGTGAAGCAGCAATACTGATTACTGAGCCACCGTGCGCTAGCTAGAGCTATCTATCCCTGAAAGATATGCATTCCCCCAGTTTAAACTTAAATATCCACTGTTCCATTGTTGCAAAAGAAATGCTAATTCCACCTTTAAATCAGCAATATTTACCCATACAACTGAAAAATAAAATCAGTCATTTGTTCAGGTGATGTGACAAACTGGTGTTATGTTATCCTCTCTTGAAGGAACCTGGTGATTACAGATTCCACTGTGCTGAAAGCAGAGAGTCGAAGAAACCCAAAACTTTTACCGGTGGGAGGAAAATCAAACTGCGATGATGAATATTCTTTGTCAACATACAAAGATGTCTTGTTTAAAGATGTAAAATAAATATAGATTTAAGTAATATTATTAAAGATTTATTTTATATTAAGTACTAATTAGTCTTGCCGACATTGTTCCTAATTGTCATAACAAACAGCCATATATTTATCCCATGGATATTTTAAATTAATATTGAACTTAATAGAACTTAAACAACGCTATCACCTTTAAATTAACTTCTTTAGGCAGTACACAGCACTAAAAATATTAACATAATAATCAGTGAACAGCATGAGACTGTAAGATTGTATATATGTTTAAAAATATCATGTAATTATAACGAACGTTCCACAACAAAACAAAGTGCTAGAGAAATTCAGGAGAGTCCAAAGAAAAGGCACATTGAACTGTAAATTTTAAGTCTGTTTTCCTCTACACACATGCTGCCACAGCTACTTTGTTTTTATTCCAATTTCCAGTGTCCACCGTATATTACTTTTATTACTACCCATTAGCAATTTGATGTCCAAATTGAATAGGTCCTAAATTATTTCTTTAAAATAAAATTGAAATGGGCTGAAAAAGTTTGGCAGATCTGGAGAATAAAAGTTATCATTTTTGGCCTGATATGACTCTTCATTACAAATGAAGGGAGCCAAATCATAGAATCCCTACAGTGTGGAAGGCCATTCAGCCCAAACTGACCCTCATAAGAGCATTCCACCCAGACCCACCCCTCTATGGCATCCCTATAACCCGGCATTTCCCATGGCCAATACACCTAACCTGCACATCTTTGGACTGTGGGAGGAAACCTGGGCACCCAAAGGAAAACCACATTGAACAGGGAGAAGAGCAACTATCTGTGTGGAGTTTGAAAAAAGGGTGGAATTAAACATGAGTCCCTGGCGCTGTGAGGCAGTAGTGCTAACCAGTAAGCCTCCATGCTGCCCCCAATCAGATGGTGAGATGCTGTTCCTCAAGTGGGAACTGGGTTTCTCTGGAACACTTTAACAAGCTAAGGGTAGAAATGTGAGCAAGATAACAAGGTGAAAGATTAAAATAGCAAGCAACCAGAAGGTCAGAGTCTTAACTATATCTTGTTCAGATATTTTCTACAAAGCAGCAAATAGCCCAAATTAGGCTTTTCCAATGTGGAGTTCAAATTGCAAGTACCAAACAAAATCAATCAGATTGAAGGAATTACATGTAGAACACAGTTTCACCTAGTAGACCTTGGAAAGTGAGGAAAAATGTAGGTTTTACACATCCTGAGATTCTGTGAGAAGGTGTCTTTGGAAGATGAAGTGTTAGGAGCAACAGACAGATGTGCCAGGGTATTGTGGAGTAAATAGTATCTTTAGAATCTAAGGTTTTGGAGTAGATTTGTAGCTCAGGTTGTGGGTCTTGAGGTTGGTTGGCTCGCCGAGCCAGTTTGTTGTTCCGCAGACGTTTTGTTACCGTGCTTGGTAAGATCCTCAATGCAGCCTCTGATGAAGCGTTGATAACAAGCATGGGGCTGGATGAACACAGCAGGTCAAGCAGCATCATAGGAGCAGGAAAACTCGACGTTTCGGGCCTAAACCCTTCATCAGAAATGGGGGAGGGGAAGAGGGTTCTGAAATAAATAGGGAGAGAGGGGGAGGCGGATAGAAGATGGATAGAGGAGAGGATAGGTGGAGGGGAGGCAGACAAGTCGAAGAGGCGGGGATGGAGCCAGTAAAGGTGAGTGTAGGTAGGGGGGTGGGGAGGGGTTAGGTCAGTCCAGGGAGGACGGACAGGTCAAGGGGGCGGGATGATGTTAGTAGATAGGAGATGGGGGTGTGGCTTGGGGTGAGAGGAAAAACCGGTTAGGGAGGTGGAGATGAGCTGGGCTGGTTTTGCTATGCCTGCCTCTTTGTAGGTTATGTGGAACAATCCCTCTTCCAGACCTACACTGGCCCTAAACCACACCTCTTCCTCCGTTACATTGATGACTGCATC
>JAHRHZ010000217.1:5737070-5799427 GCA_024137785.1 Ginglymostoma cirratum
GATGCTGCTTGACCTGCTGTGTTCATCCAGCCCCATGCTTGACTCTGACTCCATCTTGATGCAAGTGTCTAATTATGACCATGAATCTGCTGTCAATTTTTAGAAAAATCCATCTGGTTCACTAATGTCCTTTGGGGAAGAAAACCGCTATCCTTACCTGGACTGGTCTACATGTGACTCCAGACTCAAAGCCAATGTGGATCTCATCCTGTGAATGAATTTTAAAAAAAGATTCAGCTCCTCACAGCAGATGAGAACACTGACTTTAATCACGAAGTGGTGAGTGACCATATCCAAACCCCTGGACTAGTTTCAAAGGCTGCCTTTGCACATTATGGAGGACTGGGACTCCCAACCGAACACTACCAACCTCTTGATCGAGGATTGCTGGCAATACAGCAGCACTCTGAGCTTGGTACCTCTGGCTGAGGAGCAAGACACAAAAAGGCAGAGATGCTATAGGCATCCAGGTACGTTCAAAATGAATGCGTGATAGGAGAGCAATTGGATAGCCTAGAGAGGCAACCTGATTCAGTCCAGGACCCGAATGCTTTTACTGAGCATTCTTCCAGGGCCACTAATATTCAAACCTCAAACAGCCTCTGTTCAATTAAAAAAAAAGAATGGAGTGCCAGAAAATGTGCAGAGGGTGACTTTCTCTGAGACTGCCAAAGGATCTGACCAGGATTGAAGTCAGTGGGCGTGAAGTTGAAAGGTCTGCCATTTTTGAAGATATACCTACCTACCATTATATAAAGAAAAGTAGTTGTTGGCAGGTGAATGGTGATTCTCAGGGCTGTGTCTTTAGCTCAATCAGCTTAATTTGATTAATCAGCAAACATCCCTCTATCATATAGTCAGGTGGGCACATTTGCTGATGATGGCACAATATTCAGTGCCATTTGCCACTCCTCAGGTACTGACACAATCTATCCCCATATACAGCAAGGCATTGGCAAAATTCAAGTCTTGGGCTGATAGGTGGCAAGTAATATTCATTCCATATTATGGCCAGAAAATGGCTATCCCAATAAGAGAATGCAATCATAAACCTCTGATAATACATAGCTTTACAATTGCATAACTATCCACCATAAACAATCAACAAATCACCATTGACCAGAACTTCAAACAGCCAAATAAATATTATGGTTACAAAGGCCAGGCCAGAAGCTGGGAATTCTATACAATGTGACTCATTTCCTGACTCCCCAAAGCTGTTCACCATTTCAAGGCACACGCCTAGATTATGACTGAATACCTCCCAATTGCATGGAAGACCGCATCTCCTACAGCACTGAAGAAGCTCAAAACCATCCAGGGTCAAGTAGCCAGCTGAGTTATATACGTTCAGCATCCTAAACATTTATCTCCCTTGAACATCGGTGCCCATTTGGTAGAGTACATACCACCTATGGCTCGCATTACAACAATTCACCAAGGCCCCTGTGACATCTTTGAAATCAGCAAAATCTATCACTGGGAAGCACATGGACAGCATATTTGTAACAAACTCCCCGTTGGCAAGTTCCCTTCTAAAGGTGCACACTATCCTGACTTGAAACTATCTCTCATTCCCTCACTTCGCTGGATCACAACACTGAAACAGCCTTCCTAATAGGACGGTAAGCATACCTACATCCCATGTACTGCAGTAGCTCAGCAAGGTTATTCACCAACACATTCTCAAAGGCAAAAGGGGATGGGCAATAAATATTGGCCTAGCTAGCAACACCCACAACCCATTAAATTTTTAATATAATTTTGAACAGGGTGGCATATTTCAAAGGACTATTACTAAATCATTTGAATTCTTTTGTCTCTTTTCTTTGGCCATGGACAATGAAACTGCATTAGAAATACCCTTAAAGATCAACAACGCCATCTATTTGTGGAATCACAGGAGATGGGTGAGATATTAAATGAGTATTTCATGCCATTATTTACCGTGGAGGAAGATATGGAAGCTAGAGATCTTAGAAAATATACAGTGATATCTTAAAATGTGTCCATATTACAGAGGTGGTGGTGCTGGACGTCTTAAAATGCATAAAAGTGCGTAAATCCCTGGGACCTGATCAGGAATATACCAGAACTTTGTGGGAAGCTAGGACAGTAATTTCTGGGATTTCTACTGAGATACTTACATCATCGATAGCCATGGATGGGGTGCTGGAAGACTGAGGATGGCTAATGTGGTGTCATTAAATAATAATGGTGGTTAGAAAAAGGCAGGGAACTATACACAGGTGAGCCTGGCATCAGTGGTAATTAAGAAGTTAGAGGGGATTCTGAGGGACAGAATCTACAAGTATTTGGAAAGGCAAGGACTGATTGGGGATAGTCAACATGGCTTTGTGCATGGGAAATCATCTCTCACTAACTTGATTAAGTTTTTTTGAAGAAGTGACAAAGAAGACTGATGAAGGCAGAGCAGTGGGTGTTGTCTGCATGGACTTTGGCAAGGTATTTGACAAGATTCCGCATGGTAGACTGGTTAGCAAGATTACATCACATGGAATCCAGTGGCAACTAGTCAGTTGGATACAAAATTGGCTCAAAGGTAAGAGACAAAGGGTAGTAGTGAAAGGTTGTTTTTCAGACTGGAAGCCTGTGACTAGAGGTGTGCCACAAGGATTGGTGCTGGGTCTACTGTTTCTTGTAATTTATTTAAATGATCTGGATGTGAACAGAGGAGGAATGTTTAAGTTTGCAGATGACACCAAAAAAGTGGTGGTGTAGTGGACAGTGAAGAAGTTTGTCTTAAAGTATAATGTGATCTTGATCAGACGAGCTGATCGGCCAAAGAGAGGCAGTTGGAATTTAATTTAGAAAAATGTGGGGTGCAGCATTTTTGGCAAGGCAGGACTGATACACTTAATGGGAGGGTCTTGGGGAGTACTGCCAAACAAAGATCTTGGGCTGCAGGTTCATCATTCCTTGAAGGTGAGATCACAAATAGATGGGGTAGTGAAGAAGACGTTTGGTACGCTTGCTTTTATTGGTCAGTGTTTTGAGTACAGGAGTTAGCATGTCATGTTATGGCTGTACAGGACATTGGTTAGGCCACTGTTGGAATATTGTGTTCAGGCCTGGTATCCCTCCTATAGGAAAGATGTTGTTAAACTTGAAAGGGTTCAGAAAAGATGTACAAGAATTTTTCCACGTTTGGAGGACTTGAGCTATAGGGAGAGTCTAAATAGGCTGGGGCTATATTCCCTGGAGCACTGGAGGCTGAAGCATGATCTTACAGAGTTTTGTAAAATCACGAGGGGCGTGGATAGGGTGAGTAGGCAAGGTCTTTATCCCAGGGTAGGGGAGTCCAGAACTAGGGGACATAGGTTTAAAGAGAGAGAGGAAAGATACAAAAGGGATCTAAGGGGTAACTTTTTCATGCAGAGGGTGGTGTGTGTATGGCATGTGCTACCAGATGAAGTGGTGGAGGCTGGTACAATGACAACACTTAAAAGGCATCTGGACGGGTACATGAATAGGAAGGGTTTAGAAGGATATGGGCTAAATGCTGGCAAATGGGACTAAGTTAGTTTAGGATATCTGGTCAGCATGGATGAAGTGGACCGAAGGGTCTGTTTCCACATTTCTGACTCATTTCATTACACATTATGAAAAATATTATATGTAGGCTTTTCCTTATTCTTTCTTTTTAATCATCAATTTTCTTCCCTTCACACTGATCATCCGCTTACAGCACTCCATCCTATCACCCCAGTAAGTTAATAACTGACTCAAACTCCTTTGCTTGCACAGAATTAAGATTAACACAGTTTGGACACAGTATTTTAGGTTACAGCTAATCTCTGATAAATTTGGCTCAGCGTCCATGGTTTGTCAACAATTTGTCAGGGAGTCTCAGACGCTACTCCAAGACAAACATCACCACTGATTATGATCACGCATTCAACAGTTCACATGCACCATTTTACAACACCGGTCATTTCACATACAGCTGACAGGACAGGCAATGCTAGTTCAATCTTCCCTGCCTACCCCAGGAATATTGGCATCAGTTGTAAGGGACCTTTGTATGAAAGACAGATCTACAGTCCAGCTGAGTGAACATGAAGAGATGTTATTGAACATAACAGTATGCAAAGAAAGGTGAGACAGGACATCTCTCTAGAACCTTTAGTCCTAGGTTCCAGTCTCATGTGATCTGGCATCACTGTGACATGTAGCATTACACAAATACTCATTCAATAATCTTAGAGGTACAATTAACTCCCTACTTCATAGTCAATTGTGGCCCTTAACTATTACCTTCTGAGTCAACAAAAATGAAACTGAACTGGAAACTTCCTGCTGAAATGCAATGCATACATTTGCTGTGGCACCAAGGTTTGGCTATTCTCTCACACTTACTACCCATAACAATATCAGCAGATATTAAACTATTAGGTTAATGAAAGGGCAAAAATGCCCTTGAAGTCTCTGACTGAAGCACATAATGCCGATTCTTAACATACTGTCATAACACACACTTCAGCGTCTTACCCTTTTTAATGATTCTTTAAATAAAAAGCTTCTCTTTTCACTTTCACTTGCATTAATGAAATAAATGAATTCAAGCATGACTGATTACTGACTTGTGAATTATTCAAATATTGTACATGTATTATGAAATGCATATGGAAGATTGAAGCAGCTTGCTATATTCCAATTCCCAGTATCATTTTGTTTAAACTCAGAAAAAATTTTAATGACAAAAGTCTTCTGTCCAATCCCTTGTACATGTTTGTCTGGATCAGAGATCTTTTAAAAAAAAACCTCTTAATCTGCAATGACCATTATCGGCTCATTAATACCATTCTATTTCATGCCTTATACTGTGCAATTTACATGCTGCTAAAGCAAACACATTCTCAATGCCCTTCTAGTACAACTGGCAATCATCTCGGATTTTTTTAAAAATTGCATCTCTCTAATACTAATATTCTGTAATTTTTTTTAAAAAAACAATATGCGACAGCCTGTGGGGGGAGTGATACACTGTAAATTTTCAGTTTGTTCTGACCTATGGAATATTAATTTCATTACAGAACAATCAAACTCTCGTGGATAAAGATTGGGTAAAATGCTACTCTTTCATAGATCATGAAATCCCCACCACATGGAAGCAGGCCATTCAGCCCATCGAGTCCACACCTCCGAAGTGCATCCTACTCAGACCCATGCCCCTACCCTATCCCTGTAATCCTGCATTTCCCATGGTTAATCCACCTACCCTACACACCCCTGGACACAATGGGCAAATTAGCACTGCCAATCCACTTAACCTAGGACTGCAGTAGGAAACCAGAGCACCCTGAGGAAACCCATGCAGACACAGGGAGAATGTGCAAACTCCATGCAGACATTCGACCGAGGCTGGAATCAAACCCAGGTCCCTGGCGCTCTGAGGCAGTAGTGTTAACCACTGAGCCACCATGCTGCCCCGGGATAACAAGGTGTGGGGCTGGATGAACACAGCAGGCCAAGCAGCATAATAGGAGCAGGAAAGCTTGACGTTTCGGGCCTAGACCCTTCATCAGAAAATCATGCTGCCCCACCCATTTTTCTCGTTCACCAACCAGGAAAATGAAAATGGTATTACAACCGTACCCAATCACATTATAATCTATAAGTGAGGTTGAACATCTTTCTCATCTCTATCAATTTTGCAACTACTTTATGTTATTTTAACAATTTGTGTTTCTGGTGTATTAGATCATTTCAATAGAAACTGAAGTATTTAAGTTTCAGTCTAAAATTGGCTTACCATTGTTTTAAATAGGACCTGCTAACATCAATAATTACTCTACTGGAAGTATCAAATTCTGGAAGAAAAGGAAATCATTCTTCCGCTTAAGGAAATATAGAGGTTAAAAATTTGACTTGAGCAATGATGTAAAACAGAGGGTTTTGCATGGATCACCCATTCCAAAACATCCCCAATATTCAATTTCCCAGAGGAGCGCCCCACGAGGAAACAAAAGAAAAAAGAAACACTTTTTTGAATTTCTTCTCTCTCTGATCCAATTCATTATTGGATTAGTCCTGTGGATAGTTTACTGTTGTGTCCTATTCAGAAAAATGCCTTGTATGAAATTATACTGAGTGGAATGTGCATTTAGAACCTTACCTGCATGTGTTGAAAGATTCCCACCAACTTTGGATCAGTGTCTTTTCTGCCCACTTAGGAGTGCAGCTGAAAATGTCTCAAGTCAACTCACAGAACACATTAGTGAATTGAGAGATGTAACCTGCACCCATGTCTGGCTTTCAATGAATATGTAGATTAATCCTGCCCTATAAAGCTCAGCTTCCAATGAGATTACAAATGCCATTGACAACTATATGCCACCACAGTGAAAAGAGCCATCAGGAATTACAGAAATTTATCTTGACTCTAGATTTTGGGCAATTATGTAAATCATAATTTATTCTTAATATAGCTAGAGACTAAAGAATAATTCATTCTGCAGAGATGAAAGAGGAAGGATTCAAAATGATCTTGTGTGATTTAGCCATATAACATCAAAGAATGTGCAAAGGTATCAAAAATAAGATTCATGGATTCCACTCACTCAAGAGAAGCCTTCTGCAACTGCGTGATAGATATATATTTCTAATCAACTTGATCAAGGATGTTATTGTGTACCTCAGTACCAGATGAGACTTGAACCCAGGCTTCCTGTCTTAGGAACTGAGTAATAGAAAAAGGGACTATTATTACTATTCACCACAGTAATTGCTGATCAAAGTGAAGCTTGCAGGAATGACATGTATCTTTATTAATCAAATTCCCTATAGGAACTAGGGTGAATGGATATGGATAGCTTTCCCAATGAGGCTTAATGGAGGAAATGCCAATTAATGCAGAAATCAATTGGGAGAAATGTGAAGAAGGTATGCACAAATCATTAAAATTGAATACAGATGAGTTACTACAGCCAACTTTCAATAGTCAAGCCTGAGGTTGAATTCAACCCAAACTAATGAACCGAAAATATGGTTTTTGAATTGCTGTAATGTTGTTATTTAACATGAGTTAAGGCAGTCTTCATTCTTAATGACTATCAATTCATAGCACTTGACCAAATCTACATTGGCAATCTCACCCAGGAAACTTGAGAATTTGTCTTTTTTTTAAAAAAACTGTAGTCATTTGACATGGTTCATTAGCAAGATTGGCTTTTATTGCCCATTTTCAGTTTCCTTTTTAGAAGGCATTTGTGGATTTTCCTCTTGAAGTGCTGTAGTCTGTGTGGTACTAAACCAGAATTGTCAGTAAGTGCTAGCATTTGACTCTGAAATGAAGGAAAGACAACAAGTCAACATATTATGTGATTTGAAACTAAGATAAAGATGATGACTGATGTGCCTACTGACTTTGATTACCTAGTTGGAGGAAGCTGTGGGTTTAGGATGTTTTTAGATTGTTTGGTGGGTAACTATAGTGTATTATCTGGAGAAAGCAGTGTGCTGATGTATGCAATAATGAAGTAAGTGGATGTCTAAACCAAGGGGTAAAGTGCCTATTGAACAGCCTAACGGAGGCTGTGATTAGAATTGGGCTGTTTATTTACAGAGTTTGAAGCGATGTTCATAATGATACTGGAAAAGATGAAAAGTTAACTTTTTTTGTTTGTAGAAACCAAGTTTTGTCTTCCTTTCTTTAGATCATTTGAAAGGACTCAATACTATTATAAAGACTGACATCCAAAAGGGATGTAAGTATGTACTAGCTAACAATGTAGAACAGAAAACACTGAAGTTGTTTACCCTCTGCTTTATCAGGTTTCAGTTAATAATATTATCACACCTACTCATCCTTATCTTCCTCCCCAGTGCTGTAATCTCCTCCTGTCTTACAACTCTCGATGAACTCTTCTTCCAATTAAAAACCTTTTGTGCATACTTCACTTAATGTACTTTACCACCAGCATCCATGTCATCAGTTTTCTAGGAATAATATTCTACAATTCCATCTTCAAAACTGACGTCTCTCTTTCCATTTAAGATGATGCTTAAGACCTATCACTCTGATCAAGCATTTGATCATTGGCCCCAGTGTTTCCTTCCATGGCCAAATGATTTTGATTGACAATGCTCCCATGAATCTTATAATATTTCTCATCAGCCTTATTCCCTTAGGGTCATTATAACATTGTTACTTCATCCTTTAGCTCATCCTGTCAGTCAACTATTCCGCTTAGACCCACATTTGTTCAATCTCCCACCATTGGGCCTTTCCAATTACTCTAAAGGCTTCCTCTTCTCTTTCCTCCCGAAAATCACATTTCTATTACTCACCTCAACATAGTTCCTTCCTCTTTTCTCTAAAAGTGGATGATTGTGCCACTTTAATCTCTTTTTGGATACTCGTTTTTCTGGTTCCCATAGTTATCTCCTCTAATGTAGATTGACTGCAGAATTCTGCGGTGCAGAAGGATTTGGGTGTTCTAGTATTTGAGTCATAAATTAAATAATTCTAGTATCGTATTACAATGCAGATATGTCACATGATCAAGATGGACTTTTTTTAAAATTATAAGAGTTCATCATAAAACTAAAGATGTTATACTTCTGTTATACAGGGTCTTGGTGATACCACTTTTGAACACTATGTAGTTATGTTTTTTTTAAGGATGGATGAAAAGTGCATTAGAAACAGTTTGGAGAAGTTTTACTAGATTTCCTGGAATAAATGAATTGTCTTAGAATAAATAGGAGTTAAAAATGGAGTTTAGTAAAGTGAAAGGTGACTTAATTGAACTTTATAAGATTCTGATCGGTCTTGACAAGGTGAAGTTGCAAAAGATATTTCCTCTTGGGTCAGCTCTGAAATAGAGAACGCTGTTTTTTTTTTAAAACTGGGTATCACCCTTAAAGGACAGAGATTAGTTTTTGTTTGAAGATAGTGTGGCCCTGGAACTCTACTTCCAAAGACATTGGATATGTTGGGTCATTCTGCATTTTCAAGGCAGATATATATTTATAACGGGGCAAGGGAATTGGAAGGTTAACAGAGTTAGATGGGAATGTAATAGATCAGTCATTATCAGGCTGATTGGTTTACTTCTGCATTTTTATATGTTCGTATGGTCCTTCATCCCTATGTATTGCTTTCTCTCTTTCTTTCTTGATACTCCATACATCCACCTCAATAATCACATGCTATTTTTATCCATCATTTTTCCTCATTTTTTGTTGTAATCCAAGTTTCTTTCCCAAGGCTGATCTCTCAAATATCTTGCAGATTGTCCTTTCAGTTTCAGCAGTATTTCTCTAATACATCATTGAATGGCTTCCAGTTACTCCAAATCAAACTAACTTGTTACTTGAATTCCATTTCTGTTTCCATTTTCTGTCACCACTGATTCCAGGTACCTTCCACTACTCACATTTTCTCTGGATCTTCGTGCATAATCTTTCTAACTTCACTGATTCTCTTCCCTAAACTGAAAGCAGCATCACATAAATAGGGGCTATGCCCCTTATGCCCATGTCTTCCAGTGATTGTCTCCAGACACTCAGCTATTTTCTCGTTATCACCACCACATTGCTCAGATTTCTGCAAAAATTGATCATGTCGCTTCCTATCTCGTATACTCAGTTAGAACATTCATGACGCTCTGGAAGAGGCTCGTCCTGATTCTTTGTCAGGTAACTTTCTTTCAAATCTACTTTCTTTCTTTTTGTCTGGCATTCCTTGTATGCCTTATTATAGTCACATTCACTTTTCAGTGACTCCATGGACTCTAGCGCATCTCTGGGCTTTCTCCCAGGCCACCTGGTCATAAGTCTGCTATATGTTGATGAATACAATCTTTCTTTTTTGGAATTGATCTTATCAGCACTTGCTCCTCACAAAAAATGGCATCAGTGGTGGTTCTTTTGAGCTGATCTTGATCTGAGCTTCATGGGTTTCAGTCATGTTTCTCACCCCCTGGTTGATGTGTCTCCTTCATTAGCTCAGGGTTTAATTCCTTTGTGCTTTACAGTTTCCCTCTGAAGATCCCTTGATGCATTTCAGATTTTTTCTCTATCTTAGCACAATTAAGTAGCTTGCTCAGGACCAGGACCCCCATCTTCACGTCATCAGATCTGTACTTCCACTGATCCTACTGTTTTGCCTTTTCCAATTTTAAAAAAAATGCTGGTGAATCTCCTCTGCACCCTCTCCAGCGCAATCACATTCTTCCATAAGTGTTGCAACTGGAACTGCCCAGTATTATATCTGTGGTCTAACCAATGCTCTACAAATTTGTAGCAAGATTTCCTTGCTGCTAAGCTTTATACCTGACTAATGAAGACAAGCAGCCTGTATGCCTTCTTCACCACCCTGTCTACCTGCAATCCATGGACTTGCACACCAAGGTCCCTTTTGTTTCTCTGTACTCCCGAGGGATCTATCATTCTTTATGTCAGTCTTTCCCTGATTAGACCTCCCAAATTCATCACCTCATACTTGTTGAGATTGAATTGCATCTGCCATTTCTCTGCCCAATTTTCCAGTTGATGAATATCAGACTAAATAGCCTAAAACCATCTTCCTCACTATCATCAACACCACCAACCAGCGACATCTGTATACTTAATAATTATACCTTCTTATTCACATCCAAGTCATCGCTTTACATAAAGAGTAAGGGTCCTGCTGATGACCCCTGTAGTACACTGCTTTCTTTATATTTGTTCTTTGTTTCTTTATTCTCTCTTTTCTTCGAGCCCAGGCTATGTCCACTCCTTCAATAGCCCCTGCTATTTGGTTTCAATATTATATGCAAATTCTGTCCACTACCTTTTTTTTTCTTTCCATCGTTCCTCCTTATGGATGATCTTTCTCACTACTTTGCCAGACTTTCTCATCTGGTCTGTTGCTGAGTTCTACCAGTCTTTCACGGTGTTTGTTAATTTCTTATGTGTCTTTCCATCAGTTCTCTGAAATCCCCCTTCACTTGCAGATGCTTTACTATCTTAAATCCTCTCTCTAACTGCAAATTCCTAACTCTTTACTAACCCCAGCTTAGCTTGGCCACTCTTCAATGTGATCTTTGGTTTTCTATATGAAATATTACAGAGATTATGCTGCAAAGAACATCGCCACATCTTTTATTTTGTGACCTGTTAAAATAGTCCATGTTGGAGTAAAATTTTAAATAAAGTCTTAAATCCTTCTAACAAGATACTGACAAGTCATGAAGGCTATGGCGAATTGAACATCATTGGAAACTAGCAAGGAGAAACATTTGAATAATGTTGAATTCAAATGGAAATAAAATCAGCCTTCATGTTAAACAGGCTGCCAAGTTGAGGAGCCATCCTTGAGCCATTTGTCAAGAGCAATCTCGAGCCATTAATGTTTTTAATATACAATATCTGCTTCATTATATGTGATTTCTGACCCATTAGAGCATTAGGTTTTTATTTTGTATAATTGTTAGCTACTGCTTCCCTATCTATCCGACCCAATCATATTGGAACTCATAGATTTAAAGCACTCTCTGTCTATAGGGATATTAATGCAATGGCTCTGGCAATCATTTAGAAATAGGAAGCAGTGAAACGGCACCAATGGTAAACTTGATTTTTATTTATTTGCTGTAATTGTGAACCTAACACTCCTAAGGGAGGACAGACATCAAGACAGTATCCTGTGGGGACATTGCTCAAGTCAGATGCTTCATTTGTTTCTTCAATCTCTAGAAGACTGAGTAGAATATTGTGTGGATGAACAGAAGCAACTCATTTTCCATCTGTAGTAGAAGCTGTAAATTTATATGAAGTTTAAGGTACTCCAGTTTCTCCTCTGGTGAGAAAGGCAAGTTTAGCATTTTCACTTTATCCAGTGGGGATCCCAACTTCAAATTTGGTTATTCATTGTTTTATTCAAATTCGGTATTTGATTTGTAAGTTGATTTAAATGCTAGCTCGCATTTTCTTAAAGCTTTAATGATCAATTAGGGTCACTTTCCTTCAATCAGACAATTTTCTCAAAGAAATTAAGTATTCATACATAATTAGGCTGGTGCAACTGAAATGAGTCATACAGCGAGTTAAAAGCTTAGCTGTTTCCAAGACTTTTTTGGGGGACAAAAGGGGGAGGGGGGAAAGCAATATTTGGCTTTTAAATGTTGCAGATCTTGGTTGCAAAGTTTAGGTGAAAGTTCTACCTAAATAATATTTGTCTTCAAAATGTTGTCTGCAGCACGACGAGGCTTGGTGCTAATTATGCTGTCCACCATTTTAGTGAGAGCGTTAGTGCCCAGAGGGAACACTCAGTCAATAACCTGGCTACACCGCAACTTATGTGAATCAGGATGGAATGTTGCTTTGACTTCAGCACTACCATTTTGGAGTCCCTTAATCAAGCACAATTGCCCATGTCAGCAATAGAAGGGGACACCAGGCCATACGATTCAAAGGGATTAGTAATTACTTTCAGTTTAGTAAAAACTGAAAGAACTGCAGATGCTGGAAATCAGAAACAAAAACAGAAATTGCTTAGCAGGTCTGGCAGCATCAGTTGAGAGAAACCAGAGTTAACTTTTCGTGTCCAGTGACCCTTCCTCAGGAGTCAATGTACTTTCAGTATAGTTCCTGGTGTTCATTTTAATTGTGACTGGATGTGATTTTTATGGTTACTGACTTTTTAAAAGTTGTTAAAGTCAATAGAATTGCATGGCACTTGCTGAATGATATTAAATTTTTTTTCTTCTGGATTTGTTGAATTCTGTTTAGGCTATTTACTTCCAGGCATGGGTGCCATTGTGTCTTCAACCTTGCTAAACACCATTAGAGACCAAATGAGCAGGTGTGTTACCAGAACAGGGTAGCCTACTCAGTGGAAGGGCCAGGAGGGATCATCATCCACCAAAGTGTTCAGGGATCAGTTCCTTTAACTAAACAATATATTATATCTCTCTGCTGTTTGCACTAAGAGGTTTTGATTAGAACCTGCTGCAGCCACTGCACTTCCCTTGCTTCACAGTAAAGATAGCACCCCAGTGCCTCTAAATTTGGTGGCCATGAACTGGTAGGCCTGGAACTAGCCAGGCATGCAATATTTACAGCAATCCCAAGTTCACTCCAGCATTGAATATATTTTGTTCTCACTAGCCAGAAGGGAGTAGGTGGAGTGTATGAGCACAGGCTTCAAAAAGATTGCGGGCTTCCTCTTGATGCAAAGAAACATATTGGACACTTGTCACTTCACATCCATTAGATGTGAATTCCAAGATATGTATCAAAGGGAAGGGACTTGACTTCAACTTCCAGTTGCCGTGTGGCAATAGGAAACAAATTATGCAGACGCCTGGCAGCTAACATGACACCATCTTTCTCTGACACTGTTCAAAACCAGAAGGTGGCTACTGGAAAACAAGAGCTAGATATTGATTATACAACTCTTGTTTTCCTCACACAGACAAAATACTTAGAATGTAAGGTGATTTGCAGTACTGTGAGTCATGTTGTATTACACTTGAAATTTTGGCTCCCAACTCACTCCCGGGCCCAACTGAACTCTCTTCTTGGCCTGAGCTGAGTTCCACCTCACCCAAACACACCAACTGTCCAGTTGGTGCAACCCACCCTCACTCTTGTCCCTGTACTCAGCCCCAAATGACTTCATACTTACACCATCACCAACACACTTCCCCCCCACCCCCCCCAAGTTCTGACTTAGCCTCAGCCTGATCCAACCTGACTTTTGTTTTCTCCTGTTCCATCCCAAAACCCCCCTGACCTGACTCACCCCTCAGTGTAATTCTTTTTTTCTTTTTGTTACCTCTTGGTTCTACATGGAATTACCTATCCATGGTTCTGCTATGAAACAGCTTTTTCTTTTTTGCTTTGGAGATCCTGACAACTACATTATAATGGATTCTAACCGTTTATGCTGCCACATGAAATGTGATTTCAGCAGGCCATCTAAGTGCTAATCAACACTTGCACAGCAGAATTTGTTTTAGAAGAGCCTTGCAGTATTCAGCAGAGTATGAGCCAAGATTTGTTACAGTCTGCTCTGTGCTATGGAAACCTGCCATTTATAAGGGTATAGTCTTGACATCAGCTGTATGGTGCTCACTGAGTAAGAGGAAGCCCATGATGAGGAAGGAAAAGTGATGGAGGACTTCAGAGTTGGAGTAGAAAGAGGAGGCAAAAACTCTGGCCAGACTATCCCTGAATGCTCATCATTGAGAACAGCAAATACATCTCCAATTGAGGAAAGCTAAACTCAATCAGCAGGACTGTGGGAACCAGAGAATATCAAAAAGGAAAACAATGCAGGAAAAGTCAGTGATAGTGCCAGAATAGTAAGGTAATTGGAGTTGGAGTAAGGGAGAAATTAAAACATTATAATTGCCCAGAGGCAGTACGTTCCTGTTGGGGTGAAAGACAAGCTTGGTAGGTGTAGGGAATGCTGGGAGCCTTGAGAAACTGAGGTTTTGGTCAAGAAAAAGAAGGAAGCATATATCAGGTATAGACAGCAGAGATCGATTGAATTCCCAGGAGATTATGAAGACAGTAGAAGTATACTTGAGGGAAATCAGGAGGGCAAAAAAGAGTCATGAAATAGCTGCATTTTGGAAAGGCAAATCAGGGTAAAACTTACATGTTTAATAGTAAGGTCCTAGGGAATGTTACTGAACAAAGATCTTGGAGTGCAAGATCATAGTTCCTTGAAAATAGGGTTGCAGGTAGATAGGATAGTGAAGAAGTTCTGAGGAAGGGTCACCGGAACCAAAACGTTAACTCTTATTTTTCTTCAAATGCTGCTGGACCTGCTGATCTTCTCCAGCAACTTCTGTTTTTGTTCTTGATAGTGAAGAAGGCATTTTGTATGCTTTCCCTTGTTATCAGTGCATTGAGTATAGGAGCTGGGAGTTCATGTTGCCGCTGTACAGGACATTGGTTCAGCCACTTTTGGAGTATTGTGTGCAATCTGGTCTCCCTCCTTTAGGAAGGATGTTGTGAAACTTGAAAGGGTTCAGAAAAGATTGAAGAATGTTGCCAGGATTGGAGGGTTTGAGCTATAGGATAGGCTGAATAGGCTGGGGCTATTTTCCCTGGAGCCTCAGAGGCTGAGGTTTTACCTTTAGAGGTTTATGAAATCATGAGAGGTATGGAACAGGATAAATAGGCAAGTCTTTTCCCTGGGGCTGGGGAGTCCAAAACTAGAGGGCATAAGTTTAAATTGAGAGGAGAAAGGTCCCTTTTAAGTCTAAGGGGAACCTATCACACAGAGGGTGATGTGTTTATTGAATGAGTTGCCAGAGGCAGTGTTGGAGGCTAGGAAGATTACAACAATTAAAAGGCACTTGGATGGATATATAAGTAAGAAAGGTTTAGAGGGATAAGGGACTAGATTATCCAGGATATCTGGTCAGCATGGATGAGTTGGGCCAAAGGCTCTGGTTCTGTGCTATACATATCTATGACTCTAAATCAGTATAAATAACTGATTGTATGTGAACATGTGGCACATAGTGAATAAGATATGTAAATTACAGGGACAGATTGCCAGGTGGAATTTAAGGTTGTGGCTACACCTGAGACTTCTTTCCAGAAAGAGTAGGATGGGACTTTAGATATTTCCCAATACCAGCAAAAGAAAATCAGAGGTGGTGGTATTGGTTAAGGAGAACGCCACAGGAACTGGGGAAAGAGAATGATCTTTCTGGTACAATCTGCCTGGAACTAAGAATCAAAAGAGGTGCAATTACATTTCCCGGCTTATCCAAATACTACCTACAACTGAGAGGATTGTAAGGGAACCTAAAATAAAAGTACAGAGGGGTAAATACTTCATAATAGTTATAATGGGGGGCTTTAACAATCGGAATGCAGATTATGTTCATGTTAAATTTCAAGACCAGTCCAACACTCCTAGATGTGGCACTTAAGAATGCAATGGGCCAAATAATCATGTGACAGGGAAGTATTTAGGTGATATTGTTCATTGTTCTTTTCCTAAACAAATTTACAAAAGAAATTGCATCTCTTGTTAAGCGGAAGAAGGAGGCTGATGTGACATTGAGACGAGATGGTTCAGATGAGGCGATGGAGAGTTACAGGTTAGCTAGAAAGGATTTAAAGAGAGAGTTAAGAAGAGCAAGGAGGGGACATGAGCAGTCATTAGCAGGTAGAATTAAGGAGAACCCTAAAGCTTTCTATAGGTATGTGGGGAATAAAAGGATGACCGGGGTAAGAATAGGGCCAGTCAAAGACAGAAGTGGGAAGTTGTGTGTGGACCCTGTGGAGGTCGGAGAGGTGCTAAACAAATATTTCTCATCTGTTTTCACTCAGGAAAAGGAGAATATTGTAGAGGAGAAGACTGCGATACGGGCTATTAGACTTGAAAGGATTGAGGTTAGTAAGGAGGAGGTGTTATCATTCCTAGAAGGTGTGAAGGTAGATAAATCCCTTGGGCCAGATGGGATTTTTCTGAGGATTCTCTGGGAAGCTAGGGAGGAGATGGCGGAGCCTTTGGCCTTGATCTTTGAGTCGTCATTGTCTATTGGTTTAGTACCAGAGGACTGGAGAATTGCAAACGTTGTGCCCTTGTTCAAGAAGGGTAGTAGAGATGACCCAGGTAATTATAGACCAGTGAGCCTTACATCTGTTGTAGGAAAAGTTTTGGAAAGGATTATAAGAGATAGGATTTATAATCATCTAGCAAGAAACAATTTGATTGGAGATAGTCAACATGGATTCGTCAAGGCCAGGTCGTGTCTCACAAACCTCAATGAGTTTTTTGAGAAGGTGACCAAGCACTTGGATGAAGGTAGGGCAGTTGACGTGGTGTACATGGACTTCAGTAAAGCCTTTGATAAGGTTCCACATGGTAGCCTATTGGAGAAAATGCGGAGGCATGGGATTGAGGGAGATTTAGCAGTTTGGATTAGAAACTGGCTTTCTGAAAGAAGCCAAAGAGTGGTGGTTGATGGAAAATATTCAGCCTGGAGTCCGGTTACTAGTGGTGTGCCACAAGGATCTGTTTTGGGACCACTGCTGTTTGTCATTTTTATAAATGACTTGGACACAGACATAGGTGGAAGGGTTAGTAAGTTTGCAGATGACACTAAAGTCGGTAGAGTGGTGGTCATGTGGAAGAATGTTGCAGGTTACAGGGAGACTTGGATAAACTGCAGAATTGGGCTGAAAGATGGCAAATGGAGTTCAATGCAGATAAATGTGAGGTGATGCACTTTGGGAAGAATAATAGGATTGCAGAATACTGGGTCAATGGAAAGATTCTTGGTAGTGTGGATGTGCAGAGGGATCTTGGTGTCCAGGTACATAGATCCCTGAAAGTTGCCACCCAGGTTGATACTGCTGTTAAGAAGGCATACGGTGTGTTAGGTTTCATTGGTAGAGGGATTGAGTTCCGGAGCCGTGATGTCATGCTGCAACTATACAAAACACTAGTGCGGCCTCACTTGGAATATTGTGTACAGTTCTGGTCGCCCCATTACAGGAAGGATGTGGAAGCATTGGAAAAGGTGCAGAGGAGATTTACCAGGATGTTGCCTGGTCTGGAGCGAAGGTCTTATGAGGAATGGCTGAGGGACTTGGGTCTGTTCTCATTGGAGAGAAGAAGGCTAAGAGGGGATTTAATAGGGACATACAAGATGATCAGAGCATTAGATAGGGTGGACAGTGAGAGTCTTTTTCCTAGGATGATGACGTCGGCTAGTACAAGGGGGCATAGCTGCAAATTGAGGGGTGATAGATTTAAGACAGATGTCAGAGGCAGGTTGTTTACTCAGAGAGTGGTAAGGGCGTGGAATGCCCTGCCTGCCAATGTAGTTAACTCAGCCACATTAGGGGAATTTAAACAGTCCTTGCAGAAGCATATGGATGATGATGGGATAGTGTAGGGGGATGGGCTTAGATTAGTTCACAAGTCGGTGCAACATTGAGGGCCGAAGGGCCTGTTCTGCGCTGTATTGTTCTATGTTCTATGTTCTAAACCTTATGATGCAATGAACAATCCAGAATAAGAATAATTAACTTGTGTGAACGTTGACTAAACTGGGGTAAGAGAGGAGCTGGGCCTTCGGAGACAGAGGTTGACAGGAACATACGCTGGACAATGGGTTATCTTCCAAAAAAAAAAATGTTTGGGCTCAATCAAATTATATTCCCTCAAAGAAAAATGAAAGCAAATACATTCAGACAGCAGTAGATGGAAAAGGAGACAGCAAATAAGCACTTTGATCTCGTTCAAAGATCGTAATAATGCAGTTGAGAACCAAATTGAATACAAAGTTCAGAAGGTAAGTGAAAAGGCAAATAAGAATCAAAGACAGATTACGAAAAGTGCCTTTTAGTTAATGTAAAAAACACTTTGTCTTCTATGGGCATACAAGTGATAAAAGGGTATGAAGTGGTGTAGTAAGATCAATTAAAGGAGGATTTGCATATGGAGGCATGGCTAAGGTATTAAATGTCTACTTTACATTTGTCTTTACCAAGGAAGTAGATGATAACCAGACCATAGTGATTCAGGAAGAAACTCCATCACTAGAAGACTTTAAATTTGATGAGGAAGAGTTATTAGATGAGCTGTTGGTATTTAATGTGGACTAGGCTCCTAGACTAGATGAAGTGTATCCAATGATTTCAAAGGGGAAAAAGTAGAACCTGTGGTGACCACATTTTTTTCAATATTCCTTCTGACTAGAGGATGGTTACCAGAAGATTCAGGAATTGCAAATATTATGCCCTTGCATGTAAGGATTCCAGTAATTACAGGCCAGTCAGCTTACTTGAAGTGGTTGGCAATGTTTAAACAATAATTTGGACTAGAATTAATTGTCAAATGGACAAATATGGATTCATTAAGGAGAGGAAACATAGGTTTCTTAAGGGGAAGTACTGTTTAACTAAGATAACAAGGTGTAGAGCTGGATGAACACAGCAGGTCAAGCAGCATCAGAGGAGCAGGAAAGCTGACGTTTTGGGCCTAGAACCTTCTTCAGAATACTGTTTAACTAGCTTGCTAGAGTTGTTTTGAATGGTTGAGCATTGGTGAAGATAGATGGTGTTGTATTCCAAAAAACATTTGATATTTTGTTGCACAACAGACCTAGTGAGCAAAGCTTTAGTTTATGGAATTATGGCAGATTGGATACACAAATGGCAAAGAAGCAAGAAACTGAGTATTCAATTTTTTTGTTTTAGTTTTGGTTGAAGGAAGGTTGGTATTCTCTGAGCCTTTGGTTATCCAGAGGTCTACTAATGATTTAGACCTAGATATGATAAGGACAATTTCAAAGTTTTGTCGATGATACAAAACCTGAAAGTATTGTAAGCTGAGAAGTACAGTATAGAGTTATAAAGGATATTTGGCAAGTTTTGAGGATAAGTAGGAGATGAAGTTCAATGTGGAGAACTGAAGTGATGCATCTTGACAGAACAAATGTGAAAGGAAACTTTAAAATAAAGGATATTAATCCAAATGGTTTGCAGGAACAGAGATATGTAAATGAGTCATTAAAGGTGGCATGACCAGTAGAGAGGGCAGTTTAATGCATGCACTATCCTGGATGTTGTTACTAATGGCATAGAGGCTATGCTAAACCCATAGAAAAGACCAGTTGGTGTTGTGCACTACTGGGTGGCACACTTCAAGAAGGATATACATGCTTTGTAGAGTACAGAAAATGTTCCAAAAAGATGGTTTCCATGATGAGAAATTATGAAGATTAGAGAGAAGATGATTTAATAGAATCTTTCTAAATTATGACATATCTGGACAGTAGTTGCAGAGAAAGTTTGATCCTGCTCATAAAAGGGGAGAGAGAGAAGTAAATGCAATAAATGGGAAAAATCTTTGTCTGGAATGCACCACCTGAAAGTATGGTTGAGACTGGCTGAATTGACGCATCGGAAAATTATTCAAATAAAAAAACTCGAGTTGCGAATGTCCTAGCAGACCATAGGGTGGCTCTTATTCGAGAAATGACTGGTGGTTTAACCTAAGGGTTGCCACCTCCAGGCAAACGGAGATGTCGCGAAGTACCATCCTATTTTTTTAAATGTCAGGATTTGAACTTGCACTGTTGGCTACACTTTGCATTGCAAGCTGGAGAAACTGTTGAATTATGTAGAAAAAGCAGAAAAATGGCCATTGACAAGTCTCGATGAGTCTCAATGGTCATTCAGAGTTGGTGCAAATTCAATATCTCAAATTACCTCCTCTTATCCTAATTCTATGCATTTCCTGTTCGTTGACTGTCTGACATTATACTTTTCCTCTGTCGCTGACCATAGTGCTCTTCACTTGCCCAGAAAGTTTGTTTGTTTTTTAAAAAGAAATACACCACAAAGCTAAATCCAAACAAAGTTTATGTATCATAGTTGTGCCACAATGCACGTGCGAAAATGTCAAATTACCACCTTTGATGCATACACTTGGATCCTGTCTTCCATGAATGTTTGTTTTTTTTTTGGTTCTCTTAATGCTGGTGATGAGCTACATGCGTGGCTGCTATACACTTGCGGAAGACTGCTGAATTTTAGTACGAAGAAAGCATATACAAATCCTCCATATTGCTCTTCAAGGTCCCTGCTCCAGATGGTACCATCTCAGTATGAGAGCAACAGCAGTAGACTGGAAGGCAGCAGTGAGGCCATTTTCAAACTGACAGTAGCAGAAGGATATATCCTGCAGCCTTGAAAGCTGATCTGGAATTTATAATCCTGATGAAACTGCTCTCACCTGTCTTCAGGAATGTCACTGCAGTTTTGAACAAAGGAGTAGACAAACGGGTAGCATTTGGTGTCTTTTGTTTTTGTCCATCTCCCTTTTGCCCTGTCCTGATTTGGGCGAAGAAACCCCAGCTCTTGCCAGGTAGCTGGTTTTTCATGAGAACAGCCCTTGAGATGCCACAGCAGCATCCAGAGTTGAGTGGCTTCTACTTCTGGTGCATCGGAAACTGAGAACATATCTACCAGATCATGAATCGTACTTGGGCCTTCTAGTGTTTTTGTATGGAGTTGACCTCTCCTCCAAAGCTCTAGAGAGTACCCTGCGCCAAGTTGGTTCCAGTCTTTTCTGTGCTCCTTGGCATTGATTACCTACTTTTAGCAAACCTCCTAATGGGCCAGGTGTTCTACCATGCCATATCTATCAGCTGTCTTCTCCAGAACTTGTGTGTGACCTCACCATCTGTAGATATTGGTATTAGGAATACGTTTGTACTCCTGGCTGCAGCTCAACTGTATCAGTACCTTTTATCATAATGTAAACGTGGCAAGGTTTTTTCTTCATTACTGTCTTCCTGCTCCTCCATCTCTTCCTCACACTCCATGGGGAGTCAAAGAGAAAATGTGTTTAATGATGTACCTTCAGTATTTGATTAGCTGTGATGTTGCAAGTTTTCTGAGGAGTGAACATGAGGGGCCCAGCAGTGCTAAGTGTGTGATAATCAGATGACGATGTGACTGGCAGGTGAGTTGGCATGAATAGGATTTGCAGGTGAGTGTATGTAATGGGAGAGGAACATATTTTTCAGTGTATGAAGCTGGTGGCTTTGTGATTGGATATGGCATTCAAAGGTACACTGACTGACTTTGGCCACTTGTGCAAACATTCTTCAGTGATAAAAGAAGGTCAAAGGTCTTTGGGACAACATGCCTGATATTGCATGCTACAGTTCAAATAGAAGTTCCTGAAGAGTCCTCTAGCCACTTACTGTCCTGGCTTCAGCCTGCAGTGCAATGGAATCAAACTAATATTTGATCACTGAAGTGAGAGCTCAGGGAGATCATGAGATTTTGGCTTATTGCAATATAAGGCACAGATTGGTGTCCTGCAGATTCAGACTGCTGTCATTATGGCTGCAGATATCAGTGCTTAAATGGGCATGTAGGGTTCACAGAAATTTAGTCTATCAGATTTATTGATGGCTGGGGAGAGACAGTTTCCCCCCCACCCCACCCCCACCCAGTGCATGAATCTACAGACCTCTTGGGAGTACAGCTGTCCTACCAGTGTCCTTATTTAAATCCTTCAGCCAGTCAGTCCAGACTGCTGTTCTATTTGCTGAACAGTTTCTGAAGCTGGGTGCTCGTAGTCTGAAGCTGCTTGAGGTGGTTTTCCAACAATGATGTCGCATCTACTGAGGCATCACTGTGCAGCAGGGGTGGAACAGGCGAAGTCTGGAGGGAGCAATTTCATAGGTATATGAATGTGTTGTTGGAGGCGATTTTAGCCAGATGATACTGTGTTGGATTTAAAGATATGGAATTGTAGAACAACTGTGGTTGTGACTTTAGTGGAATCAGTATCTGGGTATCTACTGTAGCCAACCCCTCTGGTCAGAGAGACCTGGATGTGTTCTATATTTTTCTCCTCCATTCCTGAGATGGCCTTTTAGTCACATGAGCTATATCCTCAGGATAACAATGCTGTAAAAGATGCAATAGACCATAAGGGCCTTGGCACCTTTTGTTTTTGCTTTAAACCACCAATAATTTGTTGCATGAACTTCCTTGAGGCTGCAGGATACCCATTGTAGACAGGTTATCCTGCCATGGCAGAATGGCATGGAGCCATGAGGCAAATGGATAATGTGGAGATCCTTTCGTTCAGCAGCCATTCTCCGGCTCCTCATGATGGAACAAAGAGGATACAGTACAGGGTAAAGTCATTATGGTTGCCGTTGGGATGGTGGGAATTTGCCAAAAGAACCCTCAAAGTGTAGTTACATTTCATCTGCAAGTCAATGGAATGGCAGCTCTTATGGCTGCAATACATCTCCCAGTGGTATTAGGCCCCACAGAACCACAAGTAAGCATCGGTAATTCCATCATGCGATGCTCTCCACCTCTTCCCACCTCATCACCACACCCCTAAACAAAAAAAGTCCTGCCATAAAAATATTGGAAATAGAGCAGAAGTCCAGAGAGTCTGGCAAGCCTACTCTGTTATCTTTATTATCATGGCTTATCTGGGCTTGAAGCCCACTTTCCTGTCATCTTCTCATTCCTTGGTTCAGTCAAATCAAAAATCTATGTCTCATCCTTAAGTATATTCAGTGATTGAGATTCAAAAACATTCTGGGCTACATAATTCAAATATTTGCAACCCTTGAGTGAATTTCTTATCTCAATCAATGATCATCCTGTTTTTATTAAAGGAACAAATGGCATATTGGCATTTACTGTAGTGCATCTCTTACTTTAGATTCCCCAGGAAAGGATCTCTCAGTAGCCCCTTCATAATCTTGCACGTTTTTCTTATTCATAAGAGGACATAGACCAAAATTACTCTTCTAACTTATAGGTTAAACCTCTCGCTCCATTGACTAATCTAGGAAACCTTTGCTTTATTCTTATACTCTCATCCACTTGCAATAAAGGCTAATATGCAATTTGCTTTACCATCTGCTTGCCATCACTGCATACTAACTCTATTCCTTAAGTTTCTCCATATTTTCCTAATCAACTACATTCTTCTCAATTTGAGATTAGGTGCCACTGCATTGGAACAAAAGGTCAGTACATCAAAATGTTTTGACATGTTTTTACTTTAAATTCTGAAATGTACCTTTGTTTAAAAAAAAAGGTACTGCAACAAGAAAAATATACATTTCAATTCAGTGATTTTTGGACTAGCAAATTCCTATGCGAAATCCATGAAACTGCTGTTAAGTGTCAGGAGAAATGTCAATCTGGGAGACACTTGAAGAAAACAAGGGGCTGGTGTTTCCTGCTCTCAGCAGGAAGGCATTTCCTGTAGGCATGGTTATTTTACTTGGTTGAAGTCCTGAAGGTAAAACTAACCGAAATATTAGTGTTAACAAGCATGGGGCTGGATGAACACAGCAGGTCAAGCAGCATCATAGGAGCAGGAAAACTTACAACCCCACTGCGAAGCCTCTTCTAAGGATGCCTACCCTGAAGAAGTTACCCTCCTCCCTCCGGAAAGTTTTCCTGCTCCTATGATGCTGCTTGACCTGCTGTGTTCATCCAGCCCCATGCTTGTTATCTTGGATTCTCCAGCATCTGCAGTACCTTTTATCTCCGAAATATTAGTGTGTATGTTTATTGACCGGACTTACTAGTGTAGGGCTAGAACTTTGCAGGTGAAATATATAGAATACTTTCTCTTACTCTTATTGTTTATTAGTCACTGTTAAAAGGCATTTTGAACATAAGAAACAGGAGCAGGAGTAAGCCATTCAATAAGATCATAGGCTCAGCTCCACTTATCCGCCTGCTCATCGTAACCCTTAATTCCTTTACTGTTCAAAAATCTATCTTTGCCTTAAAAACTTTCAACAGGCTGGCCTCAACTGCTTCACTAGCAACTCTGCAGATTCACAACCCTTTGAGTGAAGAAGTGCCTCCTTAACTCAGTCCTAAATCTGATTTCATCCACCCCATCCCACCAAACCCCAACCATCTTATGTTGTGGCTTTGCCCTCTAGTTCTAGCTTTTTGAACAATAAAATTTCTGCCAACATGCAAAATGAAGTGACTCGAACTTCCAACATCAGTTGTGCCATCTAATTACAGCTGAAACAGCTTTAGGTCACCAACCACTTTAATTCCCCCTCCCACTTCCTGGGTGACATGTCCATCCTGGGCCTCCTCCAGTGTAACAATGACACCACCCACAAACTGGAGGAGCAACACCTCATATTCCACCTTGGGAGCCTACAGCCCAATGGCCTTAACAAAAAATTCACCTGTTTTAAAATCTCCCCACCCCCGGCCTCATCCCATGTCCAAACCTCCCTCTTATCCCCACCTCCTTGACCTGACACAAACTGTCCATCTTCTCCCCCACATATTCACCCCTCCCAACCCACTGACCAATCCCCACCACTCCCTACCTGCACTCACCTATCACCATTCCCACCTATCTTCCAAGCTCACCCCTCCTCTCTCTATTTCTGAGCTCCCTTCCCCCTCCCCGTGTCTGAATAAGGGTCCTGACCCAAAACGTCAACTTTTCTGCTCCTCTGATGCTGCCTGGCCTGCTGTGTTCCTCCATCTCCACACTGCTATCTCAAAATGTGTTCCAGAAATTTCTTGAGCACTCAGCCAATGAATTGGCCAAAATCTTGATCACATTGTTTGATCCCAGCCAATGGAGTTTTACTGGTAAACGCCCAAACGTTAAACAGCCACATTCCTTACTCCATCTTAAGTAGTATGGTGCTAGCCTGTCTAGCTGGTCACCTTGACATCTGCTTTATTTGGTCAACACAGGAAACTGCAGGTTTTGGCTGCAGTTTTAACTGAGGTCAGTTTAAATTCATTCGACAAAAATTCCCAGCGTGCTTGACTGTAGCTTTTAATCAATCTTGAAAGAGTTTCTGCTGCTGGCCACTTGACCACAACTGGCTCTTATTTGAAAAATGAAATTGTTTGGACCTGTGAGAAAAGCTTCTACAAAAGAATGGATAACAAGGTGTGGAGCTGGATGAACACAGCAGGCCAAGCAGCATCATAGGAGCTGCTTGCTGTATTCATCCAGCTCCAAACCTGGTTATCTCGGATTCTCCAGCATCTGCAGTTCCTATTATCTCCGATACAAAAGAAGGGATCCTTTTTAATTTAACTTTCCTGTTGTTCTTTCTCTTTGCGACTGACCAAGTTTGGAGTTGGGGAGTGGAGGGTAGGGGTGTGGGAAATAGATGAATAATCAAAGGGAGTCAGTTCTTTCAACCTCAACCAGGAGCTTAATGATTTGGAGTATCTCTTCTGGAATCATAATAAATTGAGGAACCTCAGCCAGTGTCTGGTCACAACAATTAGTAGAACCAGCATTCACCCAGTCCCAATCCTTCTTCAATGGAGTGCCTTCCTAATCCATTTCACAGAATAGTTAAGAGTTAGTCAGTCTCACAGCTTTTTAGTCTGGAATCATATATAAATCTGATTGGATGAGGATGACAGAATTCCTCCTTCTTTGATTTTTAAAGGACATTCACTAAATGGGTGGGTTTAGAAAATCCGAGTTATCAATGTTACCATTACTTAAACTAACTTTGTATATCAGCATTTTTAAATAATTGAATTGGAATTCCGACTGTTGTAGGAATGGTGGTATTCAAATCCATTGCATTGCATTAGCATTAGCCTTCAGAATATTAGATACATAGTAGTAATGTCACTTGACTATATCTCCCCTGTTTCAGACCTTTCTGGGAAAGAAATGGTTTTATTCTTTGAACCAAAGTGAATAACCTTACAATTCTGTACGTTAAATTTGATCTACAAGTTTTGTTGCCCATTCACTTAACCTGTGTTTCTTTTTTCTATGCATTATCCTCGCAGATTGTATTCCCCATAGGTTTGTATCACAAATACCTTAGATAAAGAGACTGAGAGGAACATTTAAGTCATTAGGCTAGATTGAAAGTAACTGAGGGCCCAGCACTGATCCATAGGACTCTACTAGCTGCAGCCTGCCAATTTGAAAATGCTGAATTTATCCTTGCTCTCTGGTTCCCTTCTGTTATCCAATGCTCTAGTCACGCTTACATGGTCCTGGAATACATGCCAAAGGCATGTGGAAACTATGCAGAGGCTGTGGGGTTGTGGTAATGTCATTGAACTAGTAATTTGGAGGTCCATGGAAGAACGGTTCATCATTTTCCATTGGTCACAAGAAAGAATGTATAAGGAGTTAATTATCTTTAACACTAAAGAGTTGAGGCTGGGGTACAATTTTTCTGGTCTCAAGTCTGTAACGGGTAGTGTCAAGAAAGAGGGTTGCATTTTTTTTATTGCATGCTTTAGATCCTGTTAACTGTCTTCTAAATTTAACTAGGTTTGTGACGCGTTTGTAGTGATTGTAACGATGTAAGCGAGGTGGACAACAGAATGAATTCCTTTAATTGGACCAGCTTGGGGCTTTTGATCCAAGACCCTGGCTGACAGATACTAACAGGAGTGTTAGAAACACTGATCACTCAGAGCTGACTCTGAAGGAGCTGGATCAGTGTCAAGGGCTCTCCATGTGTAAATAAAGGGTGAGCTGGTAACAGAATATCAGCCTCTGGAGTTGTTTCAATGCTGAAAGGAGTGAGATTTAATGATGTAACCACACAAAAGTGCTTACTAGCTGAAGCCCAACTGGACTTCAAACAGGCACTCCAACTAGCTTTGTCATTGGAAAATGCAGCAAGTGGAGCATATGAGCTGAAGGGTATTCTAATGGAAGTGGACACCCTTGACAGTCTGGCTGAGTGTGGGGAAAACCACTTTGAGTGAAGGCAATTGTATAGCCTGGCTCAGGACATATCCTGAACAGAGGGACTCTAGGTCAGCCCACAGCAAATCCCCAAAAACAAAACCAAGACTCGGCCAAACAGTTAACATTTTCTCCAAGATCCTGACTGGCAACCCATTGTAGTTGCTGCCGGTGTGTGAACACGACATTAGACATAAAATTAGTAGGAGAACTCACAGGCTAATATCCAAGAGGGTGCATATCCTGGAAAGCCTATCTACCTCTGGCTTGAAACAGTTAAAGTGGCTCTGATTTGGATGTTGCTAAACAATCCAAATAAATGTCTGGGTAAATGGTCACCTGGTTCTAACAGAAGCAGTGTGGCTATATCAGTGAGTGCAGAACCAGTCTTTAAGAAAATTCACTCTGAACTCAATCTTAAGTTTGTCCAAGACCTCCAGCTGGACTGAGAATCTATACCAGGGAATATTTACAGATTAAAGCTACAACTTGTCTCATCCAGTCTCATAATGAGAAGCAACTAGTTCAGTTAATGTGATTGTAGTAAAAGGCTTGAGCCCAAGATCGATGGGATGAAATTAGCTGGGAAAGATTCACCTTGATTGGCTCAACAATTTTTTGATTTAGAAAATGGCTGCCCTGAGCGAAGTCCCAGAAATATGCTACAATTAGTAACCAATAAGGGTTTGTACCAAATACGAGGCCACCATCTGAGGTATTGTCAGCCTGTGAAGTTTTTCAGCTGACGATTTTACAAGCTCTACCCAGGTTGCCATTTTTCTAGGTGACATGCTGATAAAAGGGAAGACCAATAAGGAGCACAAAGAGACCTTGGGCATAGCCCTTGGACATTTTTTTCCAGGTATGTGTATGCCTTAGAAAGAAAAAAAGTGCATCCTAGGCACTCCAAGTGACATACAGAGCCAACAAGGCCGGTTACATTCATTGGAAAGAAATGTGAGGGTGATCCAAGGTGCCTCAGCTCCTATGTCTGTACCAGAGCTTAGATCTTTCCTTGGGCTGGTGAAGTATTATAAAAAGTTCATGTGTACCCTTTGCATCAGCTCTTAAATAAAGGAAATGATGGCTTAGCCAAGCCATAACTCTTAGGGAAGTGAAGAAACAGCTCTCATCCTCCTATGGTGTGGCACACTGTGGTCCCAAGCAAGATCTGGTATTGAAATGCAATTCCCTGTGAAATAACATCGGGGTAGCATTAGCTCATAAATGGCACAAAGGAGAGGAACGCCCAATAACATATGCATTCAGGATTTTACCTGGGCGATTTAAACTTTGCCAAATCTTCCTTGTCTGTCTATTGTGGTCATATTTTGAGTCAGGAAGTTCCACCGATACCTTTACAGATGTAAATTTGTAATAGTAACTGACCACAAACCCCTGCTAGGTCTACTTAAAGAAGACAAGATGGTGCCACCATAGCTCCAGGCCAAATTCAGTGGTGGGTTCTAACATTAAGTGTGTACAGTTTGAACTCTAAACACTGCAGCGGAGGGCCAACTAGGGAATGTGGATACATTGAGCTGCCTCCCACTGGCGGAGGCAACATCGGTAATACCATCATTTGAATATCCCATAATGGTTTTAAATTTTCGGGACAAAACTTCCAGTCACAGCTGACAATATCAGACTTTGGACACCAATCTGGTTTGGCAAGCTGTAACAGCTGGTGGTGATTGGACAAAAGGACGTTACAACCAGAATTCCTACCTTTTTTTGACCTGAAGAGACCAGATCACAATAGAGGATGACATTTTATAATGGGGAGCAAGAGCGATTTGTCTCAAGCTAAGGTCATTGGCAGATACCGGCTGAACTCCACCAAGGTCCTCCAATCTGAAAATATGTCTGGCGGCCAAGGTTAGATGCAGATATAGCTATTGTTAGTGGAACAGTGCCCAGTGTGCCAACAAGTTCAAAAATGACTGCCAGCAGCTTCCCCCACATTCATGGGAATGACTAGATAAAACCTGGACTCAGTTACACATCAGCTGTGATGTATAGAGTTTGGATAGGTACGATGGTCATGAACAAGTATGTGGACCATGTGAAAGCTGCAAACATTGCCGCAGCAAGATGTGCCCAGCTCCTCACAGCCTTTTTAAGGGTTCGGGAATCCATGGGTTCTCTGTCTGTAAAACATTGAAGATACCTCAGAATCTGAGATGGACAGGGCGTGGCAGATGTTCCTGCCCTGATGCCTTTGCCACCCAAAGAGAAATAATTTCTTTCAGATGCTCCTGGTGCAAGAAGCGAGCTACTGTGTCATGTGCTACCCATATTGGAGGCAGAGTCAGAGGAACCTGACCTGGTGCTAAAATGCCCGAGGAGAAGTTACGTTAAAAAAAAAGCAAGCATATCCTCTCAGACTTGAAGGTGGACCTAATAATGAGTTCCCCGATTTGGACCAGATTAACAGCCCAATCAGGGAGTCCTGACTGATCAGAACAGAGTGTCTAACATCCTGCTCACTCTGACAGCTGGATCTGAGGGAGCTGGATCTGTGTCAAAGACTCCACATGTGTAAATAAAATGTGACTTGGTGATGGAATGGTAGCCTTTGGAGTAATGTCAATGTTTTTTTCGTGTGTCATAAATTTCTGTAGAAAGCCTGCAGTCTTGTGTTACCAAATGCCATATTAAAAAGTTTTGCTTGACACATCAAGCCAAATTTTATTCTCAGATCTGATTTGTCCAGAAGCATCATCAATTGGGATCATAATCATTTAAATCCTTTGAGTTCCTCCTTTACTTTTTTTATTTGTTCTGCTGATCTTAACCCCTGGTTTCTATCAGGGCCCAGATCACCCATTTTGTTTCTGTAATGAGAATTTTCTCACTTGCAAAGTAAGAGAAACAAAGTGATAGAAATGCTAATACACTGGCACTAACCACAGCTCTTATTCCGCTCCATCGATGACTGTATCGGCGCTGCCTTGTGCCCCCACGAGGAGCTTGAACAGTTTATCAACTTTACTCACACCTTTCACCCCAACCTCAAGTTCAACTGGACCATCTCTGACACCTCCTCTCCTTCCTGGACCTTTCTATCACCGTCTCTGGTGACCGCCTCAAAACCAACATCTATTTCAAGCCCACCGACTCCCACAGCTACCGAGACTACAACTCCTCTCACCCATCTTCCTGCAAGAATGCAATCCCCTACTCCCAAATCCTCCACCTCTGCTGCATCTGCTCCCAAGATGGAGCATTTCACTCCCACACGCCCCAGATGCCCTCTTATTTCAAGGAGCATAAGTTCCCCTCCCTTCAGAGGTCGAAAATGCTCTCAACTGCATCTCTTGCATTTCCTGCACCTCTGCCCTCACATCCCCTCCCCGCAACAAAAACAAAGACAGAATCCCTCTTGTCCTCACATATGATCTCACTAACCTTCGTATTCAAAGTATCATACTCCCCACTTCCGTCACCTGCAATCCAACCCCACTACAAAAGGATATATTTCCCTCCCCACCCCATCTGCCTTTTGTAGGGACCACACACTCTCCACAACTCCCTCATCTGCTCCAGACTCCCCACTAGCCCCACCACCTCTAGCACTTCCTGCAGTTGCAGGGAAAAGTGCCACACCTGTCCCCTCTCCTCTAACCCAGGCACCAACAAACCTTTCATGTTAGACGGAGGTTTGCCTGCTCCTCTGTCAATGTGATCTATTGTATCCGTGGCTCCTGATGTGGCCTCCTCTACATCGGTGAGACCAAACAGAGGCTCAGAGACCGCTTTGTAGAGCACCTATGCTCTGTTCGTGATAAACGACAACACCTTCCAGTCGCGAACCATTTTAACTCCCTCTCCCACTCCCTGGATGACATGTCCATCCTGGGCATCCTCCAGTGTCACAATGACGCCACCTGCAAACTGGAGGAGCAGCACCTTATATCCCACCTTGGGAGCCTACAACTCGATGGCCTAAATGTGGACTTTACCAGGTTCAAAATCTCCCCACCCCCGGCCTCATCCCATGACCAACCCTACCTCTCATCCCTGTCTCCTTGACTTGATACAAAGTATCCATCTTCTCTCCCACCTATCCACTCCTCCCACCTCACTGATCAATCCCCACCACAGCCTATCTGCACTCACCTATCACCATCCCACCTACCTTCCCCAGCCCCACCCCCTCCTCTCTCTCTTTATTTATGAGCTTTCTTCCCCCTCCCCCATTTCTGAAAAAGGGTCCCAACCCGACGTCAACTTTCCTGCTCCTTTGATGCTGCCTGGCCTGCTGTATTCCTCCAGCTCCACACTGTGTTATCTCAGACTCCACAACTGGTAGTTTTAACTATCTCTGAGAAACACTTGTTCAATATTTTGTCATTTTCTGGATAGTGTGCTCTCTTTCTTCTTCCTTTTTTTCTGAAATCAACTTTTTGGTTATCTTTTGCTGCTTTCTAAAACATTTCCAAATCATGAATCTCTTGAGTTTAAATTATAACTACCATTAACTTTCTTTAGTAAAGCTTTGGATTGATCTTTTGAGTTTGTGTTTTTTTTGTAAATGAAAATATTTTTGAATAGTTTAGATATTTACCATTATTCCTTTTCTAAAATCTACTTATCCAGTCATCCATAGCCATCTCTCCTACCCTACCTATGCAATTGGTTTGATTTTAAACTTCTTGTTTGCGATGGGAATATATTGCTTTGCTAACTTAATGTAAAATTCAATTTGTATTGGGTACCATTGATTACATTATTTCCCACTAGATCTTTTACTATGACATTTCTAATTAACCCTGCCTCATTGCACAATACTGGATCTAAAACAGCTTTATTCTTAGTTGGCTTTCAATAAATCACTCTGGCAAATTGTCTCAAGCATGTTACAAACATGTCTTCTGGACCACCTTTTTTCCAGTTTGATTAGTCCACGCTATATGAAGGTTAAGGTTACTGCAGGACTGTTTATAAGCTGTAATATCTTATGTAATGTTCTGCCCAATGGTCTAGCAACTGTTAGGCCTATAAAACATTCTCACCAGCATTTCCTGACCCTTGCTGTTCCTAATTTTCTTCAATACCATTCACCAGCTGCAAGACATGCAAGTTGAAATGACCTCCAGTTGCCTGAATAATGGTAGCTCAAATAAATACTTAAACTCGACATATTCAAGGGAAAGCAACTGCCCCCATCTACAACCTTAACCTTTCACCCCTTCACCATTGCACAGTGTGGACCATGTAGAAGCTGGCCAAGGCAACTTCAACACAATCTCACCCTCTTTGGTGCTCTCTCTCACCCATTTCCTTCGCCCCTTCACCCCCTAACTCCCTCATTCTCTCACTCTCAATACCTCACCCTCAAAAAAAAGTTTGGGAATGCCATATGGGTGTCCCTACACTAGATAGAATACATCATTTCAATCAACACCTCCAAGGGCAATTAGAGATGGAGTATATGGTTTCTATGTTACCCCATGTTAACATATTGGACTCATCATGAAGAACCCAGTCTTCATGATATATCTTGAAGGTGGTTTCTTCTGCAACACTAACTACTTACATGTCTGTAACATCACAAATGTATGCAGCAGTCGGAGTTTTGTGCTTACTGATATTGTAGTGTGTACTGTTGACTTGAAGAGCATGTTGCGCTGACTCCATTACACAGTGAGTGACTGAAATTTGATACCTTTTTCATACCAGAATGTTTTTATGTTGTGATGCCACATGACTGCCTTGAAACTGCTTTGTCTGCCATGTCTGGTTTCATACAATGAGAGCCCTTTTACCAATAAAAAAAAGGAAGTATTGTCTCTATACATTCGGGTGGTAAATTTGTGAATGTATGATACAACTAAATTTAGTCCTCCATTACTACAATTTGGTGGTGTAGACCTACTGATATTCCATCGTAACAGATGATTGTGTATTATTTCTCGTGTTCTTGTGCCTTCAATATTTCAGTCGTCATCTTGTGACGTCATGCAGTTCTGAAACGGCATCCACTTCTTTGACCATTGCTCACCACAATGTCCCATGACCTAGTCAGGCCACAGACACCGTATCATTCCGTATGCTGAGATAGTAAGAACTGCAGATGCCGGAGTCAGAGATAACACTGATAACCCCTCCATTATTCCATATGCCCATGTGTTTGTTGGAAAATCTCAAACTCTCACTCATGCTTTGTCCTGGTTGAATTAGGACAACTGCTTACACATTGATTGTGGTCTTAAACCATTTTCTCTCACCTTCAGAATAACATGACATTGCACGTGCTTAGTGGTGAGGGTGCTGATGTACTTGAGCACCACGTACAGAAATTTGGAATCTTTAGATATTGTTCCTTGGTTAGCTTTTCTCATACACTGCTGAGGAGCATTGTGGTTTCACTCTGGATTTCTCTGGGCCAATGGATATTCTGCATGTTTTAGTCCAATACCCTATTGGAGAATTGCTTCTGTATGTTGTGACATGCTGGATAATGTTTCATGACTAGCCCTATTTGATGTTGCCATAGTTATTCCAAAGGCAAGTATTTATAGATGTTGCTGACGTCCTATAATTGCTTGAAACTTGTCTTCCTTTTAATCAAGATCCTATTATATATTCCTTGGATTTTCCCAGAAGGGTCTTTCAGATGGGTGTAGCAGCAACGACCAGTTGTATGAACTGAGTTGGCTTCAGTGAAATTTGTTTCTGCACATTTGTCAAAAGCTGAATGCAAATTGGATGATTGTTTTTACCTGGCTGACATTGGTATGACATAATTCAGGCCTGTCTATTCTGACGTTGACTCAAGAATTCATCAGAAATAGCTGAAGGTTTTATTTTTAACCCTTCCACGCTCTACGCATACAGTGGTTTAACTGAAAGTTCCTCATAACCAATGAAGCACAGTCACCATTCAAATATTGGAAGGAATAATGTTTGATGAAGCACCTTTGAGAAAAAGGGTCATTCAGAGAAGAAAATTCATTTGACAAAGGTTTTGCGATTATTTCTCCTGCTTGTGCAGCTCCTCTTAGAATACAGGTCAGAGCTGTTCTTGTCAAAGCTATTTTATCCTTGACACTACTCCATTTTAGATATGGGGCAGATTTTGTAGCATTGACTAATACAGCTAGAACCAACTTAAAACAAAGAACTCAGACAGCAGTTCAAATGCGAATACCACTGACACTTGTGCTCAGGCAGTGTATGACCTAATCAGAAATTGCAAACAACTGACTTACTGGTTCTTGTTTTTAACTTCTTTTTAAAAAATTCAAACAGGCCTCAGATCAAGAAATAGAAAGAAAAAATAAAAAATATAACAAAGGAGTAAACAACATTTTGCCAAAATAGAAAAGTAAAGAGACAAAGACTCATTTGCTGATTTTTAGAGAGCGAACAAGATACCCACCTCCTTTTTTTCAGTGAGGGTGTGCTGAATCATGCATCAATATAGTCAACAAGCAGGCTTTTCACCAAGAATCAGGAACATAAACTGAGGTCCCATCTAACAAGAGATGCTTGTCAATCAGAGGCGAGCTGTTCCTGTGTGCAACAGCTCCACCAGAGGAGGTTGTGGTTGATGCTGATAGAACATATCAGAGTTAGAGGATCTCAGAGACTAGTAGACAAATGTAAACAATGTGGAATTTGTTGCTTCAGGTTGGGGGTAACAAGGAAGAAGGATTCAGGACAGATCAGAAGCAAGCATCATATGTGACTTCCATTGTATGCCAATTGTCTAATATCGAGTCCCTTATCAGGAGCTGATTCCTTTTGAGAGTGTTGCCTCCCCATCCACCTCATATCAAGCACACTTTGTTTGATTTATCACACATGACAAACGAGAGCCCCACTTGCTGTCTTAATCCCAATGTGTTAAAACAAGGCCCTTTACATGGCCATTAATTGCTGTCAGGAGGTCACAATTAATGGTTTGGTGGAGGTGGGGAGTTTAATTACAGAACTTGTAAATATTTCAGAACTAACAGAAGATTCCTGTACTAAAATAGTCACTATTCACAGCCCACATCCTTTATGGAATTTTCATGGATTCTTTGGATCCCTCGCTCTACCCACAAACTTAACCAATCAAGTAAATGTACAGGATCAGTTACCAGACCAGCATTATCAAACAAAGCTGAAGCACATCATTGAACACTGCATTTAAATCTTCAGAGAAGGGTTTTTGTGGGGCAATGGTAGCGTCACCGTCTCTGAGCCAAAAGGTCCAGGATCAACCACCACCTGCTTCAGAGTCCTAACAGCTTGATTTTAAGACTAAACTATAACATTCCAAGATCGGTATTCCTCCAATTCTGGCTAATTCTAATTTCTGTTGTTCTACCATTGGCATTTGTGCTGACAATGGTGACAGCCATAAGGTTTGAAATTCCCTCACTAATTAGCTTTCCCTTCAAACTTTCCCTATTCTTTTAAAATGTTCTCATCTTTGCAAAGTCCTTGACTGATTGATTAATAATCAATTTATTTTAAATCTTGCTCATTATTCTCCTGTGAAGCATCTTGGATCATTTTATTACATTAAAGAAGCTGAACTCAGGTTGGTGTTACTAATGATTTTTATCTTGTTCTACAATATATCGGAGGAATGAATAATTCATAAACCACTATCTATATTATACAATATTGTGTTGTAGGTCAGCACCGATTAAACTTGCACCATTCTTTCATTCTTGTAAGCCATTCAGTTTTCATGTGTATTTGTCTAGATTACCTTGTTTGAATTAAAGTTTATGGTAAACATTTTGAAATAAAATCCAACTTGAGAGGAATGGCATTCCTTCTGCCTCACTCGGATAAGTCTGTGGACTACTGTTCAACATTTCCTAGACACTGATGCAGCATGAGAAAGATAGAATTTAGCTTTAGCTGATCTTGTGATTAGAAAAGATAATAGTTGACTATTTTAGGTATTTCTGTAATCATTTATACAGAATCAAAAATAACTGCTAGAAATTTATGGTACATTAACCTTTTTATATGTAATAGGAAATGTACAATGATTGCTCTTGGCTCATCTAAATTTGGATTATCCTTGATGGTATCCGTATTTCATGTTTTGTATTTCTGAGATCAAAACTGCAGCACATTGCAGTTTACAGTATAATTTGGCGAAAGTTTTTACTTAAAGTCTGTTCACCATTTCATTTATTGTTCTGTTTGATCAAATGCCTTGTCTCCGCAGAACTGATTTCATGAAATACTGAAGTTAGTTATGTTGCCATTACTCGCCAAATAGTTTATTTTGGCCTCTAATGTATTTCCCAATCGTCTTTGCTTTCTGTCCATCATTGAAAACTAATTTGTATTTTGTACAAATCGCCTTTTGGTCAGTGACCATTCAACTTTGTCTGTCGAAGAGTCTTGCTGTGCCTTGCCCTTTCCACAAATCCCCTGCCACGTTTAAAGGGTGTTGCACTGGGGGAAACTGCACTCGTAAGAGTGCAAAATGTCAATGGACAGGCCTATGCTAGGTGAATGGCACAGGCTATTCTTTTGTCATTCTGTGAAAAATCCAGTCAATATCCTGTTAAGTGGGTCAATCACATTTTTTATCTGTTAAAAGGCTCCAGTAGTGGAAATGTTATGTTAAACATTCTGAACAAATGCATACATTTATTGAGATATCTACAAAGGGATATGGTAAGGTTAAGTGAGTGAGTAATAATCTGGCAAAATGGTGTATAATGTGGGAAAGTGAGAAATTGTCCACTTTATTAGAAAGAACAACAAAGAAGCTTAGTAATTAATTGGAGAGAGATTGTAGAGCTCTGGGATGTAGCTAGATCTTGGAGTCCTAATGCATGAATCACAAAAGGTTAGTATACTGGTGCATCAAGTAATCAGGAAAGTTAATAGAATGTTTTATTGCAAGGGGGTTTGAATGAAAGTTTAGGGAGATTATGCTTCAGCTACACAAGACGATGGACGAGAGCGCATCTGGAGTACTATATAAAGTATGAGGTCATCGTACTTATGGAAGGATGTTAATATGTTGGAAGTAGTTTAGACAAGACTAGGAGAAAAATCATCCAGAATGCCTCCAGCCCCTCCCCACATCCACTTGTTTTCACTCCTGGTTGCTTGTGAACACACAGGGTAAAATTTTCAATGTTTTTCCTGGATAGAAGGATTGGGAACACAATGAGGGAATAACCTATCACCGCACTGCTGCTATTACGGTGGCTACAAGGAGTTGTAACAAAGTCGATTGTTGGATCACGAGTGGACCAAAAGTATGGTGCTAGACTCATTTATGTTACAAATCATATCAGCTGGCTTGTGGCCCAGCTGAAGAGACAGTCAAGATTAAGTTGTTCTATCTTTTTGTGGAACTCGGAGGAGAAGGGTTGTTATTTTGAAATCCACAAATTTATCCTGGGATGATGTTCTGAATTCCACCTCACCCCTCCGGGCATGGGATGCATCAACCCCTCCCCTACCTCAAGCAGACACTTCTTTGGCCAGGAGGTCACCTAGTTTCATTGCCTTTCTTTGTGTGGGCCTCAAATTCTAAGATCAACTCAGGACAAATGATGCTTGGGTCTCAAAATAGACGACCAACCGAAAGTCTATCACAGATGTCACTGTCCAGATTCATACAAAAAACTTTAGACAGCAATGGAAACATATCTCAGCATGAAATGACATCTTCAGTAGAACAAAAGCAGAGAAAGAGAGCACACAAAAAAGGGCACAGCTGTATAATACTGCTAAAGGTTAATGAGTACACTGTCAGTTAAACTGGTACCATTACTGAATACAGAATCAATCTTCACTCATGTGAAAATTTGTGAAAAAAAAATTCTCTCATATGAAGTAACACTTCATGGTTGACAGGACAGTGCAATGTTCCAGAACTCATTTAAAAGCATGATCAACATTCAACTGGGAACTAAGGCATAATGAAAGTTCAAGACAATGAGGAAGATTTTCACCAATGCAAATGCTATCTTCCAGTTCCTTCAATTATATGAAAAGTCGTCCCATCCACTTGTGGCCCCACTACTCTGCACAAATGAGAGAAAACCTCACTATTGTCTGTGAGGTATTTGAACCTATTCTGTGGGTTTAACCCCCTGACTCCTGAACAGTGAATAGATCTTTTATAACACATCTCTCAATTGCATCTCCGTTGAATTCCATTGGCAAGTAGTAGGAAAGGCAGATTACAGAAATCTTACTACCACAAATGAATTCTCTCAAATTTTAAACCATGGTTTATACTTTAAGCAATTTTTTCATGAAACCAAAACAAGAACATAAAGAACTCTGATTACTTAAATCTTCAAAGTGTTCATGACTTTAGTGAGAAGTGAAATAATTAGCATATTCCCTGCTACTTCACTTCTTCCATCTTAGTCATTGCAGGCTGTACTTTATTGGATCAGAGATCTTTGTTTTAAAACAGTAGAATTGGTCATTTTATCAAAAATGTATACACAGTGAAATTGTTTTAAAAATAATGCCTTGAATCACTTCTTAGCTGTGCACATTTTACTGTCCTGCAAGAGGTTTCAGAAATGTCTAGTTTTACAAATTCACTCAAGCAAGACTTGACAGAGGATTGTCTCCAAATAAATTGTTTTAGTGAATGGGCTAATGAATTTTGAAGTCCTATGCAAATTAATGGCATGGCACCTATTAGAAAAATTGATTATTTGAAGTCAAATTTATTGGAAGGGCAATAGCAACTTAGATCTATTTGGTTAATAGAAGAACAGAGATAGAGAAAATTTTGCAGAAGGGATTGGAAAGGTGGGGGCTATTGTTTAACCAGATTATAACCTCCCAGTTCATTCATAAAAAAACTAATCTGCAGCTATATCTCTTTAAATTACTTCAGTTCTCAGATAATGTTGTTCTTTGTCATTTAAATTTCACGTGTGGCCGCCTCAAAGTTTTTTTTTATTAACAGAACTGCATATTGAAATGCTGGTTTACTACTTTCTAAATTGAATACATTCCTTTAAACTTTGTCATCTGCACAAAATGCCTCAACATGTTAGATTTTAATAGGCTTTACAATTGAGCTATCAAAAAGGAAGAAAGTACTTCAGGCCTGTGCTGCACTAACCAGAAATATTAGGGTCAAAAGGTGAAATCTTTTCATGGTTATCTTCTCATGCATGTTCTTAACAAAATCCTGTAGTTACCGCTGATCAGAAACTGTACTGGACAAGCCACATAAATACTGAGGCTGCAAGAATAGGTGACTAACTTTGCTCTGGTCTCCTCGAAATCTGTCTACAATCTTTAAGACACAAATCAGGAATATGGAGGAATGCTGTCCACTTGTCTGGTTGAGTGCCGTTCCAACAGCACACAAGAATGTCAATGGCATCCAGGACAACGCAGCCTGCGTGATCGACACCTCATCCGTCACCTTAAAAGATATATTTCTTCCATACTGCGGTGCGAGTATAGTACAGGCAGCTTCAATAAAATCATGCAAACTGGAATTAGATGGATATTTGTAAAGGAATAATGTGCAGCGTTATAGAAACAGTCTGGAGAATGACACTAACTTACAAGCCCATTTGGAGAACTGGCACAGATACAGTGGACTGAATGACCTCACCTTCAAAACTCTCAACCTCTATTACCTAGTGGGCAAATGGAATCTGATTGGTAGGGATTCTTTGATCTATAGTAGAGGCATTGACAAGGAGATACACCATTAATGCTGATTGGCAGTTAACAGCAAGCTTTTTGTTATCTTTTAAACTAAGCATGTTGACTCCAATTGGTCAGTACATTGTCTGGAGAAACGAAAGCAAATTTTGAGCTGAAGCAGGTGCAGTATGTGTATATGTCCTCTGTGTTTACAAAGATCAAGATGCTGTGTATTAATATGCCGTGTCCATTACACAGGGTTGCCACACTGAATCTAATTGATAATCCTAAATTGGTTGTTTGAATAATTCCTCACACATTCAGGATTATCCAGCAAATGTTGTCCAATTGCAACATTACATCAAACGTTCCAACTCTGTGTTGCATAATTTGCAAACATAGGCGAGATGGGTACATACAGTACCTTGATTGTTGCGATCAGCTGAGGGAAAATGCTGTTTCATATGATTTGCTAATCTTTGGGACATAAAGCCAATTCACAGACAATATTAAACAGCATCAGAAATGACAAGAACCGCAGATGCTGGAGTCAGACATAACACAGTATGGAGTTGGAAGAACACAGCAAGCCAAGCAGCATCAGAGGAGCAGGAACCTAATTTTCTGAAGAAGGATCCCAACTCAAAACGTCAACTTTCCTGCTCCTCTGCTGCCTGGCCTGCTGTGTTCCTCCAGCTCTATACTACGTTATCAGTAATAAATAGCATGTTTGCAGAGCTTTAATCACACACGCTATATACTTTTGATCTACCACCAGTTAAGAAAGTTCTTGGTTAAGAAAGAAAGACTCTAGGCCATTATATATGTCTGCCTAAACATTAAAGCCTTACCATTTGCTTCTGAAAGATCTTGAATTTGCTTTTCAAGTGAATTAATCCCCTGTCTACAAACATCACCAGAAACTGCCATCCCATCTTACTAGCTAATCTCCAATTTTGAAGAAATTCTACAAATTTTTGGTCACTTGAAACCTGGATTTCAAATGAATTAATTTTAGTTTTAATATTCTTAGTGGTAAAACTTCATTATTTTACTAAACTAATACTCCTGGTTCCAAAATTTTTAAAAAATGACTTGTAACAAGTAAAGCAAGACTTCATGAAAAACAGAGATGAATGTCTCTGACATCTGGCAGAATTAAAACTGCTTTGTTTAGGGAGACAATGTCAGCAACAAACTTGGAGACACAAAACTAGGTTCGATTGTGAGGAAGATACAAGGAGACCTCGGGGTGATATTGACAAATGAGTATTCGTGCAAACACACGGCAGATGGCGTATAATGTGGATAAGTGTGAAGTTGACCACTTTGTGAAAAACTTGCAGAGTATTATATAAATGGTGAGATATTGGGAAGTGTAGATATACAAGGGAATCTGGTTGCTCTGGTATACCAGTCAATGAAAGTAAACTGCAAGCAAATAGGAACGTTAAATAGTATGTTGCAAATAGATTTGAATTCCAAAGTAAGGGCTTTTTACTGCAGTTGTACAGGCCTGAAAAGTAAAAATGGTAGTTGTGAGCCAGTGAAAGATGCCGTTACTATAGGAGTTGAGACCAGCAGATAAAACAGGTCCTGAAACTAGTAGTATGAGTCATGACACCAACAATATTGGTCCTGCTACCAGTAACATGAGCCACTTACAGGTGAGAAAAGAGGCAGATACTGCAAAAAAAAAATAGCAAGAACTGCAGAAGCTGGAGTCAGAGATAACACAGAGTGGAGCTGGAGGAACACAACATGCCAGGCAGCATCAGAGGAGCAGGAAAGTTGACGTTTTGGGTCGGGACCCTTCTTCAGAAATGTGGGAGGGAAAAGTGAGCTCAGAAATAAAGAGAGAGAGGAGGGGTGGGGCTGGGGAAGGTAGGTGGGATGGTGATAGGTGAGTCCAGGTATGGAGTGGTGGGTATTGGTCAGTGAGGTGGGGGTGCGGATAGGTGGGAGAGAAGATGGACAGGTTGTGTCAGATAAAATAGGCAGGGATGAGAGGGAGGGTTGGATATGGGGGTGGGGAGATTTTAAAACTCGTGAAATCCATGTTTAGGTCTTTGGGTTGTCGGCTCCCGAGACAGAATATGAGCTGCTGCTCCTCCAGTTTGCGGGTGGCGTCATTGTGACACTGGAGGATGCCCAGGATAGACATGTCACCCAGGGAGAGAGACTTAAAATTGTTCGCGACTGGAAGGTGTTGTCGTTTGTTGCGAACAGAGCGCAGATGCTCTACAAAATGGTCTCTCAGTATCCGCTTGGTCTCATCGATGTAGAGGAGGCCACATTGGGAGCAACGGATGCAGTAGACCAATTTGACGGATGTGCAAGTGAGCTCCAGTCTAATATAGAAGGTTTGTTTTGTGCCTTGAATGGAGGTGAGGGGGTTGGTGTAGGGGCAGCTGTAGCACTTCCTGTAGTTGCAGGGAAAGTTGCCGGAAGTTGTGGGGTTAGTGGCAAGTGTGGAGCGGACGAGGGAGTCACGGAGAGAGCGGTCCCTACAAAAGGCAGATGGGTGGGGAGGGAAATATATCTTTGGTTGTGGGGTCAGATTTTAGGTGGCGGGAGTGGCGGAGAATGGTATGTTGAATATGGAGGTTAGTGCGGTGACATGTGAGGACAAGGGGAATTTTGTCTTTATTTTTGTTGGGGGGAGGCGATGAGAGGGCAGAGGTGCAAAAAATGCAAGAGATGCAGTTGAAGGCATTTTTGATCACTGGAGTGGGCAAATTATGGTCCTTGAAATAGGAGGACATCTGGGATGTGCAGGAGTGGAATGCCCCATCTTGGGAGCAGACGTGGCGGAGGCAGACGAATTGGGAGTAGGGGATTGCATTCTTGTCTAGGTAGCTGTGGGAGTCTGCGGGCTTCAAATAAATGTCAGTTTCGAGGCGGTCACCAGAGTTACTGCAAAATCTTCTTGAAATGCCAATCCTGGGCCTGACAATGTCAAATACTTTGGTTTGCCTCATGGTACGTCTCTCGGCAAGGAGCTCCTAAAGAAATAAGGTCTTCCTGTTCAAAGCTGGCAGAATGGCATGCATCCTAAAGCTAATGAAACACTTGAAAAAGCTGAGGCACTTCTTGACATAAAGCCATTCAATCTTATTGGTGTGAAGTTTCAGTTCCCCGGAAAAGTTGGAGTAAATCTTGGCAAAATGTCATTGATTCTCCTTGGTAAAAATATTCATGTTCTTGAAGGGACTGACGCAATTACAACTTGACACAGTGCCTTGCTTGTACTAACTGTAGAGAACCACAAGTTAGCCAACTCAGCAATGATTGTTCTGAATCTGTAAGATGTTAATAACTTTGTCCCACGGTTAAGTGTTGTTTCAAAATGACTTTTAGTTGGAAGAGTTCTGCCTTGAAGAGCTGGACACTAATGTCTGACGTTGGAAGGCGTGCAGTGTCAAGCTATTCTTAAGTGTTAGCCGAAACAATAATAATTGTTCCTGACTTGAGACAGATTTTATTATTAGCATTCTTGACTTCTAAGGTGACTGATCAAACCTTCTGGTTCAGATCATTAACTTTTGCTGTCCGGGTCAATGATTTTCCATTGACCAAGAAAGTGTGTAATTTCCATCATCCCCTCTTCTTGTTGTTCAGTTTGTTGCATTCTGTGGTCAGGGTTAAACTATTTGATTTCCTTTTCTAAAAGGTGATCTGAATTAGATGTTTGTTAAAAATGACTAAAACTGCCACAGTAAAAGTATTTGGTGTCTTCTCCCAGACAACCTTGTTTTTTGTGTTGTTATATTGCCAAAATGACAATATTTGACTTGTTTCCCCAATTTTTAGGGACTTCACCTTGGTCAGGATGGACAAATTTTCAGGTTTAACCAACTGACAGGCTCATACTGAAATTTGGTTCAAAGCTGAATTATATCCAATTTTTGCACTTTGTTTTTTTTCCTCTGGCTTGCATGCAGAACCATCCATTCAGATGTTAAACTCCTTCAGAAATAGTCAGCAAGCACCTGACCACTCTTCTGTATTGAATAAGCTCAGCCTTCCACGTGCAATAATTACATGATCTAAATAACCTATACTAACCACCGATAAAAGAGTCTGTTGATTTCTTTGGCTGCTGAGATTACTAGTTGAAGGAAGGGCATTCAACAATAATAATTTCTTGAGTTTGAACTGGCTGTTGAATGCTTTTGAGACTGACTAACTGATTGAATATTGGCTGAAGTTTTATCAACATCTTGTCTAATCAGGACATCATCCACAATTGGGACTCATTGTGTAAAAAGAGAGTACTGATATGCAGCTATTCCTGTTTCAAAGACAGACTTGTACCTGCCCTATATCTGTGGAATTGCGTCTACCATAAATATTATCTATCTGCCTGCATCCATCCTTCAATAGTATCAAACGACAATGGAAAGCGTAAGGACTTCTCAGCTTGTGGTGATGTAACCCCACTTTGGAGTACACCTCAATGTAAATTGAAGACATGTTTGAAGTGAGGCAAAATACTTGGGTAACTTTCTCAGGACATTGTTCCTTAGTCTCACCTTGTGGTTCTTTCAATCCTTCTGAAAAAAAAACATTTTGTCCAGATTAGTATTTTCACCAGTGTCACTTTATCATCAGTATTTTCTCATCTGTTCCAACAAACCTTTGGGCCAAATTTGAAGGCGTTTCTTCAAATAGAAGTATTTCTGAGCAATATATAACTGTACAGCAGCATTCCCTGCCCTGAGCTGTTCTAATTCCAACCTTCTAGCAGAGTCTCTTTCATCTGATGAATGAGGTCATAATTACATCACAGAATTCCCCCAAAAAACATCTGCAAACTCATTAAGCCCTGACTTTCCAACAAACATGCCCTTTGACAGCAATTGATAATTCTCGATGAGCTAACAAACAGGTCAGCTCTTTTCCCAGGATCTCCTGTTGATGTGTTAAGAGCTGATAATGCTGCAGCAATTTCTGCTAGTGAGGCTTGTAGCTGCTCACTACCCCCGTATGCTCCATCCAGGCCACCATGGTCTGGTTCAAAGGTTTCCTCTTCTCATCTGCAGGCATGAAGAACTCTTGTTAATCGCTCAAAAACTGAAGGTGGACTCAAGGAATCATGTGAGCTGTCCTTGCTTTGGGCATCTCATCGGGTGAACTCTCCATTCTCCCTTCTATATTGTGGCTCTACAGCTTCTGTGGAGAGAACGAGAGTTAAAGGTTGGAATTTCTTTATTTTACTAAACATTGTTTAAAATCAATTCTTTCATGGGAAATGGGTTCTACTGGCTTATTCAGCAGTGATTTTCCCCATCCTTAATTACCCTGGAGGAGAAAATGATGAGTTACACTCACCAACTGGTGCAGTCATGTGGTGTTCGTACAACCGAGGTACTGATAAGAAGGAAGTTCAAGGATTTTGATCCAGTGACAGTGAAGGAACAGCATCTTAGTCAGAACGATGTGAAGTTTGGAGAGGAAGTTTTGAAGTGGTGGTGTTCACATGCATCTGCTGCACTTGTCCCTCTATGGGACACAGCTTGTGATTTGGAAGATGCTATTGAAGAAGCCTTGGTGAGTTGCTGCAATGTATGTTGTAGGTGGTACACACTGTGTGATGACAGAACATTTCACACCTGTCATCTCACTGTGACATGAACAAAAACTTGTTAATGAATTGCTTACAGAAAAATTGGACTTTTAACCCATCCTAAGGCAGCAGGATTGAAGGGTCTAGGCCGGAAACGTCAAGTTTTCCTGCTCCTATGATGCTGCTTGACCTGCTGTGTTCATCCAGCCCCATGCTTGTTATCTAGGATTCAGCCAATGTTTTCCTGGAGAAAGCAGCTCAGGATCTGATCAAGCTAAATATTTTTGTTTACATTAAGCCTGAATTTGTTATCTAAAGGCAAAAAAAATTCTGTATGTCTTTGTTAGTTTGAAATAATTTCAAAGTAAAATTGAATGCTTAAATGCCAACACATTGTTAATGCATAATATAATTCATCATTCAAATTGGTCTACAAGGTATAAACAATGTGCTTGCATGACCTCTCTGTGCGATGAATAGAGGCGAGATTTCTTCAATTTGTTTGATATTCTAATATCGCGTGCAATTATGTTGTTTTTACTTGTTATAGCTGACTACCATGACTGTAATTTTAGAGGCTGCTTAATGAGAAGTCCTTTTAATTTGTCTCTGTTTGTTCCCTGTTTATGAAAACAAGGGGAAATAGTCCATTTCATTCACTTTTTTTTTGATGGTTATAATCACTAAAGCTGTTTTGGAAGATTAACAGGTCAACATCTTCAAATTGTTAGATTTCAGACCACCTCAGTCGAAATCCTAGCTGAATATCCATTTTATACTCAGAAATCGCGTGACAACATTTAATGCTTCCATTGTGCAGCCCACTTTCCCCAACTCCACTCCTACTTCCTTTCGGTTATGAAATCCATAGCTGGGAGACTGAATGAATTGAATTTACACGGGTAGGTTTGCTGAAGTTTGGTCTCATCAGTTGTCTTCTTGATCATAACGTTCAGCATAGACTGTATGCTCTTCCATGCATCTGAAATATTTATACACATTTTTGTGTTGAGATTTCTGACAACAGCAGAGTGTCTGCCCTGTGACTTTCCTTTTAATGCCTATGGGTGATTATGAGAAGGCAGTGGCGCCGAGGTGGGATCTGGCATCAGAAGGATCTGAAAGCTGATACTGTCCCTTTGGAGTCACAAAAGGCTTTGCATGTTAATAACACTAACAAGTTAAGTACCTTTGCAAGTGCATTGACATTGGCATTTTGGACACAAACAGAAGCTAATAAATAAAAAGCAAATAAAAACCCAACAATCATTTTCAGAGTTGTTTTTCTTAAATACTTTGAATTAATTCAATGTGTTTTGTTTTGAATGAAACTTTCTGTGGCTGGATTTTATTGCGACTGCTAGCTTACCATTGTTCAACTTAGTTTGTACATTTCTGGTTTCTTCCCTTGTTTCACAGTATGAGCAAATAAAACAGACATGAAAAGAATAGAACACATTTAACAAAAAAAAACACCCAGATAGAGGAAATGTCGATGCCATTAGAAGAGTGTTCTCTATCTTTTAGTTTCTTTAATGCTATTTGATCTCTCATAGCGTTGCCTAGTGACAGGGAATTTATCTTTCTGTAACAGTGGTCTCAATTTTAACAAGCCCATCTCCACTGCCTTCCTCTATCCTTTGCACCCTGATGGGCAGGAAAGGGATGCGTGAAGGAATAAATTGAAGTCTGGATCTTTTGCTTTTTCTCCCACATGAATTTTTCTCCTCTCTCTTTCCCTAGCTAACCCATTTTGAATTATTTATCATGAGTTATGCTTTTGATGAGCATAATGTTACTTCTCCTCGGTCAATTTACATTATGCTCCAGTGAAGTTCCTTGGGGTGATTTACTAGTTCAAAGGCATTGTCTAACTGCATGCAGTTGTGTCACATGAACATCGACAAAGTGTTGCTACATTTTTGTTTTTCATTTCTCTGTTAAGAAGAGATTGGTTACCACCACGTCCAGTTTTCTGGACAAAATATTGGCATTGAGGCCACAACCCCAAGCCACAATTTCTCACACCCAGTGTTTTCCTGAAGTGTTCAACGGTCAGTTAAGAAGCCAGTGACTTCCAAAAGTTCAGATCACCTGCCTCAACCAATGCTAGGCTGTGCAAATAAGAAATAGAAGCAAGATTAGGACATTCAACTCCTCAGGCCTGCTCCAGGAGATAATGGCTGATCACCCCTTATTCTTTTATATTTAGAAATCTATCAATCTCTGTTTTGAACTTCCCCAGTTATTGTGCTTCCACAGCTCTGAGGAAGAGAATTCCAAAGATTCATCACTACCTGAATGAGAAAATTCCTCCTCCTAAATGGCCTGTCCGTTATTCTGAGACAGGTTTTTCTTGAATCTAGATCTTTAACCAGGAAATTGTCCTCTTCTATCTGCTTTGTCCAACCGAGGAAGAATCTTGCATGTTTGAATGAGATCTCCTCTCATTCTTCTAAACTCTAGAGATTATAGGTTCTATATAACCTTTCCTTGTAGGACAATCCCTATATGCCAGGAAATAGTTTAGTGAACTTTTGCATTCCCTTTGTAGCAAGTATATCTTGCCTTTGGTAAGGAGACCAAATCTCTGTACAGTAGTCTAAGAGTGGTCCCACTCAGGCTCTATATATGCGCAGTAAGTCTTCTTTACTGCTATACTCTCATTACTTTGTAATAAATCCCAGTATTTACTTTCTTAACTGTTTGTTGTAGCTCTGTGTTGTATGATCTCTTTTTAGTTCCTTGCTCAGAGCCTTCTGTCCAACTGGTCCACGATGACCATAATCACAAACGAAACTAGTCCCACCTGCCTGTGCTTGGCCCACATCCTTCCAAACATTTCTTATCCATGTACTTATCCAAATGTCTTTTAAACATTTTAACTGCACTTGTGTCCAATAGCTCCTCTGGGAGTTCATTCCATACTCGAACAACTTTGCATTTAAAAAAGATTGCCCTCATGTCTTTTTTAAATCCTTCTCCTCTCACCATAAAAGTATGCCCCCTAGTCTTGAAATCCCCATCCTAGGGAAAGTACACCTGCCATTCAACTTATCTATCTTTATAAACCTCTCAATTTCCCAAGAGTCAATGAGTACATCAAATTAGAGTGACAACTTGAGACTAATGACTAACCCCAAGTGGAGTTTTTGTTCCAATTTCTTATGAATTCAGGCTTTACGTATGCATTCTAATCATGACACTCATCCAGGGCATCACTTAAATTTCTCACTGATTTCAATTTTTCTTTGTTCCTTTCCCTTTAATTTTGTTCACATTCATCTTCTCATCACCAATGTTTGCCTTTTGGTCACTTAGTGACAAGCTTGTAGTTTACAAACCACCTCCTCTGGTTCCCATTCTGTCAGCAACAAAAAATGGAAAGAATGGCTGAATCTTACATTATTTTGGCTAAGTCAGAGTTGCATCAAATTATTTGAAGAGTTTGTCCCTGGGAAGACTAATGACTTCTCTTTGTCCTGCCTTTAATTTGCTTTCATCATTAACTGTCCCACCCTACTAAGATGTCTTTCATTTCCAATTTCTGCCCCAGCTTACAACATACTGTTCCAGGAACCTGGTGCCACTCGGCCTACATCCCAGAATTTACTAACATTTGTTGTACCTGTACCATCTTTAAAAGCCTGATGTTTGTGCACCTTGTCACGCGTTGTCAGTCCAGAGCTGCCTTTGGTTCTGCTGGATGGGCTGGTGTCAGTGCAAATTGTCTTCCTCCTCCAGGATCAGCAGGGGAGGCCATGACACCAGACAACATCAACCTGGTCTAAGGTTGCTACGTGGGTTAAAGCAGCTCAGTCCTCTGGATGCTTACCCATCAATGTTGGGTGAAGGTCAATGTCCTTTTCAATTCTGCCAACCTAAAAGTGCCACCAATTTCTTTGATACTTCATGTTCTGTCCCTGCTTTCCACCGAGGCTCGTGTTCTATCACTCTTAAATGCAACTTACTTTCTACTCACATTCACAACCAAACTCCCAATACCATTAAACCTGCGTGCTCTCTGCTGTGCCTAATCACAAGCTTGGGACAACTGCCCACCTACACCAATAGTAATAGCTGTGCCGGCCACTTTCATTTCCTGTAATACCTGCCTTTCTCTCATTCCAGGAGGAAAACAGCATACAATAGGGCAGAGTGAGTCAAAATAGGTGGTGTTCTGCTTGTTGTTCAGCTCCTTATCCCTTATGAGGAGTCGATCCTAACTCTGACTGGCCTGAGCAAGACCTTGACTTCTATTGGAGATTGTACTTGACTTATTGTGTTGGGATCCCTTGAGTAACAGGCTATTTTCCTTGACTGCACAGAGGCCTGATCACAATTTAACAATCGCATTGTCTTTGTGCCTGCACTAAACAGCAAGCCAAGATGGCATTATTATGAACCTAGTTTCTCTGGCTGGCTGAAAAGGCAAAGCGCAACAAGACAAAGCAAGGCAAAAAATGTTGTGATCCAGGTAGGATCAGAGTCAGTGAACACTATGCAAGCGAGTAAACAGCCCAGAGATGTAGCCTCGCCAAATGAGTTGGGTCCATGTGATTGGACACACAGTGTGTTTGCTGCAGCTTTAAAATGATAGCTGCCAGTGCAGTTTGAGGTGGAGAGGAGGCAGATAAGTCGAAGAGGCAGGGATGGAGCCAGTAAAGGCCCCGCCTCTTTGACTTATCTGCCTCCTCTCCACCTATCCTCTCCTCTATCCATCTTCTATCCGCCTCCCCCTCTCTCCCTATTTATTTCAGAACCCTCTTCCCCTCCCCCATTTCTGATGAAGGGTCTAGGCCCGAAACGTCAAGCTTTCCTGCTCCTATGATGCTGCTTGGCCTGCTGTGTTCATCCAGCCCCACACCTTGTTATCTCGGATTCTCCAGCGTCTGCAGTACCTATTATCCCTGACATGTTGGTGCTCAACATGAAGGTAGTTGAGAGCAAGTGGTGAGCTGAATCTGACAAGTGCTTGCTTTGGTGTCATTGTCAGGTGTTGTCAATGTCTGGCTTGTTTGTTGAGTTTAATAAGTGAAAGGGAATTGGAATATCAATGAAGCAAGTGATGCCATTAAAAAGAATGTTTGGCATGTAATAAGGATTGTCAGTAGGCATCTCGCCGCTGCACCCTATAAGATTCCACCCAAAAGGTCTGACATCAGACTCAGCTTTTCAAAACTGAAAAACATCACAGCTTCTCCATTTCTCTGTCCCCGATGTATCAAACTTTTCAAGTAGCGCTGTGCCTCTCTGATGTTCCAATTATAAACAAATAAGGCAAATTATTACAAAAAATTCTATTTAATTACATTTTAGCAACTTTTTTACAAAATTTGTGATTTACATCAATTTGAATTGTTCTTTGTTATGGCATTTGAAGCCATTTGATGACATGTTTTCAAAGAAATCACCACTCTATTATTAATTTTCTGTTCCTAAACTTTAATCTTGCAAATTAGAACCTTAGCCTGTACTCTGCCCTTGGAGAGACATTGTTGTGAGCTATTCTGTTCATACTAATTAACCAAATAACTGTTGCCTAGGGAAAGTATGTATCTTTACCCAATTGTATTAGCAATGCCTAATGCAGATGCTTACGTTTTTTTCATTGAACATATAGATTGCCCATGATACGTGGGGAATGTTTTACATCAGGAAGGGGGCTTGTTAACTTTCCCTTCCTCCCTAAATCTTGAACTTTAACTGCACCATTATGTTATTGGTAGAGCTAACTTCTACAAACATTGATTTAATTATTACCTTACTCTGGAGCATAAAGTTTTCCAGTCTACCACTTAAATTATGAGAAGCATTCAATTCTGGTCACCTATCCATAGATGTTCATTTTAGTGATTTTAATTAAATAAACCAATTAGTTTTAATAATCTGGCTAATTCAGGAGACTAATATTTTCCCTTTGGCTGCTCCCCAACAGCCTTTTTCTTTTCACTGTTTAATGCTAAAACCTTGCTACTTATTGCCAAGTGGCCAGTTCTGGCCAATTTCGCATTTTGCAGGTAAGCATCATATCTATATCAATTGCTGTCCCTGTAATCAACACAGACATTACCCAATCTTCTCTTCAAACTTAAGTAATGTGTTTTACCATTTCAATCATATTGTCATTTTAAGTTGAAAATGGGAGCAGTCTCTTCAGTGATTCTCCCACGCATATTAACAGGCAGTTAGTTATATAAAACTAGTGAATGATTTTATGGAGGGCTCCAGCCTATTGTTTTCGTCCAGTTTTCCATTTTAAAGTATTCCTGTCTAACACAAAATTCAGCTTAATGGTGCATGTCAGCTGAATTGAATGAGTAATACAGCCATTATGAATGTGTCAGCAACTTTTTTGTTGTTATTTAATCTTGTAAATGTTTCCTTCGCTCATAGTAGTGGTCTGTATAACTCTTCCAGAGCAGTTTCCATGATGTTATAGCTGCTCACTCTTTAAACATTGCTCACTGTTTAAACATGATGCTTCTTGTTAAAATTAAAATGAAATTAAGCTCAGGATAAAAAAGAAATGAAATGAGGTGATTGTGTTATGTTTCACAGTCAGCATTTCAGTATACACTTTCAGAGACATAATATACCAGTAAACCTTTAAAAGAGATACTCATGATATCATTACTTTATATGACCAGAGGGTGTAAAGATTTGAGACTCTTCACTTGTGCCACATGAAGCCCAGCATGCTGTTGGAAGCATTTTTATCATTGTAACTGAATAGCTGAATGTTAGCCTAACGTAATATTTTTATATAAAGGTAAAGACCCCATAGGACTGCTCTCTCACAGAGAAAGACAAGTGATTGTGTTTTAACCTGAACGTCACTCTGCCTCAGGTGTGGGGAGACGTTGAGAAGGAGAAACCTGTAAAGTGATTATGAGAATTGAACCCACGTTGTTAGTATCACTCTGTATTGCAAACTGGCTGTCCGACCAATTGAACTAACCGCTGGTGGAGGAGTTAAAATTAGGGATGCACAAGAGGCCAGAATTAGACAAGCGAAGATATTTCACAGCGTTGTGAAGCTGGTGGAATTTGCAAGGACAGGGGCATTTGGAACCAATAGATGAAAGGAGTTAATCTGCAGCATTTACTCCAAAAGTGCTACATTCGAGAAGCCTTAATGAGCTGAGGGAAGAAAAAACAGTGGGCTCTGGCCAATATAATTTAACAACTCCATAACAATATGGATTGTATCTGAGGAAGCCAAGACAGTCAATTTTATTATGCTGTTCAAAGAAAAGAAGTGAGACATAAATTGAGGAATTTATAGACCAGTTAGTTAAACATTAGTCATGGAGAAATGCTTGGAAGCATTGTATGAGATACTATTGATGTTTACTTAAATTTAGTCAGAACCCAAAAGGAGTGGTCAGCATAGATTTAAAAGCAACAGGATATGCTTCAACAGCCTATATAAATCCTTTTGAGAGGTAACTGTGTTAGCTACAAGGTCAATAAAGTTGATATAATTAAAGTGGATTTTTAAAAGACATTTGACAAAATTCTATGAGATGCTTTCAGAGATGATTAAGACACATGGAATTAATGATAAACTATCAGAAGGATTGAAAATTAGTTAAGTAATAAAAAAAACAAAAGGTGAAGATGAATGGAAAGGGGAGCTGTAGTAATGGAGGTCCTTAAGGGCCTATTCTTTTGTTATTTATGCATTGCACTTCGGAGATCAGGCAGCTGCCTCAATAACTTAGTGAATAAATACATCATGTGGTTTGTTACTAAGATATACAGAGGCCAGTGTCTCAGGTTTCATACCTAGTCTGTAATGAGTGAACTACAAGCAGGTTTATCATTATCAGTGTAGGGAGGAGAGAAATTTGAAGTTCCGCCTTGGTTGCTGGAAACTGTACAGGTGGCTTCTAAATGAAGTCATTTATAAGGATGGCAATATTGTAACAATGATTCTCAAATGTTCAAAGCCCCCTTTCATAAAATGGATAATTCATTTAAAGATTCCCAATCCATATTATTAATACCATATAACGGCATTTAAAAAAGAATGTTAAAAATATTAAAACTTCTTGCAAAACAAGCAATTGATCATAGAAACTGTTTGAAGACAGTCTGATGTTAGTAGCAGTGAGAGAGCTGGACAATTCACATATAAAGGCTGGGTGTGGCTCTAATACAATTCTAGACATTGTTAATTAACCTGTTCGGAGATGTTAGCTACATACTGCTGGAGGAGGTAGGACTTGAACTTGAACCTCCTGGCTCAGAGGAAGGAACTTACCATTGCACCACAAAAACCCATCCAATACAATTCTATTGCATGCTCACTGCTTTTAAAGTTGTTAACAATGGTTGTTACGTACATCATCAACAAAACAATCAGCTCTGCATCATTATGCTGAAGGAAAGGGTTTAGAAAGGCAAGTTAGTTCCTTGGCTCACCAACAGGGACCTGGAGGTGTTAGTAGATGGGGTAGCGGAAAGATAATGCTTTTTTTCTGATGCCCAACAAAGGCTGGTCACACCATTAGACTTAGCCTGCCTAAAACTACACAGCAATCAGCATCAGTGTGGTCACTCAAATGGAAAACAATTCACAGCAGTGAAAGAAGAAGCTAATGATGATCTGTGTACAAGAAGAACAAGTGGCAGCATTTTCTCTTTTCTACCTCACAGGGCTGCCAATCACTCTAACTCTGTCATGACACACACCTCTCACCAACGTTCATGGGCTGTACTTCTCACTATTCCATATATCATGTCCGCTCAGTAGCTCTCAGGTAATCCTCCCAAGCTACTAACCACTTTCTGCAGACTGAACTATAACCACAAAGATGCGAACAGAACAGACTTTATGGCCGCCCTGGAAAATACATTAAAAGACAACAGACGAAACCCAACAAGCCATCTGACAAACTATAATCCCCACACCACACCGAAGGAATGAATAGGACACCCTGAACACATCAGAGAGAAAAGCACTAGATAAACTCAAGAAAGACAAGAACATTATAAGCCTACCAGTGGACAAAGGGTGCATGACTGTCATTATGAACAAACTAGACTATGTTAAGAAAGTACAGGCATCGCTTGCAGACACAACCACTTGCCAACAGGTGGAGATAGACCCCACACCACAGCAAGGAAAGAGGATCACTCGGACACCAAAGAGACTAAAGGATGCAGGACAGATAACCAAGATGGACTACATGAGAATGAAGCCTGAAGGCACAAACACCCCCTGCTTCTATGGTCTTCCTAAAGTACACAAACCAGACATCCTCCTCACACACATTGTTTGCCTACTGGGCAGAGCTTCACACAAGCTGGCCAAGGACCTACAACAGTGACTGAAACACCTTTTCGACGGATCATCCTATTCCATTCACCCAACCCAAGAATCCCTCAATACCTTCAAGAACATAAAAGACAGCTACGATGAGATTATAGTATCCTTTGACATCGCAGCTTCATTCACATCAATCGACATTTCGCTAGACAAAGAAACGCTGACCACTACTAGAGGAAGCAGGAACACAAACCAGTGGCTCCATTAGCAATGACAACATACTCAAACTAGTAGACCTGTGCCTCACCACACACTTTTGTCTTTAATGTTCAATTATACAAACAGATCAATGGCACACCCACGGGGTCACCCATCTCAGGACCATCTTCGAGGCAGTCATGCAAAGACTAGAACACACCACCGTCCCCTGCATTCAACCTGAACTGTGGATCCAGTACGTAGATAACAGATTTGTCCTTATTAAACGCAACAAACTAGAAGAGGCCCACCACCTCATCAAAAATGAATTGTAGGGATTAAACTCACAAGGGAAGAAGTAAGCAACAATCAGCTTCCATTTCTGGATGTCAGAGTTGAGCGTATGACCAAAGCGGGTGTTCTAAGCCTCAGTGTACAGGAAAGCAACCCACACTGACCAAATCCTCAGGTTCCACAGCAACCACCCCAACGTCCACAATAAAAGCTGCATTAGAAACACTATTTAAATGGGCCAGGACACACTGCAACACCCCAGAACTACACAGGAAAGAGGAAGAACACCTATACAAAACCCTCCCTATAAACGGATATCCCCACAACTTCATCCGCAGGTGCCTACTATGCCCGAACATACTTACCACACTGCCCAACATCAAGAACATAATGAGAACTGACAAAGAGGCTCCTCAGACCACTAGGAATTATGGTAGCGTGCTAGCCCACAGCCACTCTACGACAAACACTCACAAGGATTAAAGACCCCCTTCCCACAGCAAGCAGAACCAATGTAGTTTACAAAATACCATGCAATGATTGCCACAAACATACACTGAGCAGACAGGAAGGAAACTAGCCATCAGAATACATGAACATCAGCTAGCAGCAAAACAACACAATAAACTTTCCTTAATATCAGTATACTCGGACAATGAAGGCCATCAGTTTAACTGGGGCAACGTAACTATAGTAGCCCAAGACAAACATAGACATGCACAGGAATTCATAGAGGCATGATTCGCCATATTGCAATCAACAAACACGGATTTGGAATCCATATATAAACCCATACAGAAAAAAACTGGAAATGACACGACTCACCATAACGGACCAGGCAGTATAAATTCTAAGAGGAGGGGAACAACATCGCTTCATTGGAGGCCTCACTGATGATGTCACCTAGCATGGGGACGAAACATCTGAACGAAAACAAGCCAGCTCAATGAGTAAGTCAACAACCTCAGAAGAGGAGTGGGTAACATCGGTGAATGTAAAGTTCCTCATGTCACATGAGAAAACCCCCCTGGATTTGGCCAGCAAATGACAGCACATTTAGAGATGGGGAGACCCTCATTGGTTGCCAATGCACTAAGCTCCATTATCTCATGCTACACAGCTTTCCCAATGGTCAACAATACAAGATAACAAGCATGGGGCTGGATGAACACAGCAGGTCAAGCAGCATCATAGGAGCAGGAAAACTTGACGTTTCGGGCCTAGACCCTTCATACAATCTCATTTTTAACCCACTCAAACTTTCATCCTTCTCACACAGCCACATCTCTCATTTCTCTTAGGTGTGTGCTATTGGCACCGTGAACAGGCCTGTGTGGGGATCCTTAATTACACTTCCATCCGCTTTTTCTATCAGCTCAGAGACTTTCACCACATTGGATTATCATTCCAGGTTAGGTGTGGAATCGCAGTCTGTTTAGTACATTATTGACCTGTCTTCACAGCTGATCAAGGAAGAAACATTGTAATTCTGTGATACTCAGAAGACTGCCAGTGATTAGGTACCTACTCAATATCAGGCAGAAACTGATCCCATGACCTCAATCATTAATGAATGGAAAAGTGCATCGCCAAATATAGGAATCATTGTCAGTGGAAATCTATAAACTGAAGCAAGGGATGATGGAATCTACCAGCATTATTGGTATGGTGCTGGCTCTGGCATGTATGTATTTGGCTGTCTCCATAGACAGTTTGGTGACTACCATGGAAATCCTGATCCAGTACACTCAGTGCCAGCCAGATATGCCCACGGCCCATTTCCCTCATACTTGGTGCTCAGCATCAGTGCCAAGACAAGAGGACGAGCAACATTTGACCTCACTCCAGGTGCCCCTTCCCCTTGGTGAAATAGGTTGTTGCCAGCAGGTACCCATAGTAAAGAGGAGCTGCACACACACCTTCTCGAATCTTCTTCTCAGCACACCATATATACCTGGCCCCTTGCCCCTTCCCGCTTTTGTGATGCCTGCAGAAGTCTAAGCTGAGATGGATGATCCTGGACTTGAGGCTCTCAGCAGGTCCTCGCTGGGCCCAAATGACCCCAGGGAGAATGATTGCTATCTCACATCCTGTGATAAGCGACACCCAGACTACATTAGATAAAATATGGAGTAGTACAGCTATTCCAGACATAGCTCGTAAGATACTGTCATCCTAGGTGTTGAATTCATGCAAACCAGATTGGAACATTTAATCAGAGTTCCAAATCATTCTGAGCTTTGAGATTTGGGTTTTGGGTGGAATGAGGAGTTACTAAGAACAATAACAGTCATAATGGTAATTATGATGTCAGTAAAGATGTTCATGATGACACAATCTGTTTAAATAGTTAGAAATAAACTTCAGGGACAATTTTAATCAGATACAGAGAAACCTGAAGGAACTTGCAGTATAATGAGATTCATAAAAACAATGTTTGATCACAAGACTTTGACATCAGTAGGAGAAAAGATATCAGTCTTTCACGAACATGAGAAAAGTGAAGTGTTAGACACCAGAAAGCTATGTTTGATGACCGACTACATACAAATAAAGGAGTGTTACAAGGCATAAGAAGTTGAAGAACCTTAGTGAGAAATTTAAACAAAAACACACAGCCTTAGCATCAGTGTATCTGCAGAGACACACAGCCTGAGATACTACTGATTAGTATCTCAACATGTAGGTCGCACTATTGGCCTAAAACACAAGATAAAACAACTAATGGATAGATACTTTAAAGCAATAAGCTTGCAGGTCTGTCAGAATAAGCCCGGGTAATGATACAACCTGAATTGCTCTTTCGAGAGCCAGCATGGATATGTAGTGCTGAATGTCCTTCTCCAGTGTTGCAAAGATTTTACAATTCCATAAACAGTTAAGTTTTCTTTTCTCCAATTCTTTTACAGATTATTTACTTGAATATTAATACTTAATTAATACAGAATACTTAATAAAACTGTGTAACCTCAACCCAGTTTGTCACTTTTACTCAATCAGTCAAGGAATTTCCGTCACTCCAACATTGTGGGAAACAAACTGATAGCTTTTAAACCATGACTGGAATCATACCAGCACACTGTTATGCTAAAGATGAATTCCTGGAAATATTTGGGCAATCCAGGAACCATTAAAATGGGACTTGATCACTGTTAGATTCCTGCTTGAGTATATTCAAATTTCACTACAGAATCTGGCTCTCTACCTTCCAAGCACCACGCTGAAATTAAAGGTCAAACTCACAAATGAAAACCTGACAGTCTGGGAGCCCATCACCACAAATAAAGCCAGGTATTTGGGAGCGCTATTTTCTCTCTGCACAGCAAGATCTGAATAAGAAAAGCAATGATCCAGACACTGACCCCTGGAGAAATCCACTACAAAGGTTCCTTCAGTCTGAAAAATATCCACTATTACCCTGGTTCATATCACTCAGCAAATTTTGTATCCAGGCTGTTACTGACCCTGTTATTTAATGACCTACAATTTTCCTTCAGTCTAATGCGTGACATTGAATCGAACACCTTCTTAAAGTCCATTTACGTCACATCAACAGCCTTACTATCATCAAGCCTTTCTGTCACTTGTCCAAAAAACTCCAGCAAGCTAACCAATGTAACCTTCCCTTTGGAAATCCGTGTTGACTTTTATTCAACTCATCTTTCTCCACGTAATTACTAATGCTAGCCGAGTAACTGTCCCTAGAAGATTTCCCATCACTGAAGTTCAACTAGCTGGTCTGTAATTGCTGGGTTTACCTTTACAACATTTCTTGAACAAAACCATAATGTTTGTGATGTTCTAGCCATCTTGTATCTCCCCTGAATCTCGGGAAGACTGAAAGGTTCTGGCCATGGTCCTTCCAATTCACTCTCTCTTCCTTCAAAATCATGGATGCATCTCGTCCAGTCCCGGCGACTTGTAAATTTTAAGTGCTAACAGTCTATCCAAAACTTATGCCCTATCAATTTTGTGACTGAGTTCCATCCTCTATCACAATGGCCTGGATAGCATTTCCCTCTTTGATAAAGACGAGTGCAAAGTGTAATCAAGCATGATCAAGTGCATCTCCTGAATTGCCTCTGGCACCAATGAATTTATTTATTAAACTATTAATGTCTCTAAAATTTTGTACTACTATCTTATATTTGTGGTCAGAGCCTGACGAAGTTACCCTCCTCCCTCCGGAAAAACCTCAGTGGATCTCTCTCCCTATTTATTTCAGAACCCCCTTCCCCTCCCCCATTTCTGAAGAAGGGTCTAGGCCCGAAACGTCAGCTTTCCTGCTCCTATGATGCTGCTTGGCCTGCTGTGTTCATCCAGCTCCACACCTTGTTATGTCAGCACTGGTGAGTTTGGTTTTTGTAGTCCAGATGTGTGTTATAATGAATTTCCAAAAATGGTTTTGTACCATTCAGTCTGCTGCATATTGGAGACTTTTTTTAAACTCTGGAAATCCCTGGTAATCCACATATTTAATATATTAGACATAACAAGTTATAGAGCTGGATGAACACAGCAGGCCAAGCAGCATCAGAGGAGCAGTTAAATGCTTAATAAAATGAACCTGTATGTGTACAATAAAGTGTACAATAAGAAAGAATACAATGTACTGTTTAAACATTTGTTCCGATGTTTATTTTCTAATGATTTCAGAACCATATTATGCTATTCTTCTTCCGGATTTGACTACATTTTCAAAAATAATATTTGAAATTCAGATTGGATGTGTACTTGAAAGGAAAGAAAAACACTTTGGAGAGAGAATGAGGGAGTGGTATGATTTGGTTTACTCTTTTAAATATGTATATAATGGACCAAATGGCCTCTTTTATTTTGATAAAGTCAATGATTATGTGGAGGAAATAGTTTCTAATTCTTACCAGCATTTTATAGGGAGCATGAGCAGGCTTTAATTCTCACCTTTGGTTTATTAATAGTTATTACAGGTCTTAATTTATTTTTCTACGAGCAGGTTTCTTGATTTATTTTTATTAAATTACAAGCAAGGAGATGTCTATAGATAACATCAATTACTATCTGTGTTTTATTTAAAAGAAATTATGAATTGGAAAACACTGAATTCAAGATTTCTTTAATACCTATTTTATTACCCTCTCTTTTCTACCTAATACGCTAACTACCAGGGCTAGAAAATTCGGGAGAATCTTGACTGCCACAATAAGTGTGGAGAAGCAGCATGGCTACTTGTGCTCACCCAAGGCTGAAGATCCCATCTGAAAATCTGGATAAAGGTCATTTTGCAGTTAGTTTGGCTGTTGGCACACAATGATAAACGTCAGTGGTACAATACCCAGTCTTAGTTGATTCTTGTAATCAATCCTATTGGGGCCACTCCAAAGAAAGAAGGTAAGATGTCCTCTTTGAAATAAATTACCCACTCTGAGTAAATGTTTTGGGGCAAAATTAAATACCCTTATACAAGAATTCCCACTGAAGTTCTGCTGAGGCCCTCCAACGATGCAGAATGAGGAATTATGTTGAGTAGTCTGGGAAACCCTAAGTTCAAGATCCAATTTAATCTGTAGCAGAGTCCTGAAAGAGTTAGAATCTATCCTGTTGTTACACACCTTATTTCCTGCATGGGTGTAACAGCTATACACATTATTTCCAGATGCAGACATGTGGGTCCTATATTTAACTTCAGTTGGTATATCTTGCATACCACCTTGCTGTATATTTTCCATGTTAAAATTGAGGAGATAAACACCAAACGTGTACGTGATGGATTAAACAAAGAAGAAATTACTCTGAATTGCTAAAGCTATGTAATAATGTTGAAAAGAAGGAAATTGTTATCCAAAGCAACATTAGAAATTTTGCAATACCAATTATGACCTGAGACGCTGACTTATACACTGGGTCAAATTTTATTCCCCTACTTTAGATAAACCTCACACTTATTGGAACCCTTTGACTCGTGAACAATCCCACTACTGGTACATGCTATAGGTCTGTGAGTACGCTTGCTAATTGAATTGAAAAATAATTCTCAAAATTGATTAAAGAAGGAATTGAATGATTTCTCAATTTTAAAAGTGTTTTTATCTAAAAACCAAACTGCGCACAACAAAAAATAAAATTATATTTGAGCTGACAGAATTGCAGTTGATGGGAGAAAGGAATGTATACAGAGTTAACAGAAAAGTTAAAACTAAATGAAGTGATGCAGCTGACGGCGAGGCTGACATGTCAGCTCCATGACAGCTGAAGGAAATATATTTATTTTTGAGATGAATAATTTTCATTGGTTTTGTTATTAAATTTGAGCATATTCTTCAATTTGATATTTTTGTGCAGTTGAGCTAAACATCTAATAGCAAAACATTTTCTGTAAATAAACACTAAGGACAGATGTTTAGGAGGATAATTTATGGTAATTTATTAATACACCTTTAATAATATTTGGATATTATCTGATTTATTTAAGAAACTTAATGATATTTAATTAGACTAAATAAGCATACTTGCTTAAAGAGACCAAGAAGACTAAGGCCACAATAATAGTGATTTGGAAGTAAATCTCCAGCATTGCACATTCCAACAACACCATTATTGTTGTGGAATCCATAAAGCTCTTACCTGACATCATTTTTTTTAAATCACATGCGGTTTGTTGAATGCTTCTGAAGCAGAAAAGATTTGGCATTTTGTGGAAAGCTGATAGAGGCAATGTGCTGGTGATGCAGTGCATGACGAAGGTTGTGCAAAGATTATGCCGTGTTCTGTTTCCAGTTGAGAGGTGAAATGATTTTCATGATGGCAATTTCAGAAAGGTTTCATGAATGGAGATGCTGAGCTGCATAATCCTCTGTTGCTCTCTTGTGCATGTTGCCTTTGTGCTTCACAAGTGAAATTGAGAAGATCGAGAGGAGTGTGGAATTCACAATAGATGCAGAAATACATCAAGCTGTAACAGAAGTGACGCAATCAGAATAAAGAACAAAACCAAAGTTGCGGGAAAAGCTCAGCAGGTCTGGCAGCGTCTGTGAAGGAAAAAACAGAGTTAATGTTTCAGGTCCGGTGACCCTTCCTCAGAAGCAGTTCTGAGGAAGGGTCACTGGACCCAAAATGTTAACTCTGTTTTTTCCTTCACAGATGCTGCCAGACCTGCTGAGCTTTTCCAGCAACTTTGTTTTTGTTCCTGATTTACAGCA